>OW240912.1:97073445-97281219 GCA_933207985.1 Pelobates cultripes | reverse complement strand
GGGAGATAAAATTAAATCATTTGAAAATTTGATACAAGAATTTTCACTACCTAGGAAAGAGTGGTATAATTATTTAAGAATCAGAAGCTTTATTAAACAGTTTTTGTTACATCGACCTACAGCGGGTATAAAAAATTTGATAGTTCTATTAAGAAATGAGAAGGTATCGCAAATAGTTTCAAAGGCAAGGACTGCTCTTCTTCAACTTGAAGCACCAAATTTAAATGTAAATATTCAAAAATGGAGTAAAGAGTTAAATGTACAGATTCTTAAGTCTGAATGGGACCAAGTATTATACCAAACAAGTAAAATAATCCATTGTTTGAACCTTCTTGAGGTATTATTTAAATTAATGAATCGCTGGTATTTAGTTCCCACCAGATTGTCCAAAATGTACACTTCTAATTCCTCACTGTGTTGGAGATGCAATGATAAAGAGGGGACTTTTGGACATATATGGTGGGACTGTAGTAAGGTGAAAATTCTGTGGTTTATGGCTTTTGAATCATTGGAGTATATTACAGAAACAAAAATCCCTAGAGGTCACCATAATGGTCTATTTCACTTAAATTTGCAATCACTCCTTTTTAAGAATAAATTTATATATGTCCATTTTGTAGCAGCAACAAAAATAATAATTGCAAGGAATTGGAAGAGTAGCGCAAATTTTACACAAGCCCAGTTATATTCACAAGTTCAATATCAATTAACCATGGAAGCCTTGGGACATCAGTCAATAAAAATCAGAGATGTTAGCAATTTCTGGAAAGAAAAAATGGAGAGTCTGACCAGATAAAATCCTGGACAAAATTAATAGAATAGCTTTGTGGTTTTTTTACATCTTTTCCCTTTCATTTTTTTTAAGGTAGTGAAATAGAGGTGCCACTGTTATATCCCAAGTAGAGTCTGCAATGCATGTAAAAAAAAAAAAAATAAAAAAAAAAAAACTTTTTTGACTGTAATATAATAGCAGTCAGTTTCCTTCACGAGTGTGCGTTTCAGGGCCTGCCCAGTGCCACCACTCACTCACTGGTGTCACAATAGCTTGCATTTAAAAAAAAAAAAACTTTTTGGACTGTTATATAATAGCAGTCAGTTTCCTTCACGAGTGTGCATTTCAGGGCCTGCCCAGTGCCACCACTCACTCACTGGTGTCCCAATAGCCTGCATTTAAAAAAAACAAAACTTTTTGGACTGTAATATAATAGTAGTCAGTTTCCTTCACGCGTGTGCGTTTCAGGGCCTGCCAGGGCACAGTGTCACACCAGTGCAACTCATATCTGGTGTAACAGTAGTGTACATTTAAAAAAAAAAATACAATTTCGACTGTAGTAGATTGAATAGCAGTTAGTTGTCTGCAAGCGTGTGTGTCAGGCCTACAGCGTCTACTCTGCCAACTTCTGCCACTGCACAGTGCCACTCATATCTGTTGTCACAGTAGCTTGCACGCATAGTACCATTAATCGAAAAAAAAATGACTGACAGAAGCAGGCCACCCTGCAGGGGCCGTCGTGGTCGTGGTGCTGTGATTCCCTTTGGCCCTAGAATAATGCCCAGTGTTCAGAGGCCACGCACCATCCTCCTCCAGCTTAGCTTCGGGCACCTCTCAAGTTACCACTTGCCCGCCTGCCGCCACCACCAACACTAGCACCACAGCAGCTTCACTTGGTATGTCAGAGGAGTTATTTACACATCAGTTGTACGAAATTAGTGATGCACAACCATTATTGCCAGAGGATGTAGATAACAGGGATATGTCTCAGTCAGGCAGCATTACACACATGGACGTATGGTGTGATGATGATGATGTTGTACCCACTGCTGCTTCCTTTGCTGAGTTGTCAGATACAAGTGAAGTGGTTGATGATGACGATGTGTCCGTGGATGTCATGTGGGTGCCCGCTAGAAGAGAAGAAGAACAGGGGGAAAGTTCAGATGGGGAGACAGAGAGGAGGAGGAGGAGACGAGTTGGAAGCAGGGGGAGGTTGTCGCAAGGAGCTAGTGGCACAGTCAGACAGCATGCATCGGCACCCGGGGTCAGCCCGACAGCACGCCAATCAACGCATGCTGTGTCCACCACCAGAATGCCGTCATTGCAGAGCTCAGCAGTGTGGAATTTTTTTTGTGTGTCTGCCTCTGACAACAGCGATGCCATTTGCAACCTGTGCCAAAAGAAACTGAGTCGTGGGAAGTCCAACACCCACCTAGGTACAATTGCTTTGCGAAGGCACATGATCGCACATCACAAACGCCTATGGGATCAACACATGAGTACAAGCAGCACAGAAACTCAAAGCCGCCATCCTCCTCCTGGTCCAGCATCTTCAGCCACGTTAACCACTGCTGTCCTCCTTGCCCCCTCTCAACCATCCGCCCCTCCGTCTCTCGCCTTGAGCAGTTCCTGCTCATCTGCCCACAGTCAGGTGTCTGTCAAGGACATGTTTGAGCGTAAGAAGCCAATGTCACAAAGTCACCCCCTTGCCTGGCGTCTGACAGCTGGCTTGACTGAACTCTTAGCCCGCCAGCTTTTACCATACAAGCTGGTGGAGTCTGAGGCGTTTAAAAAATTTGTAGCTATTGGGACACCGCAGTGGACGGTACCCGGCCGAAATTTCTTTGCACAAAAGGCAATCCCCAACCTGTACTCGATTGTGCAAAAGGAAGTAATGGCATGTCTGGCACACAGTGTTGGGGCAAGGGTCCATCTGACCACTGATACCTGGTCTGCAAAGCATGGTCAGGGGAGGTATATCACCTACACTGTGTATTGGGTAAACCTGCTGACGGCTGCCAAGCATGGAATGCGTGGCTCTGCAGAGGAGTTGGTGACACCGCCACGACTTGCAGGCAGGCCTGCTGCCACCTCCTCTACTCCTCCTACTCTATCCTCTTCCATAACCTCCTCGGCTGAGTCCTCTTCTGCTGCTGCGTCTTGCTCCACATCAACGGCACCCCCCCAGATCCCCAGGTACTATTCCACATCCCGGATACGGCAGTGTCACGCCGTCTTGGGGTTGACTTGCCTGAAAGCAGAGAGTCACACCGGACCAGCACTCCTGTCCGCCCTGAATGCACAGGTGGATCAGTGGCTGACTCCGCACCAACTGGAGATCGGCAAAGTGGTTTGTGACAACGGAAGAAATTTGTTGGCGGCATTGCATTTGGGCAAGTTGACACATGTGCCGTGCATGGCACATGTGTGTAATCTGATCGTACAATGTTTTGTGCATTAGTACCCAGGCTTACAGGACGTCCTGAAGCAGGCCAGGAAGGTGTGTGCCATTTCAGGCATTCCTACACGGCCATGGTGCACTTTTCAGATATCCAGCGGCGAAAAAACATGCCAGTGAGGCGCTTGATTTGCGACAGCCCGACACGTTGGAATTCAACACTCCTAATGTTCGATCGCCTGCTTCAACAAGAAAAAGCCGTTAACGAGTATTTGTATGACCGGGCTGCTAGGACAGCCTCTACGGAGCTGGGAATTTTTTTGCCATGTTACTGGACGCTCATGCACAATGCCTGTAGGCTCATGCGTCCTTTTGAGGAGGTGACAAACCTAGTCAGTGGCACCGAAGGCACCATCAGCGACATCATACCATTTGTTTTCTTCCTGGAGCGTGCCCTGTGAAGAGTGCTGGATCAGGCTGTAGATGAGTGTGAAGAGGAAGAGTTGTGGTCACCATCACCACCAGAAACAGCCTTATCAGCATTGCTTGCTGGACCTGCGGCAACGCTGGAAGAGGATTGTGAGGAAGAGGAGTCAGAGGAGGAATGTGACTTTGAGGAGGAGGAGGAAGACCAACCACAACAGGCATCCCAGGGTGCTCATGGTCACCTATCTGGTACCCGTGGTGTTGTACTTGGCTGGGGAAAAGAACATACCTTCAGTGAGATCACTGAGGACTAGGAACAGGACATGAGTAGCTCGGCATCCAACCTTGTGCAAATGGGGTCTTTCATGCTGTCGTGCCTGTTGAGGGACCCTCGTATAAAAAGGCTGAAGGAGAACAACCTGTACTGGGTGTCCACGCTACTAGACCCCCGGTATAAGCAGAAAGTGCCTGAAATGTTACCGAATCTAACAGGGATAGAGGTGAAAGTAATCCTCCTCCTCCCACGACCACGCCAGCAAGGACAGGACGCTTTACAGAAGTGTTGTTGATGGAGGACATGCAGAGCTTTTTAAGTCCTACGCATCGCCACAGCCCTTCGGGGTCCACCCTCAGAGAACGACTCGACCGACAGGTAGCAGACTACCTCGCCTTAACTGCAGATATCGACACTCTGAGGAGCGATGAATCCCTTAACTACTGGGTGTGCAGGCTTGGCCTGTGGCCTGAGCTATCCCAATTTGCGATAGAACTTCTGGCCTGCCCCGCTTCAAATGTCCTGTTAGAAATGACCTTCAGTGCAGCAGGAGGTATTGTCACTGAGAAGAGAAGTCGCCTAGGTCAAAAAAGTCTAGATTACCTCACCTTTATTATGATGAATGAATTATGGATCCTGAAGGGACTGACAGTGGGCGATACATTCGACTAAAAAAGGCCTGATGAGGGGGACGTAACAGGGTGTCGGGGCTGCCGGCCTGCCGCGTGATATTTAAATCCCTAGCTCACCCCAGTACCTTGCCCTGTCGTGGTTTCCTGTTCCTGGTTTCCTGAGAGTGCTTTATCATTGTGAATCTGATTTCCTGGTATCCTGATCTTGGCTTTTCCCTGTTTATTCTGAATTCTGGTTTCCCTTGGCTTGTGTAAATGGTATTGTGTATTTTCTGGCTTCCTTGACCTCAGCTTTCCCTTTGACCATTCTCTGTCTCTAGCGTATTAGTCCGGCCATTCTAAGGTCCGGTTTACGCTCTGTCCTTTTATTTTCCTTTTTTGCCTATGTATATGTTTACATAGTTTCTGCGTGCTGGACCACACTAGTAGTCGTGACATTGGGATTAAACTGATAAGAATAGTACTACTTAACACACCACTCCTATCTGGTGGCACATTAGATTGCACATGCAGTGCCCCAAATTTGAAGAAGGAGGACCGACCAAGCATCTTTTTCCATCTCCCGGTTCCTAAAATCGATGCCATATACACGTCCCCTGATAGGGGACGTAACAGGGATTAAACTGATAAGAATAGTACTACTAAACACACCACTCCTATCTGGTGGCACATTAGATTGCACGCGCAGTGCCCCAAATTTGAAGTAGGAGGACCGACCAAGCATCTTTTTCCATCTCCCGGTTCCTAAAATCGATGCCATATACACGTCCCCTGATAGGGGACGTAACAGGGA
This sequence comes from Pelobates cultripes, assembly GCA_933207985.1. Classification (NCBI taxonomy): domain Eukaryota; kingdom Metazoa; phylum Chordata; class Amphibia; order Anura; family Pelobatidae; genus Pelobates; species Pelobates cultripes. The sequence goes on along the minus strand of OW240912.1, from coordinate 97,275,924 downwards.
TTAAACTGCTAGGAATAGTACTACTTAACACACCTTATAATAACGCAGAGAGAGGCAACGCAGAGAGAGGAGTCTGAAGAAGAGGAGTCAGAGGAGGAAGGTGGCTTTGAGGAGGTGGAAGACCAAACACAGCAGGCGTCCCAGTGGGCTTGTTGTCACCTTTTGGGGACCCTTGGTGTTGTACGTGGCTGGGTGGAGGAAGAGACCTGCAATGACATCAGTGAGGACAAGGAACGGGACATGGCTAGCTTGGTATCCAACCTTGTGCAAATGGGGAGTTTGCGGTTGTGCAAATGGACTGTTTGTGGTTGTTTGCGGTGCATTAAACAGGGAGTTTGGTATGTCACTGTGAAGCGGGCGTAACCCTTACACTACCTGATCGATACAACATCATACCTGATGTTTTAAAGCACGTTATTCCAAACAATTTAGGAATGTTAGGGGATTTATGCCCTTTATGGATTAAAACCAGACTCTGCATCAACTATGTAATTTTCCATGGGAGTTTTGCCATGGATCCCCCTCCGGCATGCCACAGTCCAGGTGTTAGTCCCCTTGAAAAAACTTTTCCATCACTATTGTGGCCAGAAAGAGTCCCTGTGGGTTTTAAAATTCTCCTGCCTATTGAAGTCTATGGCGGTTCGCCCGGTTCGCCGGTTCGCGAACATTTGCGGTAGTTCGCGTTCGCGATTCGCGAACTGAAAATTTTATGTTCGCGACATCACTACTGGAGAGAAACCTTGCCATTCTAGGTTGTGGAGCACCAGGAAAGTGTTTAGCAAGTAGATTGTTGCCTTCTCTTTTTGATTACTTGAAAGCTACTAACTCATAAATATTCCTAATTATTTGATAAACAAACACAATAGCTTAACCCCCAATTAATAATCTATCTACTAATCCATACACCCACCCATCCATTCATCATCCATCTATATATCCAATCATCCAATCCATTTTCTGGTCTGCCCTGTCTGTCTATATGTATGTCTGTCTATCCATCTATCAATCCATCCATATGTCCGTCCGTCAGTCTATCTATCAATCCATCCATATGTCTATCAATTAGTCTATCTATCTATCTATCTATCCATCCATATGTCCATCTATCAGTCTATCAATCTATTCATATGTCCATCAATTAGTCTGTCTATCTATCAATCTATCTATCTATCTCATAAACAGAGTTTAAATAGAATACAAACTATTTGCTTGAAAGAAGCCTGCAGCTGGGTATAGTTGTATTGCATATATGGAAAAAGTACCATTATTTATTTTACAGATAGGCTGAAGGTATACAAGATGTATTATGCTGTAGTCAGAATCACAATCACTATGTAAAACTAAAATGTCAGAATAAAAATGTAAGTACAAACTAGAATGTAATTTGTAATGTGTTGTAAAAATTACTGTATATTCATTTGTCAGCCACTGCTTATAGAATGTCAGCAGTTAAACAGGTTCAATTAGTGGTTTAAAGAAAACAAAGAAACACAGAGTTGTCACAATCACAAGTTGATAATAAGCCTCCATGAGCTTTCTTGAAGCAACCGTGTTATCACCCCTTCTGCTAAATGCTTTTTCAATAGTGCTGGTAAATATGAGATTATAGAGAGTCTACTGGATGGATTAACTACCTTGTTTCAACAGATCATAGTTTGTTAGAATTGCATTAAAAGGACACATGGTGAAAGAGATACTTTGAAATATCTCTGATAGCTGCTGCTTCACTCAGAAGATGACTAAGACATCTTGGCTATTTCTGATTCTCCCATAGGAAGGCCGGACTGGCCATCGGGCAAACCAGACAAATGCCCGGTGGGCCACGATGGCCATGGGCCAAGGCTGACAGGGGAGATCAAGGGATCTCCCCGACCCGCCTCTTTAGGGCTGGTGATGCCTGATCTCCAGCCCATAGAGGGAGCTCTGTTCAGTGGGGAAGTCAAAGATCTCTGTCACCAGCCTGCACAATGATGCACAGGGCAGGCCCTGTGCACATGGTCTACACCTGTCAAGGGGTATAGACCAGATACTTCTTCCACTGGACTACCAGGGAAAATAATTCCGCCCCAGCATCCTCTCCTGCCAAGAATCAAGGTAAGGAAGAGTAAACTGTGCAGTTTTTAATTTAATAATGAATTAGAAATGTAAGTTGTTATTTTGCCCCATGTCCCCCTCTCACCCAGCAGCCCCATACCCCCTGTCACCCAGCAGCCCCATGACCCCTTCTCAAACAGCAGCCACATATCCCTATCTCACACAGCAGCCCCATGCTCCCTTCTCACCCAGCAGCCCCATGACCCCCTCTCACCCAGCAGCCCCATGCTCCCCATCTCACATAGCAGTCTCTATCCATTCTCACACAACAGCCCCATGTCCCCTCTCACACCCCACAGCGCCTGTCTTCCCCTCTCACCCTGCAGCCGCTGTCGCCCCCTCTCACCCAACAGTCCCATGTCCCCCCTCTCACCCAACAGTCCCATGTTCCCCCTCTCACCCTGCTGCCCCATGTCCCCTCTCATACACTGCAGCCCCTGTCTCCCCTCTCACCCTGCAGCCCCATGTGCCCACTTACACCCTGCCCTTCTTCTCACCCAGCAGCCCCATGTCCACCCTCTCACCCAGCAGCCCTTATCCCCTCTCATTCTCTGCATCCCCTGTCTCCCTCTCTCACCCAGCTGTCCCATGTCCCCTGTCTCACCCAGCATCCACTGTCTCACCCAGCAGCCCTTCCCCCCACCCATTAACTCCTGATCCTCCACCCAGCAGCCCTGTCCCCACCTCTTACCCAGCAGCCCCTGTCTCCCCCTCTCACCCAGCAGCCTCATGTCCCACATCTCACCCAGCAGCCCCATGTCTCCCATCTCACCCAGCAGTCACCGTCTCCCCCTCTCACCCAGCAGCCCCTGTCTTACCATCTCATACACTGCAGCCCCTGTCTCACCCTGCAGTTCCATGTGACCTCTCACACTCTGCCCTTCTTCTCTTATCCCCTCTCATACCCTGCATCACCTGTCTCCCCCTCTTATCAAGCAGCCCCTGCCCTCCCACCCAGCAGCCCCTGCCCTCCCACCCAGCAGCCACTGTCCCCACTTTTCACCCAGAGGCCTTTTCCCCCTCACCCAGCAGCCGTTACTCACTTTCACCCGGAAACACTCCCCCTCTCACCCGGCAGCCCCTGCCCCCTCTCACCTAGCAGCACCATGTCCCCTCTAACACAGCAGCCCATGTCACCTTTTGCACCCTGCAGCCCTTTTCTCCCTCACACCTTGCAGCCCCATGTCCCCATTCCACTAGATATCTTATTCCACCCTCACACAACATCGCCTATCGTCTCCCCCTCGAACACATCGCCTCTCACTCCCACGTTACACGTGGACTGCCCTGAGGGTTAGTAAACAAATATGCCCATTTTGGAGAGGCATGAATGTCATTCATGATGACACAACATGCACACTCTTAGGCTATGCTACTCCTAAGGCTGCTCTCCCTTTAAATGCCCAGCCTGAATTTTTGTCCCAGTCCGGCCCTGCCCATAGGTTACTGTGAGAGGAAAGCAAAGGTGAAAAGTTAAACATAGGCATAGCGAACAAAAACGATTCATCTGTATCTATTCAATTGAATTTTGTACCAATATGGTGTTTCAATTCATCTAAATTTAATTCATGTGGTCATTTCTGATAAAACAATTTGGATGAAATATGTAAAATATTGGTCTGACACTGGTTTTCTTGTGCTCCCACCCATGGTCTTCAGGTGAAGGGAAGGTAAATTCAATTAATGAGGGGTGAACAGGACACATAGTTGCCCAGTTGCTAGTTTATATTGACAAAAAGCTAGTTTATAATGACAGTGGCTGATCACTGTTTATTAGATGCGTCCCACATGGTAGGTGGGGCATCAGGAGGTTTTTATAGCTCCTTTATACTAATATAGAGGTTGCGTTTACCACCAAAAACTTTTTTTTTTATATATATATATTCAATTCCTTACAAAATTTAAATGAGGGCTAAATATGTTTGTCCAGATATGATTGAGTTTAGCTGCTCCTGAACACAATGCACTCTAGACCTGTTTACTTTTTAAATATGCAGCTTCCATTCAAGGTTTAGCAGATATATTAAATCTAATTTTGATAAAAGAAAATATATAACATGGATACTCCTGGATATGTTTGCCAGATCCACCATGGTTTCAGGGACACATATAATTTTGTCATTTAGGAGAATGCATGAAAAGGGTTGCCCGGCAGTATGCATAATTTGTATGCAGTATTTTACATTGCCTTATTACGTACTCTTATATACCTTTTTCTGAATTCTACATACTATAGGGCAATCCTTGGTGTGTTAACACAATAAGATACAGTGCACTAGTTAAAAAAAAAAACTCATAATTTTGTTAAATATATACATAAACATTGAAAAGCATGAGTTTCATTGTATAATCATTGTACAAAAGATAGTAACATAAACTGGTCAGCAATTCCTTGCTTATAATCAGTTCGTTTTAGACGGTTGCATTAATCTTCAAAGTGCATCATTTCAGTATCATCGGTGAGTTGGTGATGCAGTATTTATGTATCTAAATAGCATCTTAAAATGTTATTTAATTTATGTGACTTACTATAGTGCTTCAAAGAAAATCACTTTTCAACAAAGCAATACACAGCTTAGAAATGATATTTATGATGCTGGATATCTGTAATCAGAGTGACTCACTGAAAGGTATTCTTGATTATTCCCGTACTTTGTCTTCATTATCATATTACAAATGATAGCATTTTATATAATTTAAATTACTGTATATACTCGAGTATAAGACGAGTTTTTCGGCACATTTTTTGTGCTGAAAAAGCACCACTCGTCTTATACTTGAGTCAAGGTTTGTATAATGGCAACTTACATTGCCATAATACAGACCAGGATCGCCGGGCTCATTACAAGCCCGACGGTCCGGTTGGGGGCTGGCAGCGAGCTGTTACCTTTACAGCAGCTCCTGTCAGCTCCCTTCACCTCTGTGCAGCTCCCCTGTCAGCTCCGTTCTGCTCACAGTGTAAGTCTTGCGACATCCGCGGCCGTCAGAGCGCTGTCACGGGTTACCGTGGCAACCCTGCGCACGGCACGCAGACTGCGAGACTTACACTGTGAGCTGAACGGAGGAGCTGCACGGAGGTGAGGGGAGCTGACAGGAGCTGACAGGAGCTGCTGTAAAGGTAAGTAACAGCTTGCCGCCAGCCCCCCCACTGAACAGCCAATGCCACTGGACCACCAGAGATTCACATAGCTCCCCTCCCTGGCCAGGCAACAAGCATGGAGGGGGACAAAAAAAATGAAAAATATATATATATATATAATAATAATAATAATAATAATAATAATAATAATAAATATTAAAATAATATTTAAAAATATATATATTAAAATAATAAAAATGCCCTCCCCCCACCCAGTTTACACACACTACACAAACACACACACACACACTCTGCATCATATACACATAGAGTGTGTGTGTATATAATGAAGCAGTGTGTGTTTGTTTGTATGAGTCTGTGTGTGTATATAATGCAGAGTGTGTGTGTATATAATTCAGAGTGTATGTTTGTATGAATGCAGTGTGTGTGTTTGTATGAATGCAGTGTGTGTATATATGGCAACTTACATTGCCATAATACAGACATTATACACACACACTGCATTATATACACACACACTCATACAAACACACACTCTGCATTATATACACACACACTCATACAAACACACACTCTGCATTATATAAACACACTGCATTCATACAAACACACACTGCATTCATTATATACACACACACCGCATTCACACAAACACACACATTCTGCATTCATTATATACACACACTACACACAAACATACACACACACTCTGGATTCATTATATACACACTAAATAAATATTCAATTAATATAATTTTTTGGGGATCTAATTTTATTTAGAAATTTACCAGTAGCTGCTGCGTTTCCTACCCTAGTCTTATACTCAAGTTTTCCCAGGTTTTTGTGGTAAAATTAGGGGCCTCGACTTATATTCGGATCGTCTTATACTTGAGTATATACGGGTATATAAATAAATTCACAATATAATATACATGTGATAACGTCAATAAAATTGTATTTATTACTGGGGTATAAACACCTCAAAAGAGCTAACTCTTTCTCCTCTGAAGTTAGCTGTCAATATGGGGATAATGGTTACTTTTTGTACCGATAACTTGTATTAAGCTTTGAGTTCAAAGATGAAAACATGTGGATTTAATGTCACATTTTTTTTTCAGTACTTGTACAGCAGAATCTGGACTGACTATAGGTAGAGCATTCACACTCCCTTTATGGTCAAACTTGGTTACAAACTAGAGCAGTGGTTTCCTATTCAGTCCTCAAGTACCCCCTAACAGTCCAGGATTTAGGGATTACCCAGTTCTGTCTAAAATATTTTTAGAAAAAGAGAGAAAAAAAAACCACTTTAGACCAGGGGTGGGCAATCTTCGGCCCTCCAGATGTTTTGGACTACATCTCCTATAATGCTCTTAGCGCCATAATGCTAGCAAAGCATCAAGGGAGATATAGTCCAAAACATCTGGATTGCCCACCCTTGCTTTAGGCACAACAGGGAAAGCCCTAAATCTTGGACTGGTATTGGGTACTTGAGGACTGGATGGGAACCCCTGAACTAGAGGGACATTGCATAGCCTATGCAATTATTGGCATAACTTTGGACTTTGCACTAGGACTTTTGATTTTGTCGATACCTTAACAATCAGGACATGTTGTGCCTAATATTGGGTTTCTGGAGTTACCAGCTTGACTTATGTGATTACATGTGCAATTTTTGCTTTGCATTCACTTATTGTATTGTTTCAGCTATCCCATTCTTGATTGTTGATGGTCTATTACCATCTAGATTACTCCTAATGGGGCATATGTGCTTATCAGTGTTTTTGTTTTTGAATTTATGTTGATTAATTAGATACATCTATACATAGATATATTGTATTCTGTACCTAAATGTTCTTTGTGCCAGTGATAATGTATTAATATAGGTACAAAGAAAATTGTGGCTAGGCCAAACAGGATGCAACTCCCTTTTTGGACATAGCAACTTCAAAAAGCATGTTTCCACAACTATCCCAGAGTTCCCAGCTTGACATGCAAATGAGCACAAACAGGTATTTGTTTCAGACTTCAAAATGCATTTCTTTAGGTACCTTTAGTAATCAACACTATTTTAAACACAGCTTTTTTTAAACCAGTGCATGATCCCCAAGGCTCAGTGCCCAGCAAACAGCCATGGATTGCAGTTTCAACCTTGTGAGTCCCATCAAAAGAAATAGCGGTGAGGCCAAACATGATATATGATTAAAGGTATGCATCACCTGCATATGACTGACATGTAGATCGTAAAACATTCTTAGAAGGAGGATGCATTTTTATGTGAAGTTTTATGATTTGTTGAACATCTTGGACATTTTCTTCACTGGTGAATTGAAGCCTTATTTATCTGTTACACTTAAATATACTGATGATTGACTTCATAAAATGCCCATTTGATTTTTGAACAAAATAAAAGCAGAATACAATTCATGGGCTTCACAATGTAGGTGCTCAATAATTAAGTTTATTGGGGCTCACAGTAAACAACAAAAAATGTAATGTTTCGGCCTTGCAGGCACAAACATCTGCATTGTGAAGCCCATGGAGTGTATTCTGATTCTACTGTGGGGCACTGCAGATCCCCCTTTCACAGAGCTCATGTTGGAGGGCTGGTGATGTAACATCAGCTTTTGCCTAGAGTGCCACAACACCTATTTTTTTAATAAAATAAAAGCTTCTGCTGATTGGGGATGAGCTAATAACCGATATTAGATAGTGAAATGTGGCATACCTAAGCAAAAATCACCTGATACACATATGGTTTTAATTTGTATTATTTTTACATAATACATGTACATGTAATTGTCTGAACACAGATGGTACATGAAAATGTTTGTTGTGTGATATGGTTCCAGGTATGGTGATATAACACAAACATAGTAAATACAATCACAGCTCGGGGCAAGTGGCCTGATGAATGAAGTGCCAAAGTGTGAGCAATTGACAAGAATGAGTGCATTCCATTGGTAAGCAGTACCTACCCATAACCTTACCCCAATCCAGGAAGCTCCTAGCAACAATACTTCTCTCCACTACTGAACACATCAAGCCTGTTTGCTTCACTAGCTTTAAATGCCTAAAGCTACCCCAACTGAAAAGCACAGTCAGATAACATATTCTCTCTCCAGATCCTTTTTATTTGAAGGCAAGAAATCAAAGATTGGAACACTTATTTACAAAATGATGCTTTCTTACAAGTTAGTTTTTTTGTGTTCTTGGCTTTTTATGGCTGATAGGAGGGTGTAATGTTGAAATATTTCACATTTTGACAAAAAAAAACATTAAGAAATCTCTCATTTATAAAAAACTAAATAATGCAAGTTTCAAATTATATCTCAAGAGAATCTGATTTTGAAAGCGAGTCTTATTTTTTTTTTTGTTAAATGTAATCCAAATTACGCTTATGAATTATAAACCAGTTGTGTCATTGTTTAGCAAGGAATAAAGGGTTAACAGACAATCTCAATGGAGAAAAACTGTGATCTAGATTAAATTATTTTAGATGTAGCTCAAACAGTTTGAAATATATTAAATGTTATCTGATCACTCATTGACAAATATAATAGATTAGGCTAATTTCAAAGGCAATGCAATTAGTAGCTAGCTGAAAAGATTTCTGCATGCACTACTTGTTAAAACCCTCTAAGTCCATCAATAATGAAGGTGTCAAATGATTCATTTTTAAGATAAGTAATCAGTGTACAGGGGATTTCGACAACACACTGCTGTACACCTTTGTACCATGAGACACACCATATCTGTTTTTAGCTTTTCTGACTCTAATTGGAAAGAAATTGCAGATAAGAAAGCATAGTATCACATTGTGTCTTAGATAGAAGCAGTCCTACAAGACTTTTTCCATTTTTTCCCAAGGAATACCATTGATTTATCTATTGTAGTAATTTATTACATAAACTGATAGAACCCCTTGTCTTCACAAAGCAATGTGCACTTGTTTAATTATTTACTGTTTGATAAAAAATGCAATTGCTTCAGTCTAGATATTCTACTTGCTTTTATTCTTTTCCTGCCATGTATGATAATATTGCTTTCATTTTATAGAGAAATATAAAATAGGGACATTTAATTTTCTTGTACTTGTAATCCACAAATTATAAGATGCCTTAATATATCTAAATATATTTTAGATGTTAAACACGTGGTCTACTTGTCTTCATAGAACTTAGTCTAGCCACAAACATGATTTTTCAAAAATCTTCTAAATTCTTAGTGACTGGTTTTACCAAAATTCTATATGTATGTGATTAAGGCCATTTTGCCACTTTTGTGCCTGTGTGTTTGTCCCTCTTTACTTTCCCACTGTCCAATCAAGTGTTCCCACATATATTATATATTCTTTTTAAAGGACAAAGAGGAAACAATTATTTTTCCAAGAGAATAAAGGAGTAGATCAATCTACTTGGCCATCATGACAATGCACCTGTCTTGACACACCAATTAATTTAGTTTGGGGATCCTGTTTAGAGCCCTGAACAATGATAGGGTTATGCAACAAAATTGTATTTTTCATGAATTAAATCCAAATTAAAAAAAGAGACAAAAAAGTGTTTTTGAAAAATGCTTTAACGTTGGTACTCATATTTAATTTTTTTCAATTGTGAATAACCCTGAATGTCTCACCCTCTGACTTCCCCCCCATAGTGTGCTGACTGTGTAATGTGAGTGTGCGCGTGTGTGTGTCCAGGCTATCATACCTCCCAACTTCAGCAGTCTAGGAATTGGAATGTTGTTGGGAGGGGGGCAATGGGGTTACTGGAAAGTTGGCCTGGTGTTAACATGCCAGACTGCCTACCAATTTTGCAAGTTCAGCCCATTCTTGGGGACAGCGGGACAGGACCCAAATATCATGAATGTCCCATTGAAATCTCCCGTTGAGAACATTGATTTCTACATTACTTTCTACCCGTGGTATTGTAGGGCCAGTATTTTATTGAAACAAGATACCGTACTAATATTTTCCCGCGGTCTCCCTCCGTCCGCCATCTATTCCACAAGTCACATGTTACTGTGAAGAAATGTTGATACATTGTTGCATAAGTTTGTACAATAGTATCTTTTCAGAACACACTGAGTACTCTATATATTGTAGCTTCTGTCGGTTCACAGTGTCTAGCTAGCTTCATTACTTTGATCTAAGCACCAGTGATTTATCCTAGTCTCTTTGAGGTCTAATAATTTTTTCATTGTTTTTTATATTTACCTATATGAAGTGGGTTGTCTACTATATATATACCTAACTATTTACCTTTATTGTTCAGTATATAGAATTTTTCTACTATTCAGTCAATATTTAATAGACATACCCCTTTGTTTTCCTTACATATAAATATATTTTCTTTCTAGCAATTAGGCGGATTATTCCACCTTTTTATTAGCATGATATATTAAAAGTCATATTTTGGACTTTAGTTTCCTGTCAGTCAAAGGAACTATCTTTCCACCCCTTCCTTTTCACCACATGGAAGGATATTTTCCAAGTTCCACCTATTGATTTAGTTAATTTGAGGATCCTCCTGTCTTTTTTCGTTTGTTCATGTCTGTATTAACTTTTTACATTTGGTAAACCCTATATATCTAGAAATTTGCAAACACAAAACTAAAGCAAGAGTCAAGAGAATACTGAGAAAGGGCAACAATGGTAATATTATTGGTTTCAGCTCCACCTGACCTCTTTAGGTGGGGAGGTCCTTATCGAATCTCAAGCTTGTTAAGCTTACCTGTGCTATTGCAGAGCTAACCTTTCATTTGCATATGAGATTAATTCTTCCCCAAAGGGCAAGTTCTGTAAATGACCGGCAAATTGTCCTGCATGAGAGATACGGCAACCCCAATGGTCATTTAAGCCTCATTAGTGAGCTATAGCTAATACTCTCTATACATACTTAGCAAAGGGTAACATATTTTACTAAGAAGGTAATGTTATCAAAAGTATTCATTTTGTTTTAGTCATTTATTATATATTTTTACACAAGCAAATATTGATATCTATCTATACCCACCAAGGAAAATACAGTAAAATACAGTAATTGGATGGAAAATATTTTAAAAATTTAAAACATTTTAAACATATTTTAATCTCAATTAAAAACAAAGTTAGCCTGCATATAGTTTTCATATAAGGTAACTAAAAGTTAAATGTAAAATATCCTTTTTATTATTATTATTATTATTATTATTATTATTATATTTAGAGCGCCAACAATGTCCCTAGTGCTTTACAATGGGTGGACTAACAAACATGACTTACACCAAAGAACCCTAAAAGGTTGAAAGTCAGTGGATTATTATTCTGCAAGTTATATTCAACTATTTATTATAGAAATGCAAGATACGTAATGTGATTACTTGAATCTTGAATTGCAAGCATACATATTGCTACAAGAGTAAAAACAATGGTGCAGCCTTGACCTGTACTAATGAGGGTTGTATATTTAGCAATATATTTGCACAATACTAGTAAATAAGAGATGCCTGGATTATAACTCATGGGGTCTATGTACTAAAACAATGAGCAGTAAGAAGGCAAACAGCTACAATATAAAAATAAATAAATTCTAGTGGTTGTCACTAGAACCACTACTTAATGAGAATTTACTCTGCAACTTTCACATTTAGAGTTTTCTGAGAACCCACACTTATTTAAAACATTGTGACAACAGGAATGTAGGATAAAGTCTGTAACATGCTAGTTTGTGCTTATTTACATAGCAATGCATTGTGGGAGAATTGAGGAAAATAGTTGTCAGAACTGTTGAGCCAAAGTCAGTCATTTTGAAAGACCGTTTTAAAGGTCTAACTTGATTAACCCTATATAATATTAGTTAAAGAAAAATGTTATTGTAAGCACAATAAAAGTATTATGAGATATCATTTTGGCAGTTGAGTCATGGCATTAACATAAGGTAAATAGGCTAAACCCTATGTGCCAGGTGTAAACTGTACCACTATAGAGAACATCTATATTCAGAAAACATTTATATTTTTGTTACACCCAGGAATGATTCAACAAATACAGAAATTTTAGATCGTATTATTATTTATAGACAAGTCAAAGAAACTATAATAGAAAATGCACATTTTTAAGTGGATACAGAATTTTAAACAGCCTTTTTTTTCTCTATTTGCCTGTGTATTTGTTTACGTAAATTTTGTTTCTTGAAATCTGACTCTGATTTGACTTGCACATTTAGGCAACAACTGTAATTGCTTAAGGATTATTGACAATAAGAGATAAGATATCTATTTTTATTTTTACCTGTAACATTTCCACAGGGCATCCATCATTAGCAACATAATTAACTTCAAGCGATCTCTAATCGTTAAATACCCACTTTTCTATTTTGTGCATATATTCAGTAGATGGTCCACTGTGATTTAGAGTCCAATACTCTAATCTATCTTCTATAAGAGTAACATTCATTTGCAACAGACTTTATAACTACATTTCTGTAGGGCTGGATCATTTGTCACTGACAAATAAAGAACTTTTGCAGGCTGTAGTTCATTTGTGTTTTATTGTGTTCCTCATTAAGTTTGGAAACGTAACGCCCAAAAGGTATTGTTATTGTGGAGTAGGGTTGCTACATAAAAAATATAAATATGTTATCTGCACAAAAGGATTATGTAAAAGCCAGCGGGGCATTCCAATGGGACTGAAAGCTGCTGTGAATTAAAAAAAAAAATGACCTGCAAATATTAGGGTAAAATAGCAAGATTAGAAACAAATTGGAGATTCTTTTTTTTTTATTCTTTATTTTTGTCATTCACACTGAGATTTCACAAGCACATAAAGCATTTGACAATCTGTTTGTGCTATCAAACAAGGTCAGTGTCAGAAGGATAATCAGATGGTGAATTAATTTTTAAATTATAAAATGAAAAGAAATAACAATATACAGTCAAGACAAAAACAGTATTACGGGTATTCAGATAACAACAAATGAGGGAAACAACATTAGAAATGGTCCCTGTGTTACTTAATTTAGTGTAAGTCTTATTGCCAGAGATTAGGTTTTTGTGTTAAAGCAGAGGTGTAAAGACGTGCTAGCCTGTGGTGTGGTATAGAGCAGGAGTCCGAGAGTCGGTCTGTTCGGGACAAAGTGTCAGGCTAGGTAGGGCTCCTGTATAGTACTCTCCCCCTGCCAAGGGAACATTAGCTTAGTGTCCCGGTGTATGCATAATGGGTGGCAGGGGAGGTGGGGGGGTTAAGCTTTGCTTCCATAAGGGTGCCCAACATGTGGTAATCTCGATTGGTGGTTGGGCATTCCAGTGTGGCAGGAGGTGCAGTGTTGTACAGTGGCCATATGCTTGCTAGGTCCTGGGTCACATTTGTGAGTGCTGTACCCCCAGGAGGTGTCTATGTGCGGTCACTTTGGAAGCATAGATCAGGAAAGGTTGTGTTAAATGCGTGTTTAGTAGAGCACTGTATAAAACACAGTGAAGAAATCATTAAAACATTGTAAAGTCAAGCATTTAACGATATGGGATTGATATGATATTCAAGTGAGTCTCAGGATATCTGGAGTTTGGTATCGTCAGGGGTTCTATAGCTTCTCCTAATGGCTGGCTTGATGTTCAAATGATAGCCTGAGTAGGTGGTGCGGTAGTTGAGGATCATGGTGTAAAGTCCTGAATTGTCGCTGGGTCCAAACAGGCTAAGTCTGTCCCGACATTGCCAAGGGTGGCACAGAGGCTCATCTTCTGTAGATGCCCTTCCAGTTCCTGATATGTTCTAGCTTTTTGATGGATCCCCTGGGAGGTAAATTGAATGGCTCTAGGTTGGCCCCATCTGTAGGTGATATGGTTTGCACACAGGATTTGCAATAGAGGTCGCAGGGATTGTCTCCAAAGCAAAATGTGTTTGGTTAGGTCTGGGAACATCTGTAAGGTGGTGCCCTCAAAAGTAATCAGCATTTTGTCCCTCACTGCTTCCTGGAACTGGGCCTTCTCCTTCATCAACCGAAAGGGGACAATGAGATCTTGTGAAGCAACGGGAGGTGCACCCGCCCGTTCTGGTTTCCTGAACATACCCTCCAGCTTAACCATTTTGGCTTGCTTTGCTGGCATAAAGGCTGCCATGTGCCATCTGATAAAGTGAGGTAAGTTGTCAATACTCATGGACTTGGGTACACCCCAGATCTCTAGGTTGTATTTATGCCTGTGTTCCTCCAATGCCTCCACTCTGCTTATTTTTTGTATTTGTTGTTGCTGTAATTCTTCAAGCTTTGTTTCCACTATGTTAAGCCTCATTCCATGTGCATTGGTTGAGGCCTCCAATACGGCGACCCGTTTTGCCGCATTCTCCACGACTTCTTTAATGCGGGCCATGTCTGCCGAGATGTTGGAGCGCTGCTCAGCAAACATGCTCTTGAGTAGGGTCTCAGTCCTCTGCTTGTGTAGGTTTTGGTCCCGGTTTCTGGCCACTCAAGACAACTACGCCAAGCTCAGACATAAGGTACTCTGAGGAGTATGAGGTTCTGTCCTCCGGGAGCGCCATGTTTTCCCAGGCAGCTATTTTCCAAACTCCAAAATATCTTGGCCTTGGGGGCCTTTATCTGCCCTGGGTTTTTTGCTTTTGCGACCCATGGTATCACCCCTTGAGGAGGGTTGGTCTCAGCTCCACCTGGCCTCCAAAATCCCCCGAAATGAGTCCCTTTTGGACCAAATGTTACAAAGCACATGAGAAGTGCGACTGCTCTGGTATGCAGCTGACTCCGCCCCCACAATTGGAGATTTTATCCAACTTACCTGTTTTAAGGTAAAATTTGCGGCTTGATTTCCAAGTCGTTACAGCTCACTGTTTTCGAGTAACGTACATGCCAAAAATATATATGTAAAACTAAATTGCATAAAAAGAAATGTTGACTTGTTCTGTTTAAAGAGGAATATGCATATTCTATAATGCAATATAAATTTATATTTCAGAGGTACAAATTATTTACATGCTAACATAGTAAAGAAGGACTTAAATTTTGAAGCACATGACTCACTCTAATTGCGCGTTTAAATCCTTAATTTTATGAAAATTTAATTAGACACAGAGCTGTGCTGGCATAATCTGCCATAGAGATCAAATTTTAACTGTACCATGATTCCACATGTGCACATGAATTACAGGAATTAGTATGCATGCCCCTGTACTGTATGTCAGAATCATAGTTGCACAAATTGCTAGGAACTGCAAAGCCTGTAAATGTGTTTACGTAATGCTTAGATCCGCTGCACTATTCAAACTTGTAAATGCTACAATGATGTTTGCTGACATGAACAATAAAGGAACTGTCTTTAAGAGAAAGGTTTCAACTCATTTTTAAAGGAAAGCCACCATAATTATTTTAATGCTGAAAAGTATATATTACATGTAACACATTTTGTAACGAACACACATAAGTTAATATTACTGTTTAGTCAATCTTCAGGCATGTGTTTCTTATGTGGAGGCAGCCATCTTTAGGCCCTTTTGGTTAGAAGCATCACGTGTCCCTTAAAACCATGCACTATCTGAAAGTCTGAATGAGCATTGTTGAGATGTGTTGCGCTTGCACATGGTATCAAGTCTTGTGAACACATGCTAGCTCTTCAGCACTTGCATGGTTTTAGTCTGATAATCTGTGCGTCTGAAAACAGAGGTTGTAAAGATGGCTGCCTCCATAGACCAAGGTTAAGCCAAGAAATGCACTGAAAACAGGAATTCACTTTTATGTGTATATTACTAATATACACCTAGACTATAATATATACAATACTGTAATGAAATTAATAAAAATAATGAAGGTTTTCCTTTATGTGTGCCAAGTTAAACCTTTAATGAACCATTGCTGCAGCTCAAAAAGATATAAATAGACACACAATTCATAGCAGTCCTATGTACAAACATTTCTCCTTGACTCTAAAATGACAATTTACTTTCTTCCTGGATCAACTAGCTATTAGTAATATTTGTCTATTATTATAATGTATGCTCTGTTTTGCTAAAATGTATACATTTCCCTTTCTAATAGCTTATATTGAATTTCCCATTAAACAACTCTTCCTCCCCTTTCGGTAATATCTTCTTGCCTATCAGTGCAAAGCTCTGAATTCCGTAAATAATCACCAGAGAGCTTTGTGTATTGGCCAGTCACTTAGTCTTGCAAACAATGACTATCCATCCTGTGCAGCGAGCAGGCCAGCCTGTTGGAATGGACAGTTCAACTACTACCAGATGTCTAGCGGGATGGATTCCTGAAATTGTCCCTTCTCCTGCTTCTTCAAATGATTCAGTCACTTGAGTTGTAAACATTGCATGTTTAGTGACTCAGCTGCACCTCCTTTAACATTATTTAGTAAAACGTAAATAAAGAAATCTGCAAATAGTCTGGCTGAAAAAAATCGAAATTGGAATATAGATACCTTTAATACTCAATTATTTTTAATTTGGAGCTGGAAGTAAATTAGCCTTATACGCACGTATTATAAATAAAGCATAGAAACAAGCCGAGATTTTACCTAATAAATCATTTATTTACGTTAATTACAGTTGTACATGTAGTGTGTTATCCTATGTGATATGAATTTACAATTGCTAAGTGCTTTTAACATGCTTAGTTTATTATATAAATTTTTTTTATATTTTTTTATTTTGCCATTGGGTAAAAACCAAAACATACTTTATCCATTTAAATGCAAGATAGGAAAAAAATTTGTTGAAAGGCAAAGCAGCGCATTATTATCCCCTCTGGCATTCAAATTGCTAAGGGAAAGACGTATCTTGAGATTCTAGCGTATCTAAGACTTCTCTCCGCAGTGAGTGGAATACTTCACAAAAGACCTTAAGAATTACGTGCATTATTCAGTTTTTGGATGTGAAACATGAATATTTCTTTTTGATCTCTCTTATTTTTTTTATTTTTTTGGTCGTTACCTAGATGCAGTTGCACAGTCATGCTATTGTGTGCATCTTACTGTGAGAAGATATTGTGAAAATGTTAAGTTTTAGCTCGGTGCAGTTCATTTCATTGTGTTATATTATCTTTCTTCTTGTTTCAAATATCTGTATTCTCAAGAGTAAAGGACATACTCATGCACCCAACCAGGCATGCCTCATCTCCAAAAACTATATTGTTGGTGAAATAGCAACTTCTTACCCTCTTTCAGAGATCAAGCATCACTTCACAGACTCCATCTAAAAAGATGATAGTATTCTTTGATCTCCGTATGAGCAGCACAGCTGATGATTAGCTCTAACAAAGAAGCATATCTTCATTTCTTGCCAATGCATGTAGCAGACTGCATAAAGATTGCTGTTCCTTTTTTATTGTTTATTTTATCATGAGCTGGTTAAAGAGTGTTTTAAAGCAGTTGACTAATATTCTTCTAAGGCTATTATCTATAATTTCTACTACCTAAACAACTAACAGAATATTATGTTGGTCAAAAGATGTTCTCGCACTGCCCTCCAGCTGCAGTTCCAGAAATACACAAAACAACATGTTGGATTCCATAAGAAACAAATATATTCCGGTTCTCATCATTCAGCTGGCTAAATTGCATTACCATGCAATGATAATTAACTGATGGGAGAGGTATATTAGGACTTAGAATTGTAGCTACTTTATTATTAATTGTAATGTTTTATAATAGAGAACAAAAAAGTGAAATATATCTATGTACTAATGGGTGGGCAATTTGTAATTATAGGTATGCATACAGTTTAGAGATCTTAATGCAATATTATCACATGAACCAGAATAAAGGTTTTGGTGTAAATCAATATAAAAGCACAATTACCAGTAGTGATTTATGAATGGTATCTCATTTAGATTTATTAACAATTACCATAATTATTTTTACATTAATAGATATATCAGTAATTTAAAAAAATAATTTATGAACTCATCCAGTACAGAAATTGTACCACCCTGAGGGCACAAATATGTGTCAGTTTTACTATTTGTAATGGTTAGAAGTTAAACTAATATATGAAGAAAGAGAGAAAGAGACAATGAATAAATATGGGTAAAACAACCCAAAGGGATATTATAAATAAGAGGACTACATCAAGAAACAATGGTTCCACTGGTTTCCATGGTGACTGCCATACCTTTAGTAAATTAGACTTGTTTAGATTTGTTATACATTACCAGTGTGGTTTAGTAGTAATGATCAAGGTATTCTATCCAAGGATATTATATTTTGTAGAATCATATTAACATCTTTCTCATCTTAAATGTTACTTCAAAAGCATGTTATTGGCTAAAGTCAATTGTACTTTGGTAATCTCTGGAGGTGAACTTGATGTCCATAACTTTTTGAAGATCAACAATCAGCTGAAAGATTTGAAAATAATTTAAAATTAGGTTGATTCAAATCTTTGTATGGCTTTGTACCTTCTTACAGCCAGTATTCTAGTGTTCAGGGATAGTGTTCCTCTGAAAAACCTTCAAAATCTCCAACTAGGGTTCAGAACGGCATATATGTCAGGATAAATCTCCCGTCAGTGTCCAAAATAGGGTATATTTGGGGGGTGAATCACTACATGTAACAATAGGAACCCTATCAGCCACAATCCTTCCAACATTGACTGCTATGATTTTTTCATAGTCAGGTCTCACTGGGCTAGATCTAATTATTTCCATTTTGTGAATTTGCAATTTTATCCTTATTTACTTATATAGCAACAAACAATTACATAGTTCTAGATGCAATATATAAAAGAAATAACACAAAGTTAGTTGGACAGACTGAGGTACACATAATAAGTGCAAGATGCTTATAAATTGCTGACTCAATTTACAAGGGTTCCTAGGTAACTCCACTTGTTATTACATATTGATTTATTTTAAAGCTTAACCATTTATCCAGTGACAGCTAAATGCTGAGAGCAGGCTTTTTAATAAATGGATATTTATGTCAGGACACCAGGACCCCATCCAGAAATTGCATAAGAACAACTGACCCAACTATAATTTGGGTCAAAGTCAGATCTTTGGTGATAAATGACATGCTATATTGTACATCATGTTACATATATTCTAAGAGTAACTGACTTCAACCAAATGTGCTGTATGAATTGGCTGCAAACACATAAAAAAAATCTTAATTCACACATATTATTAGTAATTAGTTGATCCTGAGTGCCAGGGAAATAAATCAAGATTTCGAAAATAGCAATGAGGATTAGGGAAAAAGAAGGAGATTATGAATAGATGCATGTTAATTTAAACACAGAGATCACAGCTAAAATGTTTTGGGTGTTATGTATGAATATGATGTTGCTGTTGTAGCCGTGTTGAAAAAATTTGGTTCGTTGGTTGATTAGTACAATGTAAACTACATTGCAAGTGATTATTTAAGAGTCACAGAACCCAAAATCTCAAATAAATGTCTATGTTTTTAAAAAGTAGGCAGTGACTATTTTAATAGCTTTATTGCAATCTTTTCTCACCAATCACTGCTAAGATATTAATAATAATTAAAATAACATTATAGGCACAAAGGCAACTTCATCTTAGTGAAATGGTCTTGGTGCCATGTCCTTGTTGTAAAACATTGCAGTTCTGTAGGAATAGTTTTAATTGAGACTTTAAACACAATGACCACTTCTGCTTATAGAAGTGTTTATGGTAAAAGGAATCTGTATGTGCAGAGTTACAGCTTGAAACACTGCACATACATAGATAATTGCACATGTGTACCGGGGGCTAGTTATGATGTTATGTAGGCAACTCTGTTCCTGTCTGCTTAATGTCAATTTTGTGCAAAATGTAAATTTTTCATCAACACACGAGCTGGAGACCGAAATGGTAATTTTCTCCCTTACAGGTAGCTTGATCTTCCCTCCCATCCCTTCCTCCATTTTGTTAAATTAATTTTCTTAATATTTAAATAAAGTCCTCCCCCTCCATTGTCCAATCTTACCTCCCCTTACTGGCTCTGAGTGTGCACATGTACTCAGAGTCAGTGAGCAATGTCCAATCAAATTCTTCTGTTAGAGGCATGGAAAGAAGTGCCATGAGCTTCACTCGGTTCTGGATTCCAGGTAAGTTTTAGATTCATTATAATGAAGGAGTAGTGGGGACCTAATTAGAAATAATCAAGAGGACATTCTAAACTTAATACATTTTTTTAATGTTTGCAGTTACCCTTTAAATGCCTCTATTGGCTGTCACTCTGACAGCAACTAGAGGTGCTTCCATCCAAATAGCTTTAACTCATAGTGTCATAGAGAACATCTGATTGGCTTCCCAATGCTTTCCCATGAGATGAATGCTGATTTTGATTTGAAGCATTTGACACAAAAATACTGACTTCCCTTGTAGACCATACTTGGCCAAATCCATTGCTATTCTGATATGACACTGGTTCGGAAGGCGTTAAGGTTTGGCATTCCACTTGTAATAATTGACAAATATTTTTAATGTACATTACAAAATATAATTTGTCATTTTGTAAGTTGAGTAATAATACATCTATATAATCCCCATGATTTACTTGGAAATCAGTGACAAGTTAAAACATTACTAAAACACTATTAGACAAACAGTTTGATAATAATAGTATAAAACACTTTGAATGACACATGCTTGCTTTTGGAGAATGATAGATAGAAAGATAGATAGATAGGTAGATAGGTATGTAGATAGATAGATAGATAGATAGATAGATAGATAGATAGATAGATAGATAGATAGATAGATAGATTTTAGTCTGTTGTAATGATAATGAATCTTTGTTTTTGTTTTGTTCCTTGGGTGGAATAGGTAAATGATGTGGACATGAACTAAAATCACATGGGAAACAAATAAAAACACCATATACTGTACAATAAATAGGCCTCGATTTAGTATTTTTAAATCAACTTTGGAAATTATTTAATATTTTAAAAGTGATATTTTCAAAATATTAAATAATTAAAAAATCTTATCCAAAAATATTAAATCCAAGTCACATTTATTAAAAAAAGACAATAATAAAATCAATCCTCCCATCTTATCAATAACTACAATAATATGCTATCATTCAAAGCATCCCATGCAGCGTTGCAAACTAAGGCCTTGATTTAGTATGCTTTCCAAATGGTTCAATACTTTTAGAAAAAAACTTTTCAAATTATTTGTCTACAAAATTCCTATAGACTTTAACGGGGACTTCTGTAGATGAATCATTTGGAAATTAATCATTTTTCTAATGTTGTTGATTAATTGGAAAACTTATTAATTCGAGGCCAAAATCTGTATTTAAGCACTCCACAGCACTGAATTTAAATCTGATTTTGCTTTTGTATTGTTCTGTTCCCAAAGCAAAGCATATTCAATACGAATAAGAGAAAACCTTTTCTTATTTTGACCTGCTTTAAAAATGTTTTAACACTAAACAATAACACTATTTAAGGAGAGCACTCTTTTAGGCTCACTTGCATGGTTGATTCCATCACCACAATGAATGACCTCTATCCCCTTGTTTCTTCACCACTACTAACTTTATTGTCTCCAACCACAACTAAACATTAATTGATTTTAGTACTTTCCTCAACCTGGGAGGAAAAGCAATTACTGCTTGATCTTTTGGGGTTTTTTATCCCAGGATGGTTTTGAATCTCCAAATGTATGAAGTCCAGGTCCTTCATATTTATTCTAAAGGTAGATTTAAATGAGCTATGGGACCTGGGGACTACCTGGTTCATTTTTAATTTTTTTTACCATCAAGTTATAACAGTGGATGGGAATATAATGCAGGAGAAATGCGTTGTGGTGATAAAGCCATATGCCAGTTATTTTTTTTATATGGTTTATATATTTACAGCTGCCATTAATTTACACTCTCTTATTAATTATCTACAAGGAGAGGGTAATAGAAACATATTTATCCTTGTATGTTAATTATATAAAAGAGGTTGAATTCAAGGCAGCACACTAACACTTGCTCTAGTAAATCTGAAAAATACCACTGCTGCCTCTTTAATTCATTCACACATTATTTATTAAAATGTATGAGGAAATAGAATAATTTTGTCCTTCCAACTTCTTTCCAATCTATCTTAGACATTGATTTTAAGGA
This sequence comes from Pelobates cultripes, assembly GCA_933207985.1. NCBI lineage: Eukaryota > Metazoa > Chordata > Amphibia > Anura > Pelobatidae > Pelobates > Pelobates cultripes. The sequence goes on along the minus strand of OW240912.1, from coordinate 97,253,678 downwards.
ACACTATAGGGTCAGGAACACAAATGTGTATTTCTTACCCTACAGTGTTAAAACTACCATTTAGGCAACATGAACCACCATGCCCCTTAAAAGGTAAGAACACTTACCTTATTTCCAGCATGGGCCAGCCAGCACTGGGCTGCCCCTGATCCACCTCCTTGGCTGACATCATCAGAATTGATGATCTCAGGCAATCCAATGCTTTCCCATAGGAGATTGTGGCTGGAGAGGTGTAGCTAGGGCAGGGCCAAACACGTTTTTTGGTCAGTCAGCATCTCCTCATAGAGATACATTGAATTAATGCAACTCTTTGGGAAAAGTTAAGCTTCTCTATGCAGAGCGTGGAGACACTGAACATCAAAATATCTAATATATAATATAATAACATATTTACAATGTATCCATATGTTAAAAAACTATCATTTTTTACATTTTACATAATATTACATAATTTAGAAATTTATCAAAAAAAATTCATTCACTTGAATTCTCACCCAACAATTTTAAATCAAGGTCTTAGTATGTATATTAATCTCCATATTAACAGAATTACAGGAGAGTCTAAAGTATGCAGATTTAACATATATGAATGTAATTTAGATAAGATTTACCAGTACTGGGTAGAATTGCCACAGTTGACAGACTAAGCATTTTATAGACATATTATGTGACTAAAGCCCAATTTTTCAATTTTTGGTATTCCATATAATCTTTATAGATGTATAGCTCGTCATTAATGAAGTGTGCCAAACCAGCTATGTATAATCTTCTTCTAATACACCTGTTATTTAATGGCTGAACTACTTAGTGTTTTAAACTTTAATATTTAATGTGTTCTACAATATTGAAACACTATTTCAATAAACTTAAATTTATAAGCAAAAGTATACGGACTCATTAATTCTTCTTTGCATGCTAGAATATATATTATCCCCATGTTTAATCTAATTAAAGTGCTTAAAAGTGCTGAGTTTATTGTAATAACATAATAAAAAACAGAATGCATTTATTTTCCCCAGAAAGCCTTTTTCAGGTATGGTTAATGGATTTTTTCAGTAGTCTATGATCCAAATTACTTTCATTTTTAATCAATCTTTTCTTAAATGACTGGACATCCAAGGTGTTCATATGGTTGCCAATAAATATGCAAATTATCATTTGATATTTCAGATTTTCATGTAGATACATGTTAATGAAAGATAATTAGCTATTTAATATGCAACGGAAGGAATTACTGCAAAAAAAAAGAGGGCACTTGCAAAGCTGTGCACTGTTTAAAAAGCAGTTGGTATCTTTTTGAAGCTGCACATTGTAACTCTGCATACATTTAGTTTTCCGTTGCCCTGGAGAAGACATGTTGGGGATGCTCAGAAATCTAGATGGTTCTATGCATATTCTACGCACCATTCTAGAATATGGTTTTAGTGTATTCTATGCATTATACTTTTCAGACAAAATATGTGGTTATGAAATGGTATGCTCACGTATATAAAACACACTGAAATAATGAGGGTTAAAACACCATTGTGTCTTACTGCTTAGGTGAGAGATGAAAGCTATGTTGCTCTATCCTACATAGTCTGTGATTATTTTAAAGATATCTGTAAGGAAACCTCCAATACCCATTCGGTAGTTTCCTACCGAACAGCCAGAGTGTCAGTGACTATAAGTCTCCGTTCGGCAAATAAAATCAGCGAGTTCCATACGAATAAACAGCTTCCCAAGTAAATTCCCTTAGCGAAGTAGACAGATACCCAAACATCAGCCGAAGTCTAGAAGAAGGGTACAACAGAACTGAAGTTTAATGATTCCACACCGGCTTTTATGCAAGTCCCCGTGCAAGGGGGCCACCCACAAGACATAAATCATATAACCAATCATGAACAGAGAAATAGTTAAACACTCCCAGTACAAACATATAATTCCCTCCCCTAGACCTGGAGATAATTAGGGCTGATAAAGTAATAACTTCATTATCTCCAGGCAGAAAAAGTAACATTTTCCCCAACTTTCAGAACACCCCTTAAAACATAAGGTATCCCCACATATCCCCTGATAGCCCTGATCTGGGTGACCAACATATCCAAAAATCACCCAGATCCATTCAGGGGTTTTCGAATTCTGTGGAAGTCTTAGGTGACCGGCTAACCGCGAGGCTCCTGCCCAAAACAGTTTCACAAGTTTGGGTGGTTTTGACGGTCTATTTCGTAAAGTTGTAAAAACCAAATAAATCCACGAACGGTTCCCCCTGGCTCCTAGCAGCGATTGTTCCCCTCACACGAATGAACAAAAGTAACGAACAGCACTCTCCTAGCTGTTCGGGAAACGAAGATCCAATGTTCGTATGTTTGGGACCAGTGTTCGGGAAGTCAAGTGTCCGATTTTAGTTCCAGACACGCGACGACTAAGTCCCGCTGACTTTGTTCGCACAAACAAGATGGCCGCCATTTTCTCAGCCACGTGGCATTCGACAATACGAATCCGCACAGGGAGAGGGCTTAATTGAAGTACGCTTTGAAGTTAACGAGCCAGGGGGTGGTCTCTGTTCGGTAGTTACAGTTACCGAATGGAAAAAGAAGAAATAAACGAACAGACTGAGTGATTTCTTTACAATATCTTATTGACATTCCGAATATTAGATAGTAATATTAAAATTAGCAAAACTTATGTTCTACTTATTTTTAAAAAAGTTTTATCACTTTGCAACAACTATAAGTATTGTACTGCAAATATTTATTATATAAGCTAGTATTGCAACAGAGACACGCGCCATTTTCATATGGCTGCCCTTGGAATTGCACTTCCATGTTGCTTCACAACAACAAAATTGAGACTATATGGCATGCATAGTATGTTGGAGGTCAGCTATCATTCTTGAAAGTATGAGTCTCTTGACCCAATAAGCATTGTCTGCCCATCAGTAGAGGTTTTGAATGGTTGGGAGATTTTACTTTGTGTGTTTGGACTTTAACTGGGATGTTTACTGTGTACATAATTCCCTCCATTTTCCTTGTCTCAGTTTTTTACCAACAGTGTCACTCCCGTACTGGCCTTCGGACAAACTTACAGAGCCTATTACCCACATTTATGCCCTCATCTCCCTCATCACACCCTTAGCATTGCTGCCTTTATCCATCTTATCACAGCCCCTACCCCCAATATTACTATCACTAACACCATCCTACAAGCATACAGTTTCTGTCTCCCACTACTGCCCCAACCCCAAACTCTGCCCCTACCCCTCCAACCTCCCTTATCCTGTATCATGGCCCCTTTCCCCCTTATTACTGCCCCTATACCCCATCACATACTTTTTCACACAAATTAAGAAAATAAACAGTTATAATAAACCAGTTGTCTTTTTCCTTCACTTGTCTGATGTTTGGGTATGAGGTGCATGACTAATAGTTTTAGGGTACCAATGAAGAAACTCAAGCTGTGAGGTGACTAGTGCAGAGGTACCAGGTTGCTGCAGTAGCTCCTCGAGTTCACTGGAGTCAGACACATTCAAGCGTAGAGTCAAAGTTGGAGATAAGGCACCTTGATCCTTTACACATATAAATACTTATAAACATGTTTCAGTAGTGAGTCCCAGTATATTGAGAGCTCACTGCAAAAGTAGAAAAGACGCAGATTTTTCATAAAATTCAGAAACTTCAATTTTGAGTCTAGGTAAAAATTGGTAAAAAAAAAATGACGTTTGCCCTTTGGTTAATCCCTGCTCAGGTCTTATATAAACTGTTGTTCAGTTGTACCATTATCAAGGAAACTTATAGTGTTTGCATATAAGACAGATCCCCCAAAAATGGCAGTACTAAACCAAGATTCTGACGGGTACCATCTTTACAAAAAATAAAATTCCAGCTAATTCACACAGTGAATACAGGTCCATGTCTGTATTACCCTTTTGCCTTTGAGACATGCTAGTCTTATGATAGTAAGCCAAAACAAATGTATGAGAACAATGAGAATGGGCAAAATCTCTTAGTTAGTCCCAGCTCAGGTCTTATCTAAGTATTATCTTTATTCCATTAATAAGAGAACTGATAGTAATTACATATCAGGCTGTCTAAAATTTAAACAAAAGACTAAGGAACAGCGTAGTGGTGGGCCTAACACGATATAGCTATATGGTGGAATTTAATCCCCATAATTGCTTGCTGAGGTAGATGATTTTAAGTAGCTTTGTAAAATGTAAAACTGTATTTATACGTGTGTGCGCAATTCCTTAATCTGTATTTTGTATACATTATGGTCTCTACAGCAAAACCACTGCTAAGAAATGCATGTTGTGGGTGTGCTCCCAATTCCCTCTTTTGTCTAAAATTGAAACAAAGGCAGGGCCCACCTGCATGCAACATATAACAACCCTTTGGCATTTTTTTTTACTTCGCCAGTTATGCGTTGGTGATACCTCTCCTGGCACAGTGTTCCAGAAGGCAGCGACTACCTACCCACTCCTGTGTTTTAACCCCTTCAGGACGGGTGACGGACGAGGTCCGTCACACAGGGGAGACCCTTAACGACGGGTGACGGACCTCGTCCGTCACGCGGTAAAATTAACCCCGGATCGCCGCTATTGCGGCGATCGCGGGGTTAATGGTGCTCCCGGTATGCCTCTGTATTAGAGGCATACCGGGAGCACCCGGTCAAGCTGCCCAGCACATGTGCTCGCTCTGACCACAAGTCTGAGCGAGCACATGTGCTCTGTATACTCACCTACCGGCTCCCTGCACTTCCGGGTTCTGTGTGAAGTGCAGGGAGCCGGATCAGTGCTGATCCTGCCCCCTGCTGGAAAAAAAAAAAGTTTATTTAAAGTCCCCCCCCCCTTACCCATTTCAATAAAAAAATTAACCCCTTCCCTGCCAATTGATCACTGACTACAGTGATCAATTGGCAGGGATTACATTTTACTATGATCTGATTTTTTTTTTTAACCCCTGAGGGTTAATTCTTTTTTTTTTTAACCCTCAGGGGTTAAATTAATTAAATTAATTAATTACATTATTTTTAAATTATATATTTAGATAGCTGGGGTAGGTGGAAGTTAGTGGGGAATTGGGGGATTTGACGTTAGGCTAACTAGGGGTTAACGTTAAAAAAAAGTTTTAAAAGAAACTTTAAAAAGTTAAAAATTAAGCTTAAAAAATGTTTTAATAACATTTAAGTAATAAAAACAAAAAAACACACTTTACCTAGTCCAAATAAAAATTAACCCCTTCCCTGCCAGTCGATCACTGCCTACAGCGATCAAATAGAGATCACAGTATTATACTGTGATCTAATTTTTTTTAACCCCTGAGGATTAACTTTTATTTATTTTTTTTAACCCTCAGGGGTTCAATTTATTTAATTAATTAATTTAAATATTTTATAACTATATATTTTGCTAGCTGGGGTGGGTGGGAGTTATGGGAAAATGGGGAATTTACTGTTAGTGCTGCGTACTGCTAGTTAGGGGTTAACAGTAAAAAAATAGCTTAGAAAAATGTTAAATCTGTAAAAAAGTTTTAAGAAAGTTTAGGAAAGTTTAAAAAAAATTTATAAGCAAAACAAAAGTTTAAAAACTAGTTTTTAAAAGTAAAAAAGTTATAAAAAGTAAAAAAATACATTTTAAAAATGCTCATTACCACTACACCTGGAACAAACTAGAGAAAAAATTATCCCACGCCAAGGTTCAAAATATGCCTTTTGAATTACCCCAGGGTGTATTCTTTAATAAATAGTATGTGTTTGTGGGGAAGTCTCAATAACCAACCGTCTAAACTATTCCAAATTGGAACATGGACACAGCGTAAAACTTCAAAGTTAGAAAAAAACTGAATGGCTGCGTCTCAAATGCGCCCCTTCAACATCCACATTTACCTGGCAAAGGTACATATGGGGGTATTGCTGTACTCAGCCGACATAGCTGAGCAACATATGAAGTATTATACAGTCATAGTACACGTAAGGTTTGCAAAATATGCTGCGCAAACTCACTTTATGTCAAAAAGGCAGAAAAAATGCTTATTACCACTACACTTGGTACAAGCTAGCGGAAAAATGATCCCACGCTAAGGTTCAAAATATGCCTTTTGAAATACCCTGGGATGTCTTCTTTAAGAAATGGTATGGCTTTATGGGGAATTTGGATTATATAGCCTGGTAAAATACTCTAAAATGGGACATAGGCACAGCATAAAAATTCAAAGTTTGAAAAAAACTGGAATGGCTGTGTCCCAAATGTGCCCCTCCGATGTCCACACATACCTGGCAAAGGTACATACCAAATTCAAAGTTTGGTAAAAACGGATATGGCTTGGTCTCCTATATGGCACTGTAGCTTCACAAAATAGTGACAAAGACATTCATTGGGGGTGTATTTTTACTCAAAAGACTTAGCTGAGCATAATTTGGGAGGTTTGAACTTAGTGGCACATATGAAATATACAAAACGCCCAACAAAAATGCAATCCGTATGTAAAAAATGCACAAAATAATTTTTTTACCACATACTTTGGCATATATTGGTGAAAAAATGGGGGTATGTTAAGGCACAATATGCACCTTATGAGATACCCTGAAGTGTCTACCTTTACAAATGGTAGGCCTTTGTGGGGGTTTTTTGAACAGTCAAACTCTTATAATACCCCAAATGGAAGCTAAGGCTCATTAAATCCGTCTCTCAAAATTCTACTGTGAATACTGTAAAGGACAGGTCTCCTATATGGCACTGTAGCTTCACGAAATAGTGCCAAAGACATTCATATGGGGTGTCATTTTACTCAGAAGACTTAGCTGAGCATAATTTGGGGGGTTTGAACTTAGTGGCACATATGAAATATACAAAGCGCCCAGCAAAAATGCAATCCGTATGTAAAAAATGCACAAAATTATTTTTTACCACATACTTTAGCATATATTGGTGAAAAAATGGGGGCATGTTAAGGCACAATATGCACCTTATAAGATACCCTGGAGTGTCTACTTTTACAAATGGTAGGCCTTTGTGGGGGTTTTTTGAACAGTCAAACTGTTATAATACCCCCAAATGGAAGCTAAGGCTCATTAAATCCATCTCTCAAAATTCTACTGTGAATACTGAAAAGGACAGGTATCCTGTATGGCACTGTAACTTCACGAAATAGTGCAAAAGACATACAATGGAGGTGTCATTTTACTCAGCAGATGTAACTGAACACAAAATAAAACTTTGTACAGGAATAGCACACACCAACTTTACAAAATATACACGAGAATTTCTCTGTTATAAGTTTGTGTGACAAAAACCAAAAAGAACACAATTTTACTCCAATATTTAGCAGAGGTTGGCGGTAATATGGCTACGTAGAAAGTGTCAAAACAACCTTAGGTAAATAGCCCGTGATGTCTACTTTATATAAATATATACTTTGTGTGGCAATTTTGTTTTCTTTTATGGCTATTAAGCTTACAAGACAAACATACCAAATTCTAAAATCGCTCCACATTAAAATTTTATTTTACTCCTTGTGCTTTGTGACCTGTAACTACCAAAAAAAACTTAAAATCCCAGACACATTATATATTCTGTAAATCAGAACAAATAAATACATTTATTTTTAATTACTTTCCTTAACCTGCACTAATTATGCACACATTATTATTGCAAAAACTGTAAAAAAAAACCAATATTTTTCATTTTTTTTGCATTTTTCTGTATTTTTTTATAATAAGTAAGCATTTATATATATATATATGTTATATCAAATTAAAGCCCTTTCTGTCCTTTAAAAAACAGTATATAATATGTGTCGGTGCAATAAATGAGAGAGATGCAAATTGCAGTTGAACGCAAACAGCAAGAAAATGCAAAAATTGCTTGTGTCATTAAGCGTAAGTCAAGCTTCTGAAGCTGTGTCCTTAAGGGGTTAATTTTTCATCCACTATTCATAGTTGTGGAATACATTGAATTAGTGTACAGTATGTGTACCCTTTCCCATATCTCATGAAATGGGGTTTCAACAGTTGGGCAGGTTCAAGGGATTAATAGCAGTGGTTGTCTGATTTTTGTTAATCAAATTTCAGAAAAACAAAAATAGTACCCCCAAAAACCCAAAATAAGTTAATATTTTATATGAATGATTCAAATCAATCAATGTTTAATTCTATATACCAGTCTATGTATATGTACGTAATAAGACAACAGAAATCTGATTACATTTAAATATATTTATGTCTCTCCGGAGGTTTTAATCTCTCTCAATAGTTTAGAAATATGTTCTTGTTGGTTTTTTTTCTGGCCAAAAATGTATATTAGTAGAATGATTCAAATAAGTATAATGATTATAATGATTTCAAGTAAATACTAGCTCGACAAAACTAACCAGTCCTAAATGTACTGGTCTCCTTTTATATACTTGTAGCTCATTTAGAAAAAAAAAACTGTCCTACATAAAGACTGATACTTTTGACATATCATTAATGTATAATATAGCATAGGTTAACAATGCACTGGGATAAACTTGGATATATATATATATATATATATATATATATATATATATATATAGAGAGAGAGAGAGAGAGAGAGAGAGAGAGAGAGAGAGAGAGAGATATTTTTTAAGATTCTTCAATAAAGAACTGATTTTACTTCAAAAGACCGTGAGTGCTAGCCTATGTTTAGATTTTGTATTTTTGGTTGTGGTTAATTTATGTACCCGGCAACAACATATAGCATTATTTGCTGGATATATCTGAGTGCAAGGACTGGACTGTTTTATATATATATATAAATAGAGAGAGAGAGAGAGAGAGAGAGAGAGAGAAAGAGATTGTACACCTATTTGATATTTTCCATATGCAAATCGCCAATTGTCAAATATGTTCATTTAATAATTATAAAGCACTACAATATATGTTGGCACTATATAAATTGTGATGATTATATTAATAACAATAATAATATATTGTATTTTAAATTAATAATTTCAATATAATTTTGTTCTTGTCTGAATGCTATCTGGATAAAGTCCATCCATGTTTGATTTCACTAAAGAAAATATCAATATTAATTGCTTACATAAGAAACAGATTATTATCATCAGTAGGGTGGGAATATCTCATACTTATGAAGATTGATATCAAATTATAGCATCATGGAATCTAAGATATATTTTACCTCAGAATATGGATCAAAAGTGCATTAAAATTAAATTTCTTGTTAACATTTCTCATTACAAGTTATTAAATTACTTATCAGTGTACGGTAGGTTTTCAGACTTAGACACTCTTAGACATGTTATTGCTACATAGCTTAATGATGTCCTTACTCTATACTTCATCAACCACTTTTGAATTTTTTTTAAAAAGATATGAGTAATTATTGTAAAAGAAATTTCACCTCTGCAGAACTTTCTTACACATTCATTGTTAATGTAATTAAGTCTGTCTTCACCCTCACTAGGTGAATTTCTTGATAAGGCAGAGGATTTTTATTTTTTCCAAAACCTTCTATTTAAACATGATAGGGATGAATAAATTAATATTATCTAGTATCTTCTTTTATAATTTATATAATGGACCGTCTCAAAATCGATTTATGAACCATCACGGTACATGTTTAAAAATGTCTATATCTTGTGTTTGTGAAGACAATGTAGTCCAGGCATTCGGGGTCTTTTTCAAACAGCAGTTTTATTGAAGAAGTACGGCAAACACAGCAACAGTTCAATCCACACTTGTTTGCCGTGTTTCTCCAATAAAACTGCTGATTGAAAAAGACCCCGAATGCCTGGACTACATTGTCTTCACTAAATGGAATGGGGGTTTGCCAGCCCTAGGTATAGTGCACCGAGGTCTACAAGAGATGAGAGTGCGGATCCCTCCTTTATAGTTTTATATCTTGTGTTTGATGATAATATATCAACTTGTTTAGCTTTTTTCTTTTTTTAATAAAGTAACTAAAAATTTGAAACTCACACTAGACACAGAACCATTTCCTGTTTCCAAAAAAGAGAAATGCTATGATCGTCTCTGCAAACCCCAGATTCCGATTCTCTACACCCTTGGCTTTTTTTTTATCAGTGACTTTCAATTAAGGTTTGAAAATTGTGATGTAGTTAAAATTTGTTAAACCTACATACTGGATAAATGGCAGACCTTTAAGTTGCAATTACAGCTAAACTTTATACAGTGTGGTTTTATGAAAGTATGTCATTTATTTGGATTAAATGGATATATGAAAAAAAAATGTTTAGGTGACAGCGCCATTTTAAAATGTACCTGTTGTTTTGCTATGTTAATCTGTTCAATGGCAACAAACAGGATGGATATTCAATATTTAGTTATGGCTTATAAACAACTAAAAGGATTTTTGATCAAGGATAATATGAATACTATATGAAAGTGTTTGAGGAAATGCAATGTGGAAGAGAGTTCTAACTTGCTATGGACAGTGTAATGAGATTATAAACTAAGAGAATGGAGCTAAAAGATATCTCAGTTTTGCTATAGGCAAATCATTCCATCTCCCCTTTGAAATTGTTCCATATTAGATTGCAAGTTCCTAAAGGCATTGAGGTAATTGGCAAATAAATATGATTTGCTATTAACTGTCATACTTTGTAAAACTGCATTTTAGGCATCCTCCTAAACATGCAACTTCCTTGACACGGATACCTTTTAACTTTTTGACTTATTATACATCCACGATAATTTCAAAATATATATCTACACAAAGGTTAGGAGGTTTATTCGCTCAAAAGTGAATTACGGTTTCTTAAAAATGTATTTGTTATTGTTAGGATATCTGAAAAATGTAAGCCAAAACAACTAACCAAATAAATAAACAAAAAAAAAATAAAATCACTCAAATGAGTGATTTTTTTTTCACGTTTACTATTTTTATCCAAATTAATCAGTCAGTTGCTACTTGTCACAACTCATTGATAAAGGGACACTATAAGCATACAGCCTGTTTTATTTAATTGAAGTGTCCCTGTCCCCCTAACACTGAAACTGAAAACATTGGACTTTCTTTAAAACTGCTTCATATCATTTACATTTGCTTGCACTTTATTTTCTACTTGATCAACTGTACACTCATTGTATTCTTTTACCTAATTGATTTACAATATACTTATTAAATTCTGTTTTCTACCTAATATACTGTATACTCATTTTACCCAAATATATACAGTATCACAATTATATTAGTACTATTATATATGTATTTATATGACTTTTACAAATGTATTTTTTTACTAGAACCTACTGTCTCAATGCACATAATCACTCTAAATCATGGGTAGTCAACCTGGTCCCTACTATCCACTAGTGGGCAGTTTGGGATTTCAGGTGGGCGGTGGTGGGTTCCATAGAAAGTGTGCATGGCCTTGTCTTGGCCTTCTCCCCCACGGGCCCGCTGGCACTTAGTGGCCTGGAAGGCTCTGTGTTGCTCCGGCTAGCAGGCTGGTCAGAGTGTTACCGCATGTAACCATGGCAATGCTCCAATACAGTGCTGTGCTCGCAGGAGGACAGGATACTCAGTCTGCATCCGGAGGAGCATCAGGCTAAAGTGAAAATGCCACCACTGGAAAACCAGTGCAGCATTATATCCCCCCTTCCTGGTAAGAGGTAATAAAAAGGTAATAAAAAGGGAGGGGTAGACATTATAATAGATTTTCACATCTCACCAACCTACACACAGCATAGACCCTATGCACCCTTCACACACAAACACACACTACACACAAACACACACTACACCCCTCACACAGACACACACACACACACAGAATGTCCCTCACATATTCCACCCCTCACATGCACTTCCCCCTCACACATGAACTGCCCCTTCACACATGCACAGCACCCTTCACACAAACAACATCTCTCACACACACACTGCACCCTTTACACACATACAGCACCCTACACACACATACAACAACCTTCACACACATACAGCACCCTTCACTCCTTCACACACAGCACACTTCAAACACACACACACACTTCACACACACTGCACCCTTCATACACACTGCCCCTCTGAACCTCTCTCTCACACACACACACACACACACACACTACACCCTTCACACACAAACACACCTCACAGACAGCACCTCACAGACACACACAAAAAAGTAGAATGGAAAATAGAAAAAAATTGATACATTTTAATATGTATATAGATAAACACCTCCTTTCTAAAAAAACTGAAGAAAATTGCACTTGCGCTATAAAAAGGTATTAAAAGGTTGACTACTCCTGCTCTAAATTGTTCATGGTCTGTCTTCAATAGCAGTCTGTTGAGTGCACTGTAGGCATTGGATTGAAGCCAATTTTCTGTGTTCCCTACTCATTTTGTAATAGTTTATCTAATAAGGCTCTGAAACTCCAGTGACACCCCCAATATCCAAATTGAGAGAACATCTTATCAACATTCAAAGGGTTATTCACTAAACTAAGGCAATATTTGGTACTCAGGATGTAGTTTCCATCTTCCCTGATGCTTTGTGGCTGTAAGAGCTTTATTAGAATGCAGTCCATGCTATCTGGAGAGCTGAAGGTTTCTTAACCCTGCACTAAACTATGAATTAATGCAATTTAAATCCAACTAAAATAAATAGTAAAATGTCTTTATTTCAGCCTTAGTTAAAAGATGGCTATTTTTGTTTACATTTTTGTTTCCATCATACCACCAGCGTCTTATCTGTAAAGCAGTTTGCCTACTCCACCTTTGTGAGTATTTACTATTTTTAATATTTTACCAATATTATCTGCTTTCTATATTTTTGTCATTTTGGGTCCCATGACACCATTTTATATGGGCACTCACCAACACATCCTGTAAGTGGGGATTATACCACTATACGCTATAAAATCTGGAGCTGGTCATAGCTCCACCAAATGTGAGTAAGCTACCATTGTTTTATTACCTATTACACATTTTAGTTGACATATTGCACTATTGGATTTCTTGTTTTCATGTCTTGCATATATGTATGGATTACACTAAGAAATCTTCTACCCATCATATTCGCTGATACAAGGACCTACTGCCATCCCAAGCATTCCTATTGAAATGCAAAATTTATTATAAAGGGGTATTTATAATTGGACTATTTTTAAGACTGCTTTGAACTATTTTATTTACCCACACCTACTCTATATTATTGAAAATAGTACTTTTTTGTCATTCCTGTACTTTGTGGTGCAGCCAATTTTTCTTTGTTATGCTTGTAACATGTAGCATTTGGTACTTAAGTATTATTCTCAGATGTTTATTGACTTTTGAATTTAATTTGTTGGCAACTCACTACAATTTGCTGTTCAGTAAATTATATTGCAAGTAACACTACCAATCAACATAGCCAAAGAGAAACAACATTGTGTATTCTTCTACCAAGAGATATACACATTTCCCATATGCATCTAAAAAGGAAATCATTTTGGATTTTTCATGCTTCATGCATTTGGGATAGAAATTCAATGACTACATTTTTCACAAAATTCATTTAACTTAAGTCTTTCAATAGAGAGCAGAATTGATTTAGAAAGTAAAGTTGGTTTGCAATGATGTAGCCAGTCAGGATGCTATCAATCTATTTTCAATGTATAAAGCACTCATGACATTTTGAAGTATGCAAGTGCTATGCATTTTAGTGGACCGTATCAAACTCTGCTATATGTTATTGAGGGTCACATTCTGTTTGATAGATATTACAGTAATGGTATTAGCAGACCATATCAAGGCTTGCAATATGCTATGTTATTAAGGGTCACATTCTATTTCTTAGATATTATGGTAAAGTTGTAACTGGTCTATCGCAGATGTCATCGATATTCTTTGAATACAGCAAACATTTTTTAGGTGTTGTAATATGAAATCATTCATTAAAATACTTGTAAAAAACATTAAAAATAGCATATAAAGAGATAGATATTCATCTGTCTGCCTGTTCGTACTTCTGTCATCCATCTATCCATCCATACATCCATCTATTCATACATCTTTCTGTCTGTCAAATGTAGAACTTACCCTTCTTAATACCCTAAGAAAGAATAGTTAATGTTAATCACATACTGATCAAGTTTTTGGTGGAATACAAAGTGGTATAGTCAGTACTTGGATCATGCATACATAAAATCATTTTATTTTAGGTCTCCATCGTGCCTTGTAAGAAATTCAGTGATCAGAAGAAAAAAAAACCTTCCAATTTCTGGATTAAAAATAGTAGATAATTCATAAATCATATAATTCTGCACATTTTTTTCTCCCTCTCCCCTTCTCTCCCTCCTTTAAAATACATTTAAAAAAAAAAAAATTAAAAAAAGAAATAGGAAAAATAATAGGGAAAAGGGAATAGAGACATGCTCGTGATCCATGGGTAAAAAAATAAAACAACAATCCTCAGTTGCTCCCCAATTTTATTATCCATTTTCTCCATTGTTCTATTCTAGGATTGAAATAATTTTCCTGTCTTAGAATACCTATCTCCATTTTGCAATGATTCAAGATTTGATATCTTATCATGTCCCAAGGGGGAGTATCTTGAAGTTTCCAGTATCTAGCTAATGCTGCTTTAGCTTCTACTAAAATATGTACCACTAGATCTTTTTTATATGTAGATATCATAGGCCAGTCAATGTGTAATACCATCGATCTACACGAAAAATCTAAATTTACATCTAACTGGTCTTTGCAGAATTTTGCTACTTTATTCCAAAATTGGCTTATTTTCGTGCATGATCACCATACATGTATGTTGTAATGGGGATTTATTTTGGCCAGTTTAATAGGGACATAATGCCATCTATTAACAATTTTATAATGACTTTCTATTAAGTTGAGGCAGTGTATTGTCTTGGCTACAGCATTATTTGCATTAACCCATTCCTCTCTCATAATAGTAATCAATAGGTCTTTTTTCCATGCTTCTTAAGAAGGAAATTCGGAGGATATCTTATATATATCATACAGTTTTGCACATATTGATACTAGATTTTTATTACTTTTATTACTTAATATATATATATATAAAAATTGTAGTACTTCTAATATCTCCGTAAGTTTATGTTTATTTATAAAATGCTTTATCCTCAAATATGAGAAATTTTCTTTATATGGAAGGGAAAATGAAAGCCTACGTTTTCAAATGATATAATCTGGTTCTGTTGCATTAACTGATTAATTCTATAAATACCATTATCCATCTATATTTTTATTAGCTGAGAGGATATTTAATGGGAGATCATTAATAATTTTATCTGAGATCTTAAATGTATTTTTCCCTTTTAACCAAACAGAAAGTATGTTATTTAAAACTATTCTCATATTTGTTTTGTTACTCTTTTGTATTCTCCAAAATAAAGCTAGTAGGTCTGGAACTTCTGATCTCGAGGCCTCAATTTTTGCTTAGCTTCCTCCTCAGAGCTCTCTTTCGAGGTTATAGCTAAGTGTGCCTTTAGAAGCATGGGGAAAAGTCATACGGCCCACTATTACAAAAGAGGAATGGGTTAGAGCAAATTATGCCAAAGTCAAGGTAATACATTGTTTTAATCTAATAGAAAGTCAGAATAAGATGAATAATAATTCCTGCTAAATCAGCCAAATTTATCTTGTAACATAATATATGGGGGATGCAGCTCCATCACTGCAAAGTACGTACATGAGGACATGTCCAAAAAAAGAAAGAAAGAAAGAAGGGAGAAAGGGGGAATGAAAAGGGGAAAGGAAAGAAAGAGGGATTGAAATGGTAGATAAAGGGGAAAAAAGAAAAGGGGGAGAAAAAAAGAAAACGTCAACTCTGAAACAAAATTAAGAAATTTGGTAAAGACTACATAGTGGCAGTCCTATAGCTCATGTCTGGGTTTATGGTATATTAAGATACATGGCCTATGATTTCTATAAGCAAAGAAAGAGAAAGAAAAGGGAAAGGAAAAAAGGGGGGAGAAAAAAGGGAGAAGGAAGGAAAAGGAAAAGTCCAGAGATATAGTCTCTTATAGAGATTAAAATAGCACCAATAAAATACTGGAAATTTCCACACAACTTTCTCTGAAACTGGAGATAGGCATTTTTAACCTAAGAATAAAATAACAGGATACATGAGTAATAAAAGTAGGGAAAAAATAAGTGTTCTTATGTGTGCGTCTTCATTGTACATCCTTTTCTTCTGTGTTTTCCTCTGTTTTTTTTATTTTTTTATTAATTGCTATTTTTCTTGGCACAATATGTAGATGTGTGTGTTGTTTGTTTCTTTTTTTGTATTGTTAGTTCATATTTATAAGTTCAATTCAATATAAACAGGTCTATGAATACACAAGAAGCTTAAGTAACATTGATATGCATCTGATGGTTTAATAAGTAAATGACCTAATAGATACCACATGAATGTATACGAATGTATGTATATATGCTATTTATCTAGCCATTCATTTAGTTACTTTGTTTTTGTGTATGTCAGGAAAAACAATGTACGAGACATTATGTATTTTCCATAAAGAATTGAAAAAAAGTAGTAGATAATTATTATCTGTTATAATCTAATTATTAAAGATAATTAGCTATTCATTAGGAGTAAGTTAATATATAGAACATGATGATAATGATGATTTTGCTACAGATGAGACAAGAATGGCTATCATTTTCTGCCAATAATGTTTGGAAATATTAATATCAATCATTACTCGGGAATTATAGGCCCCTTAATTATTTGCATTTTATACAGCATTTTGTAATAAATCTCCCCAACCAGAGTCTAACTTCATTTATTGGTTTATTCAGATGACTTAAACACAATTTTACTATGTATAGAAGATTGTATCCTTTATTATAATGTTCAGATTCATTTCCTATTCTTCCAGGATGCATCTTCCCCAAACCAGTATAATGAAAGTGACTTGCTGTATAGATGGCATATCGTCAACAAATAATGTAGTCAATGAGTCATTCTACTGAATGAAATTAGACTTCAGAATGAGGTCTAGACTTACAATAAATTATGTCAACCTCTCTCTCTTGCATTACAATAACTTCTCCCCTATGTACTGGGGGGGGGGGGAGTTAATATCAAACAGGACTTTATGGATAGCATAGCAATATCCTTTCCATTTTTCTTATCAAGTTTTCTGTTAGTTAAAAGTCCCAGTAGGAATCAAACACCTGAATCATTGTAGACCACACATTATAATGTCTGCCAATGAATGCCCTATGGATTTTGTAGTTGTATATATTATTGCAACTATCTTCAAAACTACCCTATTCCTCAATAGTCAAACATAAGCAGGACTTATTCCACAAATCCTAGCTATTTGGAATCCATCATGCATTAAGGTTTAGTTTCCTTTTTATATCCATCTCTCTATAGGTTTTAATTTAAAAGTGCCCTCTTTGAGGATGTATTCTTTCACCTAATGGTTGCCAGTCTCTGCAGTGTAGTTGCAATGTGTTAAATTATCAGTGGATCCAACAGAATTATTACTGTAGGTTCTCTTACAATAGTGAAAGTAACCAAGAAAAAAAATAACAAAATGCAAAAACGTGCCAATGATATATCTTTTGGCGCTGAAATAGTTTACTCGATAGAAAATATCATTAACACCCTTCACTTCTCCCCACTCCTGCAACGCACTATCTCACTGTGCATTCATGTTCATACAGCCATAAAACATTTTTTGAGTTTATCTTTTTCAATATTTCAAGCAGGATAAAATATAAAAAAAAATATTTTAACGTTGAGTTCCAGGCAGTATTTTTATGGAAGAGTCATTTTTCTACTATTGTTTTGAAGAAAATGGAAATCATTATAATCAGGTCATGACAGTAGAATCTCCTAAATATATTCATCCATACTGTTATATTTTCATATTTTCCACACTATAAAACAAAATGCATATACATTCTGTATGTTAAAAAGTTAGCTAATAGAGTATATGTAGTTACATTTTCTATAAATAAGGTTAATCCAAACAACAATAAAAAATATATATAAGCGTAATTTCTCTTCGTTATAAATGACATCTAAGTTTTAGTTATGTTTTTTGTTTAAGGTAACATAAGCAGATTCCACCTGACAGTTAAGTCAGTACTTACGAACCAATATACACACTCAATGTTAGCAGAAACTGATGAGTTGAGCATGACATTATGTCTTTCTGAATGTTATAATTTATCATTAGCCTCTTTTTGATAATGTATTGTGTTGCCTTTAATATTTAAATTTCTATCATTGTTTTTTCTAGCAGTATTCAAAATGAGAAAGGCATATTTAAAGACTTTAAAATAAGTCATACGTTGAGCAATTACTAATCATGAACAATATTACAGGATTCCATCATATGTCAAGCTCTGTGACCTGTGGAAGAATTACTCTTGCCCCATTATATGTCTATTGAGTTTATGATTTCTGACGATGTCTCTTTAATAATGCATTTTTATTGGTCTCAGTGACTTGCCTGGGGTTTAGCTACTGTAACTCACCACTCAAAATGTAAAAGCTGCAGAAGGAATTACTTTGAAAGTCTATTACCCATGGTGCATTTATTTTGTGTGTCAGATTATTCAGACAGTCAAACAATAGCGTAATTTTAGCAAACAGACTTCAAATTTTGAACCAACATTGACAGCCTTCATCATGTGTATTTTTAAAATAATGCTCGATTGCAACCTTCATTGCTGCCTGA
Source organism: Pelobates cultripes (assembly GCA_933207985.1). Classification (NCBI taxonomy): domain Eukaryota; kingdom Metazoa; phylum Chordata; class Amphibia; order Anura; family Pelobatidae; genus Pelobates; species Pelobates cultripes. Next base: position 97,235,024 of record OW240912.1, on the reverse strand, counting down.
TACATATTAGCAGTGTATAGAACATAGAATACAGTAGATAGCATAGGGTTTACTCTTGTTTATACAGGATCTATTTGTTGCCAAAAAATGTTTTGCCTCTAATACAAACTTATGCATATTTGCATGCTTTCTCAACTACTCAATAATACAATGTTTTCCTAAGTCAAAGACAAGGTTATTCAAAAAAAATGATAATTGTCAGGAACTACAAGTGAGTTTCAAATGTAAGGTCAAACAGCTGAATTTGAAAAATATTAAAGCAATGCTGGTATTTTGAACTAGAATTTGAAATTCACTTTGAATTTAATTACCTGGGAATTCTCACTGTGGTAAATAAGACTGATATAATCCAAGTAATTACATCTTCAGTTTCGGCACAAAATTATTAAGTAAAGTTTTACTTCTTAAATAATTACATTGCCTTACTATATGACATATTAATAGTTATTGTATCTATGAATTACTTTCATTTTTCTTTGAAACATCCAATATAAATGCTTACTGCTTCAAAAGCATTATTAAGAGATGACTTTATGGGTGAAACACAAATTAGTTAGGGTTCTATAGCCCTCAATCTCTTTAAGTGGCAGTATACTAGGGTTTTTACCACAGACTTTCATACCAGTCTGCAACTTATCAAAGTAGCACCACTATAGCACATTCCTGTCAGTCACACTAGATGAGTAGAACAAAGTTATATGAAACAGGAAGAGTGACAAAATGGAAGTTATGAAGATGGAGAGAGCGACACAAGAGGCTTCGGGGGTTAAAGGTCTTGGATGTAACATTGATGGAAGGGTTATTGCATTTTGATATGAGTTAAAATACCAGAAAGTCTTAGAATTCCCACAAAGAAATTTAACTTTTTTCTCACAAAAGTTCCAGTGTGTTTGATTGATAGCATTGTAATCTATAAGGAGAGATGACTTCTTATTTTAACATTCTTTAGTTCATTACATCTAGTGTAGGAGGATATAGAGGATAAATAGAATGAATAATAAAAGGATTTTCTTATTTCTATCATTTTCCCTTTAAAACATCTAGGATAATGCAGGGTTAATTTCTAGTTATCTTTTAATATATATACTGTAACATAATTATGTATTTCATCACATGAAGTACCATCATTCTTTCTTTTTTTAAGAACTTTATTGAGAGAAGCAAATATCAATCATACAGTGTATGCTAAACAAGACTAAGCGGAAAGTACATCATAACAATAGTATTATTGATAGTATATAGGTGATATAGCATAAATGGGAACAAAGGTTCATTATATAATTACACATCAAGTCATATCAAATCATGTCACACAAAATTAACCAAATAATATAAAAAGTAAACATAGTAACAAAAGAAAGGAACACAGCATGGTAATTATACAATGGCTCCTGAGAGTCAGTGAAGTGCCACTGGACAGCAAATCCAAAGTAAGTCGAAAGCTAATGTTCTGAAAAAGCTTCTAACATGTGGGAGACGCCATCACAGTTTGGGCCTGTGTAAACGTACTTGTGAGTATTGACAATATAGGCAGTTTCACACAGGATGACAGGACATCCCAGTATTTATTTTGTTTTTCTAAAGATGATCAACTGATTTTCTCCAGAGCTCTCGCCTTCTCCAGCCTTAACAAACATTGCTAAAGGAAGTGAGTGGCAACTCTTTTCCACAAGGAGGGCATTAGGGAATTCGCCGCTCCCAAAAAGGGCTATAACAAGATTTGCTTTCACTAAATAGTCTTGGCCACCCCAATAGGACTTTGAAGAGGTTTGTTTAAGCTCACATTTAAATATATTACGTTGGAGTACATTCTTCCAAGAAGGGAAGAGCTGCAAACCCACCAAATATATGCAACCGTACCTATATTTGACAGAAACCTCCAACATGAATTACTAGTACTGGGGTAAAAGATGTTTACTAAGATGGGTGATTTACACCTGCAAGAATGTATCTTATATAAGGATTCCTAGTAAAACTGTTCCAAGAAGCAAATATGTTTTTACAAATCAATTTCCAATCTTGAGTAGTTAACTGTATATGGAGGTCGACCTCCCATCTCTTGAATGAAGGCAGAGAGTCATAGGCTTCCCATTGTATAGAGCTATAGATGTGTGGCAGGGCCCAATCTACATCCTGATGAGGCAGCAAGTTCTACATCTGAAATATGGAGATTTCTTATAAATGTGGAAACTTCAAATGCATCTTTATGTATTATATTATTTTGGATTGTATCTTTGTTCATATAATTCATGAAATAATTATTTACATTCAGCCCAGAGTAACCTCTTCAGCAAAATAGTAAGACAAATTAACTATGGACTGCATTGAGCTGCTTGAAAACAGTTTTTCTTTAAAAAAATAAAAATACAAGTACCTCCCAATGCTTTGATTGAAAAGTAGTTTGTTATGAGGCACAACGTGAATGATTGTCATCTGATATCATCTGTAAAATAAAGAGGGATTAAATAGTAAAGAAATGATTGAGGCCGTGTACACAGACTCTGGGCATTATAACATTGCATACTCAGATTGTGCCAAATGCATTCATTTTAGAACTGTGTCCCAGAATTATGCCTCATGCATAATCTATATTGAGGGATATTTATAAATGTGGATGACCAAGCAGGAACAACCATGTAGTTTTCATGGAGAATGTTTAGAAGTTTGCCCCACTTTTGAAATCTAGAAATGTGTAGACACATTATTGGGGTTTCGGGAAAACCTCTAAAAATTCTGCATACACAATTTTGGAAATAAAAAGATGATTAGCTTATAGGTTTATAGGTTAAAATATCTGATGTGGGTTATTTTCTAACACCAAATGATACATGTAGTTACATTTTTCTTGCATATGTTTTGTTTTTTTTTAATTTAAAAAAAGTATGCAATTAGTTTTGTCTTGCAAGCATGTCTGGTTTTAGTATATAATTCAAACAATAAAGTACATTAGAATTCTCAAGGTTTTAATAATGTAAGTAAAAAAATATATAATTTCTGAAGCAAGCAGAATGTTTACAGACTATAAATCACAGCTTTCTCTTTGTATAAAACTATTTGCTAAACAATGCCAAAGTGATTTTCATCAGGTTTTCAGCTGATAACAAAACATGACCACTTTAATAGAATTAAACTTGCTTAAAAACAGAGGACATTAATGTACAGATGATTTATTATTTAAACCCATACCCGCACACATACAGTAATTGAATCTTTTCAGTTTTTCACATATTACATTTTTTAATTTTCTCATTTTACTTATCTGATTGCACTATTTGAACTATTTTATGGTCCATTTATTAAAGCCATATTTTATGGTCCATTCACTGTCATGCCAGTCTGTCATGCCAATTTATCCAATCGCTTCCTCTTCTCTTCCTCTTTCCTACTCTGCCTCTCTTTTTTAATTTTTCATCTATTTATAACAAAAAATATAAGATAAAGTAGGGATTACTTTGTCTTATGTATTTTTTCTATACCTGACACTTCTAGATATTGTGCGGAGCCACTGTCACCTAGAAGTGTCAATCCCCGTCTGCCGTCACCAGTCATGACTGCAGGGAATTGGCTCTGTCTATTGAAGTTCCCAAGATCTCTCAGGAATCTCCATAGACCTCAACGCTGTACTCTCATGCGTGCGTGCACGCATGCAAGTGCATCAGTGATGTTGACTCCTAGTGCTTAAGTTCCTGGAGCTGAAGAAGACCCAACAAAAGAAGGGCAGGTTCAGGTAAGTAGAACTCACCTTTACCTTTGCCCTTGCCACCAGACCCCGAGCAGCAATGTCCCCATTGAGGGTCTTTGCAAATTCTGCAAAGTTCCCAGACAGTGACAGTGCCATGTTAAATGTAGCCTCCTATGCTCATAAGGGTAAAAAATTGCTGAAATGTTGTTGTAGTTTAGTTTAGCCTGATGCATTCCTTTGATACAGATTGAGGTTAGGATAACGACAAGACCAATTTGCAAACAAATTATGTATCAATGGCCATTGTTTGCCTAATATGTAAATTTGTACAAATTTACTTGCTTATAAATATCGTGATTGCAGGTCACATCAATAAAAATACAAATATTATAAAAATAACTTCATATTGAGTTCACTCTTCTGCATTTTTTTAACAAAAAAGAAACACAAACATAAACAAAAAACTTTTAATTTACTTCTCGACTAAAACTAATGTAACTGCTAGAGTTGCACTTCTGAATTTCTTCTACACCTGCAATGAAATTAAAAAAAATACAGTATATGCTTTTAATTCAAAACAATATGAATGTCTAGGTCAGAGAATACAAGAAACCCAATTAGAACAGATTTTGCTAGACCCTTGCACATATGAATGTGTTTTTTTCTCATTAAAACTTGTTTGTCCCAATTTTAAAACAATACGATTAAGTACAGAATAGATGCTGATCTAATTATCATACACAGCTGTCCTAATTACAATGTAGTTAACTTGGCATTTTCAGAACATGTTTTTTAGTTCTTCGTTGTACATCTGTTGCAAAAAGATTCCATTTCTAAGTTACAATATTGTTATGCCACTGCCTGTTTCAAATTCAGATCTTTGCTCCCATTAATTAATTTTAGACAAAAGACTGCATTCTCTGTACCTACTTATGTATGCATATGTGTATTTGCAGCTTTGTTTCAGAGAAGCGATATTAGTTTGTTGTTTTTATTTTACCACTGGCAATATGTTAGAAATCATTTGTCTGTCACATTTTTTTATTAACTGTTTTGAAGTGATATTTGACCAAACTGGTTTATACGTCTCCTCGCTAGCTTAAACCATGGTCTCCCAAGTTATTTTTCATCTATCACAAATTGGTTAGGTTTTAGGTATTTCCTAGTTCTGTTACAGTGGAGATGTTACTAAAATCCTTTTTATAAGCCATAAGGGCATTTTTATAACAGCAATAAAATAGTAAAATAGCCAAAATGTTATCACTTCTGCTGTTTTATTGCACATCACGTCAATTAGAATTAGACCTTCTGTTTGGCTTTTTTTCTTTAATGTTTATTTAAACATTAAAAAGGTAAACTTGCAATTCATCTAAGCCACAGACACTGTTTTATTAATATATATATATATATATATATATATATATATATATATATATAAACAATTAAAAGTATGTTTAAAATAAATTCTATTTAATTGAAATAATTTTTATTCTGCCAAATTACAGATTGATTAAAAAGAAAAAAAAATCCAGATAAGTAAAATGTGTGGGGTACCATCAGAATTCTCACTTGTCTCTTGATACTTCACAAGTTTAATAATTTTTTTTTTCAAACTTTGTTTCTATGGATATTGCACTAATTAGCATCCATTTTCATACAAGGTTTGCAATGTGTACAGAATATTTTAGAATGAACCTTAGTTAGAATTGCTTTAAAGTTACAACAAAAACACATCCCTACTTTGAAGTTATTTTTCAGTCTTCAGAACTTGAAGCTTACAGTTAGATTGATTACTTTTGTAACACTGAAGAAAACCAGCTGCAGTGCCAAATATGTAAAATCAAGCCCCATCAAAGTGTCTAAAGTGGTGATCAAACACCAATTCTTCTTTTTAAATTGCCTATTTCTATAGAGATAACTGATTATGCGTTTCAGGAGCCGTTGCATATTAAACAGTCAATTTATGCGTAACACCAGCCTTAGTTTTGTAATATTTAGCATTGTGATCACTGCTACCATTTCACATTCTATGTTTTTCAGCTTAAAAATACGAGATTCTTTCAACATTACCATACTAATCATGATAGCTTAGCCCTCTCTGTCAAAGTCGCATGGCCGATGTTAACAGCAGTTTTCTGATTCTGAGGAAATAACAACTGATTAGCACTTTGACAAAATATCCGTGGTGCACACTTGATTTCCTGAAATGCATTTTACTTTTATTTTTTTCAAACACCTTCATGTCTTTGTTTAAATAGTAGTTTGTATTACCCACTTTGTAAGTTTAAGGTTATGGGAAATGTTATGGAATATTAGGGTATGGTTAAAGCACCATAACCACTACAACAATTGATTTGACTTCTAACCTGGGGTCTGCCATGCATCGCTCCCTTCCTCCACTGCTTCCAAAATAGAGCTAGAAGCTCCTGCATTGGAGCAGCCATTAGCTCTCGTGAGCTAAGTCCTGCAGTGCAGGGCCACCTCATTGGCTGAAAGTGCACCACCAGTTTTCCAACTCTCTAAAATGCTTCGACTACTTACAATAAGTAGTTGTCAGAACACAACTATCAGCAAAACCACAAGAGCATGCTGCAGTTGTTGTAGTGCTTGGAGAGTTCCATTAGGGATATGGGGAGGTTACGGAAAGGTTAGAGTAGGTTACATTTATTATGGTTGTAATTTTAGGGCGTTAGGGTATGTAGTTGGGCTTGCGATCCTAAAAAATGTTGTGGAATGTAATTCTATTGTTTCTCAGCCAAGCAAAGCATCATTAGACCATCTCTTTTAAGTATAGTGATAGGAATGCTTCTCAGACAGGAACAGTACATGGTGTTGGAAAATTGAGATGGCTTAGACAAGACAAGTTAAAGGTTTAAAGTGATCCACACTTAATTCTCTTTGGAAGTCGGAGCCATAATGATATATTTTCACTAAACAGTGAGCTGTGAGATAACACCTAACTTCTTTTTTTTTACTAAAATAGAATGGTTGGAAACCATTTTCAACCTGGATTATAGTTATAACTTCCCCAGTTTTCATACATTTTTCAAATCAAATTTCAACTTACTATAGTTGGAAAACGGGAGGTCTTGCCACGCAGGGGGGGCAAAACCATATTTGAGAGACACAAATTTTTATGCTTAGCATTATGCAATTAAAAACCATAGCATTTTAGTAATATTTTGTAGATTTATAGTTGTCATAGTTGTTCTTAGTTATCTTCTGTTAGTTATAATGTATTTACCTATATAATTGAGCAACATTTTTGTCAAGAGGCCACCATTGTCACTACACCTGCAGGCCACCATTGTCACTTCACACTTGCCTCCATCTACTGTAGTATCCTTCCATAGTCAATCATATTCCAGTAAAACAATAAAAAGACATTTAGGATCAACAGGCCCTTTTCGTTTCAGGATTGTCTCCAACTCAATGACAATCCTTTAATTGTTACTTTAATCTTGGCAGGTTGAAGTCTTCTTAAAACTTTATCACTTTAGTTTTGGTTTTCTTTATCTTTTTTTGCAATTTTCTGTAATAAACTGTGAGCCAGTGATCATTATCAACTAACCTTATGCTGATTGTATTAGGAGAGCCCCATAGCTATCAATACAGGGAGAATACTTCCTTTTATCATGATACAAAAGTTATGATTAAACAGACAGTTGCACTGGAGATAATTGAAACACAGCATGACAAACTGAAAATCTAAAAGCCTTCAAACATTTTGCCTTGGGCAGTCCACTTAACTCATGCTGCCTTCTAGGGAATGCCATTCCAACCACTTTTATGCATTATCTGACAATACCATCACTGTTAATTACAGCCACTGTGGACTTAAATATGCCAGCACTTTAAATCCATATGTTTCTTGCCATCATATACCAAGTACAGCACATCGCTTGCAACCACACACGTGGAACTGGCACATCTAGCAATTAAAGCTATACTGTCCTAATAGATTCTTTAGACCCTCGACCTAAATGTTACATGGGTAAAATCAGAAATGTCTGTCTTCATATTCTATAATTACTCATGTGAAATATTGAGAGGCAAGGTGTCAATCAGAATAGAAAAATATAAATATTTTATCATTTAATAAAGTGTTGTTTACAAATGTATATTAAATATCTTAATTTCTATAGTAATTGCCATAGTTATTTTATGGTTACTATATAATATTATTTGGTTATTATTTAAACCACACACAAGGTTAGATAGACACAGAGGGCTAAACCGGGTCAAATGGATCAAAGTTTGACGCTTGACCTGTTAATTTATGATATATATATCTAAATTATCAATGATATTATTATTTTGTGAAATGTGTTTGTTTTTTGTTTATTGGGATCTTTCCTATAATCAAGTCAAATTTAAAAAAAACAAAATGTAATTAATACAATGATTTCAAATGCAGTTGATCAACACATAGCTATGTTAAATGATTATACCAATCAGTTCTCAAAAGAGCACAATAAAAAATGAAATTAACCCTTTCCATAACAACAGCACACATAGTTGTGTTAAACAAAAAAAAACCTAATTAAATTCAGCAGTTAAAGTCCAATTTATATTCCCCAGTGCTTAAGTACTGTTTAGCAGAGAGAAAATATTCTGGTCACCTGCATTGTTTTAGCATTGGCAACCATGTACCTTTTTCTTCAGTCAATGCATATTATGTAGATCAAAGTTTATGTCTGCATGGTAGCAGCTAGGAACAAGAGAATGCTCTAAACATATTGACCACATAGTGACCACACCATATTGACTGCAACAGCAGTCTACAATGCTCTGTATTAAACATTTGCTCTGGGGTAACTATTATTATGGTATATCAGCAATATGTCCAGATATATGTATTTTTTATAGTATTTTTTTTTATAAATGCATCTCAGGATTGTCAGCTTCCTTAGAGTTGTTCATAAACAGAATGTTTAATTATTTTCATCTATTTTTGTCATGCCTACTGTATATGAAAAATGCTATATTATGTTACTAGACAAAGCACGTCATGTGGTTTCTTGAACATTTCAGTAAATAGTTATGCTATCTTAAAGGACAATAACTTGATAGTTAAGAGCTTAAATATAAGTAGGCAAACCTTGTCAGCTATACAAAATATAATACCTGGCTTCCTGTGACATTACTGTGAATAGTTTTTTTAATGGTATCTGTAACAGACCGCGACCGAGTACCTTCCATTGATGGATGCTTCCTAGCTTGCGCCGAGGACCACAAGCACCGCACCGGACACCACAACCACCACAGACTCCACAACCGCCGTAGCTTAACTGGAGTCTCGCCTTCTTCCTTCCACCCTAGATCAGCTTCTGTCCTCCAGGACCTTGTGGTGAAGACCTCTCATCCAGGAGAGCGTATCAGGAACAAGCTCTAAAAAGAGCTAAGTGGTTACAGCTCAGGGGAGTATGCAGAGCATAGCAATCCCCAGTGTGATATAGCAGTTCCCTCCAATCACAAGACAAGACTACGTGTTGAGGGTCAAGAAGATCTGTGTCTAATTAGCACCAAAGGGCCTTCTTTTATGGGGGTCTTACACATACAGGACCGCCCACAGGGTTTTTCCGAAGAACCATTAGAAACATTGCAACACATACAATAAAGTAAACCACTCCCAGCAGAAATCCTCCCCTCTGCCTGTGATACAATTATCTCAACACAATAGACTAACTTAATTATCACAGACAGGAAAATACAGTATTATAAAACATATCACAGGGACCCCAAAACATGTAATAACCCCATAAATATATCCTCGGAACTGGGGGATCTGGGTGAACCACATATCCAAAATTCACCCAGATCTGTTCAGTAGTTTGGAAAATACGGTTTAATGCAGGTTCCGCAGAACATATACAGGCTATATGAAAAATAATTACTGTTAAATGTGTCCCCTGTTCTGTAGTTTAAAACTACTGAACGATGTCTTTGTGCACCAAATACCGGTGAGATGGCACCGTGTAGAAAAGTCAAAACAGTGTCTGTGAGTTAAAATGGCTACCATCCATTGTTCTCACCATGTGCTTCATCCATTGTTCTCACCATGTGCCTCTGATACATGAAATGGTGGCCACCCAGTAACTCCACAGTTTGTCTGGTAGTCTATCCAGCCGAATCAACAGATGAAACACATGGGGAACAGTGCAACAAACTAAGGGAATCATAAAAAATATGGTCAATAGTCATATTTGTGCACAATCTCCAGTTTTGTCACAGGGCACAAATAGTGTTTTCAAATGCCATATATCCCAGGGCCATAGTCAGAAGGTAGGAGGCGGGCAAGCAGCTCCCTCCAAGAACATGTGGCGAGGTCTGTTCCTCCACATGATCTCTTTAAAATTAAATTATGTGCTATAATCCCTCTCTCACTTTTTATATTCTTTTATTATTTGCTTGGGGCATTGAAATAAAATATATTTCATAGTTACTTGATTTATGAAACTGTTTTTGTAAACATGTAATCCTTTCTCATCTCAATAAAAATATTAACATTTTCATGATAACACAGCATGTAGTTTTCATGGAGAATGTTAGTAGGTTACACATTACAAATGATTACCTATTCCACAACAGGAACACCCTCTAAACCACTTCAGTCCACCCAGTGAAAGAAGAGGACCCCAATATGTAACATTCCAAAGATTCCATATAGCTTTGTGATCTTCCATATCACAAAACCTTTGTCAGTTAAGCTATCTATGTTGGCCAAGTAAGAAGAAAATAAGAAATAAAATAGCCAACACTCTTCTTTTATATAATAAACCTTTGAAAAGTTGAAAGTGATAATCTAGTTTTATTTTACACTCACATGTTGGTTGATATATATGTTTATATTGTTTATAGTGTGTTTTAAGTGCTAGGTTAACCTGCATAAAATACTGCTGACATGGCTTTATGCTGATTCTAGAACTGAGTTTAGTAAATCATTACACTTTCTTTGATATGTGTGCTTCTAATCTATACGAAACACATTTTTATTTAGAAGCATAAGAATACAGGTTTTTTTAATTGCATCGCCAACAGAAAACGTAGCCATATGTAGCGAAGTATACAATTGTATAAAAAAATCATTCATGCCCTTTCCACAAAGCAATTGTTAATCTGAAAAGGAGCAAAGTAGTCAAAATCTTGGTAAGAAATTCCATTGGTGATTTTCCAGTGCTGTCAATGGAAAGAGAAAAGATTATTTCTATGTAGATGAATCCTCAGGGCAACTCCATTGAGAATTAAATTTAACTCGCCATGAATGCATGTAATCTGTTTTTCCTTATTCCTAAAGAGGTTTGCAGAAATATCATTACTAGGTTTTTCTTTCCAATAAATCATCTGATAAATGAAATATTCTAAAAGATGAAAAGCATGTTATTGCCCTGAAAAGGACCCATTGGAATATAACTTATGCGTCTGATACAAAGCCAAGTCGGACTGATAGCTTCCAATGCAGCGAAATAAAGTGATGCGTCAACTGTTATCAAAAAGTTATAATAAAAGAAACAAATACATATTTCTCTCTCCTTATACAGTGGCTATATGTAATATTCTAATTTATATTAAACAACATTTTCAGTAAGTAGTGAGAGTTATGTTTGCACTTTTTAAAGATAGGTCAAGACATACATTGTTCTAGATTAAATATAATGAGAAATATAAAAATACTAGGTAGTATGTTCAGTCTTCAACCCTTAATGGTATGTCCAGATAGAAAAAACAATGTTTTTTTTTTTTTTTTTAACTCTCATTTTGCTGATGTATGCATGCAGCAATATGTTTAAAAATATTGCCATTTTGTTTTCTCAAAACATGTCTGATATATCATATGTAGACAGATTCTTTAAATCTTTTTAGCGGTAGATGTCTTTAGATATATAGAGCAATGAATATGATGCCTTTTATGCTGGACAAGGACATACTGTGTACTACATATTGCAAACATGGCTCATGGAAACATTAAGGAAGCACACAATGAAGCAATACACTGATCCTCTATGTTTTGGCATGTCCAAGGGCAATCAAAAAATGAAAAATTAACTCTACTTGTATACCTTAAACAATTGTAGTGAACTAAAAACCAAACTGCAACTTTTAGGCTAAAAAAGCTCAATAAAAAGATACAATTTTTTTATATCTATGACTATTATTATTATGAGAGTCACAGATTAGCTTTTGTATTGCAATATGAGTTTTAACCCCTTAAGGACTCAGTTTCAAAAGCTTGTCTTACCCTTAAGGACACAAGACGTTTTTGCAAATTTTGCTGTTTGTGTTCAAACGCATTTTGCATCTCTGTCATTTATTGCACCAACACATATTATATACCATTTTTTTAGAGGGCAAAAATGGCTTTAATTTGATGTCACATATACATAGATAGATTCTCATTAATTATAAAAAAAGGCCATAAAATGGGGAAAAAACACAGTTTTGGTAATAATAGCGTGTGCAAAATATGTCCAGCTTAGGAAATGTAATTCAAAATAAATTCATTTATGTGTCTTGATTTATAGAGTACATTAAATGTATAGGATTTCAGCTTATTTTGAAAGTCACCGGTCACAAAACACAAGGATTACAATAAAATTTAAATGTGAAACAATTTTAGAAGTTGGTATGTTTGTCTTGTAGGTTTAGTAGCCTTCATAGAAAACAAAATTGCCACTCTAAAGTATATATATTTATATAAATTAGACATCACAGGCTATTTATCTAAGGCTATTTTGAAACTTTTTACATAGCCATTTCATCACCAATCTATGCTAAATATTGGAGTAAAATTGTGTTTTTTCTCTATTTTGGCATATACACATATAACAAGGTTTTTGTAATGTGTATATCGTAAGGCTGGCGTGTGCTATTCCTGCACAGAACCTCATATTGTGTTCAGCTACATGTGCTGAGTACAACGATACCCCTATCGTATGCATTTGGCACTATTCTGTGAAGCTACAATGCTATATAAGAGACTATGCTATTTCAGTTTCTATAGTTAGAATTTTCATTTAATGGATTTGTTGGGCCTATGTCATTTTTGGGTATAATAGCAGTTCGACTTTTTAAATAACACCACAAAGGGCTTCCATTTGATAAAGCAGACACCCCAGGGTATCTTATATGTCGTACATTGTGCCTTAACTTGTCACCATTTTTTTTACCAATTTATGTCAATATCTGTGGTGAGGGGAAACAAACTGGCATTGTTACATACATGTTGCATTTTTGCTGAGTATTTTTTACATTTGATATGTACAACTGCCATAAAATCTCCCAAATTATGCTGAGTTACATCTTCTGGGTAAAACAATATGCCCAATGTATGACCTAGACACTATTTTCTGCAGTAAAAGAAATGACAAGTTCAGGTTTTTAAGTGTACATTTTCATGGAGGGTTTTGATGCGTCCATGTCCCACTTTGGAGCACTAACTTGTACCTTGTGTGTGGTCGGTTAAACTAAGACCTCCATGCAACTCCTAAACCCCTGAACTGATATGGGGGATTTTTGGATATGTTGGTCACCCAGATCAGGGATATCAGGGGATGTAACATTTATTGGGATTTTATGTGTTTTGGGGTGCTTTTGAAGTTTTGGGGAAAATGTGTTTTTTCTGCCGGGAGATAATTGAGTTATTGCAGTATATGACCCAATTATCTCCCAGGCAGGAGAGGAGGGATTGTATGTTTACTATGGAAGTGTTATACTTTGTAACCCTGTTGTTATGGGTGTCTAACTTTGGGTTAGAGTCCCCAACAAGTTCCATGTGGGAGTACCACTTGCATGGGGACTTGCATAAAAGCCAGTGTGGCACCATTAAAATTATTCCTGTTACACCCTTCATCTAGTTTCGACTGATGTTTGGGTACCTGTCTACTTTGCTGGGAGAATACACTTGGGAGGCTGACATTCATGTGGAGAATCATTCGAATCAACACCCGACCTGCGAGCTATAATCACTCAGGCTCCAGCAGTTCGGGAGGAAATAGGCAAACGGGTATCTGCTATACCAGCATTGGTTACACACACATCTTAATGTCTTATATAGTACTTTTTCAATATTCACACTTCACCTTTATTGGATCGATTTATATACATACATATATGCAGCTATTTACTTGCATGCCCTGCTATGTTGTTTTCTTATTTTTGTTTTCTTTTTTGTGCTTTTTTTGGTGTTTTTTTTTCAACTAGCTCATTGATTCTCCTCTGTTTATTTACTTTTTTCTGGCTATTCTCAGCCAACCTGCACATTTCACTTTCAGGCACATCTTCTGCTATTTATGACACCCCACTCACCCCCTCCTTCCCCTTCTCTAACATCAGTTGTTTTAAGTGTTAAACTCTCAGATTGATCAATATTGCTTCAGACCTAATGAAAAGAGGAAAACTCTCAAAAGCTTGTCTTTCAAATATTATGTCAGTCCAATAAAAATGGTATCATTTTGGAAAAATAATAATTAATAATCAAGCTAAAGACACAGTGCATTGTAACGAGAGTGGGTATTGTAGAATAATTGCCTAGTCTATGCACTGGTAGCTGGAAACTAAGTAAAATTTCAAAGTAAATAAATTATAGTTTAGAATTGTGACATGAACTAATATATAAAAACTTGCTAAACTACACAATGTAGCAATGACAAAGTAGTTGATGGATAGCAAGTGAACAAACCAAGTGATATAACTGAATGTGTGGTCAGAATAGCTGAAGTCATAAGAAAGACATCGGGGATGTAGATAATAATGAGTAGAAAAAGAGAATATGCATTACTAATACAAGCTGTTATATTTCTACAGCAACATGAGGGTCAATGGTTAAGCCCTGGATAAGCAAACAAGGTTAGTAGAAGGATAATTCAGAGAAGCATAAAAACATAGTGAAACAGTAACGGTAAGCATATATAATTGAACAGCATTGTCTCTTATCCACTTATTTAATTGAACCATCAGTTTGCTTTTATTTTGCAAACCAATTTAAGGCAAAAATTATCTATAGTAATAGCCTAAAGACAAAAGTGATAGGAACATTGATTTACTTACATGCCCCGTTTTGCCATCAGAAAGTCATATTTTTCATGGTATAGATTAAGTTGTTAGAAACACTCTGCAGAGAGTATGGTCTATGTTTACAGGAGCAGAAAGGACTGGTCTCAACCTGAAACTCATACTTGTCCTGCTACATTGTCTATCCCTTCTCTTTTGGCACCAGCAACCACCACAGCAAACCTGCTGTGATACTTATTGTGTAACACTTCTTTAATTGGAACTCAACTGCAGAATTTTCTGAGTGCAGGAACAATAAGTTTCACCTCCTTTTATATTGAAGTGAAACAATGGTGACTGTATCTTTAAATAAATAAGCAAGGAAAATGCAAAGTTAGTTCCAACTTAAATAAGATGGAATAATTTATGAGTAATTTAATAATGGAGTTGGACAGGCTTGCATTTTGAATAAATTGATATTGGTAGGAAGAATTAGCCTTAGCAACAATCCCTATTTGTTAAGTGAGAGATTAGAGAAATTAAATACTGTAAATAATTGATATGACTTGGTTTCCTTGGCAAAAGATTTACTTAACTTAGAGGCAGTCTGGCACTGGAAGGGTTAATTCACCCAATGGAGGAGAAGATAGGAGTCTCTTTTAACAAACTGAAAATCAGGAGTGGAGAGAAAGGAAGTCCGTTTTTGCAAGCCGAGGTCTGGAAGAGGAGAAGGTAGAAATCTGTTTACAAGCCGAGGTCTGGGAGAGGAGAAGGTAGAAATCCGTTTACAAGCCGAGGTCTGGGAGAGGAGAAGGTAGAAATCCGTTTACAAGCCGAGGTTGAGAAGTGGAGCCGGTAGCATCAAGTAGAGCAGCTGATCTCACTGCAGCACCTGAGTGAATAATCCAGCCCTTTGAATCTGGCGCGGTCTTCCTAAGTATCGTGGAAGGACCACGTCAGAAAAAGGGGCGGGGCTAAGCGCCGTGAACCCGGAAGTGGGTTCCGGCGGCAGCATGAATGTTAGAGTATACCTGACACCTGCCACTGAATATATAGGTATCATCTTCCTGCTCTTTTTCCAAGACAGGTTAAATTCCCACTCCTTCTCTGGGGCAAGTATCATCATCTCTACCTGTTCCATGCTTTCTCATGTGCAGGTATTGAATACTCTACCTGTTACCAAAACCACCTTTACAAAGCCGCTCTTCAGCTCACAGACTTAGGAGACAGCTCTTTCACAACATTTCCTTAGACTCTGTAGCAGATTCCCATTACCAGTTAGTAGTGCTGCCAGAAAGCATGTTTTTAGAATCTGCCAATGAAATTGCTGACAAGAGTAGGCACAGAAAACAGCCATAAAAGAAACGTCCACTTTATTCTCTCTTTACATCTGAGAAGACATATCCAGTGACATAACTGACTTATGTGTACACATCCCCTGACCGGTACCTACAAAATCAGACATCAGGGAAAAGAGTCCAGTTGCAATTAACCTCTGCAATGTTCAACAGCAATATCATCAAATTTACAAAATAACATCATGCATTTGAAGCAAATGTATCAGCTGCATGTTCATGCTATGATGTCCTGTTCTACAAAATCAGAAAAGTGCACTACTAGATTGAGTTTGGAGGTGTTGGGAGTACACAGCGAACCTATGGTTATTTTGGCTGAAACAATTTGAAAAGTCAGAAGTAGTTATTAAAAGTTGGGTAGACTATGACTATAAAGAAATGCACATTATCAGAAACAACACTAGGTAGGTTGTGAAAAATAATACAAAAGTATGAAAAATATTGAGAGAGATTAGTGATAAAATGGATCCATTAAAAGTGTCAGATGCTCCTACATAAACACCATCGGTGTCTACATTACAATAATATGTACTATTTATTTATAAAATATATTACCAAGAAAGATACATTGAGATTTCTCCCATTTTCAAGTATGTCCTGGGTATGGGTTCTATTACTCCTTACAAGTTTCAATACTCACAATACCATTTAAAAAAAAAAATCATCATTCACTTCTACTTTATATATTGAAATATAATAATTAAAAGAGATTCTTGAAATCATGATCCATTGTTCTATCAACTTTGAGGGATTTATAATTAGTTGAATCAATTGCATTATAGCTACTATAGGCAAAACTGTGAAAAAATATATTGTCAAACTCAACAATGGGTGAAATATATAAACATGATATTAAAAGATAGCTCTAAAAAAATAACACTTTATATCCATTATCAAACTGTACACTCTTATTATTAATATTATGTATTATAAGATATAGCAAAATGCTCATAACACATTTAGTGAAAAAAATTGCATTTTTCCTTCTAAAAATAATAAACACACTAAAAATGTTTTGATATATGCTTGTCTTCAGAAAGCAGTGCAATAATAACCGTTGATGAAATGATGACAGTAGGAATCTGAACTGATAAAAATAAAATGGGATAATTTTAATTAAGATAAATAGATGACTTGACAATAAAGCTTTGGATTATAACATTACTGTACTTTGTTACTTTGCATTTCATTTTTTTTTTCATTATGTGTTTCATTATGTGTTTGTAGTACTTTAATGAGTGACAGAAAATACAATCATGATTTAATAACATGTTGATTGCAGTGCTGCTATTTTTCCCGGAAATAATTTCTAATTAGATTCTTTTGGAATTAATCTATTTTATTATCCATGTTCTTTGATAAACAGTTGTGGCATTCTAACATAGACTTTCAGCTTGTTTGTAAGTGTTTCTGATATGTGCTTTGATTTTGTCAAAATTTCTCAACAGAAATATATCAAACCAGTCATTGTTAATAAACAGATTGATCACCTATATGCATTATTTCATTATGTATCTATAGCAAGTTGTAAAATATTTGTCACCATATCAACGCTGAAAAAAAAAATCAAATGTATTCATGTGGGAATGGGTATTATTGTACTCATGGGCAGAAGAAGACGGTGTGTTTATATTTCATGAAAATAAAACATATATGTGAAAACACACAAAAAAAAATATAAACAGCATATTTGACATAGGTTGGGGTCAGCGATGGAATGGTTAAAGGAAAATGTTATAACTTAAATATTATGGGTAGTTTCAGTCTGTGTGTGTGTTTGTGTGTATGTGTGTGTTGCTTATTTCTTCTATACACATTTTTGACAAATAAGGAATTCAAAACTTTACTTGTAGTTGTTGGCATTAAACACTAACATGGCATTATAGAGATGTTACTCTATAGTTGCTTTCATTGAGAGTTGCAATCCATAGGCAGATACTCCAAACACAATGTTCCCTTTAAACCCAAAACCACTTGAAGCTCCAGTCCAAACATAAGATATATTTCATCCTAAATGTAACTATGTCTATACATTTATCCTAACTCTAGCCCCACTATAACCACCCTAAAAACAAAACCTAAATTTACCCTAGAAATAATGTTATACATGCTGGCATTGTTCTTATCTAAAAAGTGATGCTCTATAACAATGGTTGCCAGTAAAATGAGCTGTTTTGAATGTAAGGTTTGAAAGTAAGATCTGAAATATAAATTTAAAAACAACAACAGTTTTGTGTGCTAATGTCTGTTTCTTGTTAGTCTGTTAGATATGAGGAATTATTACCACAAACCGTAAATAGTTTTAAAAAAAAACCTCTCCTGGGCCTTGACAACTTTCTGTAAAGATTCTATCCATCTTAATCATGAAGGTGTCCCCCCTCTTTGGAATTCTTGCTGCTTTTATTGTAATGAGTTATCTTGCTAAGTACTTTGTATAAAAGTATTGTATTTGTTATATTACTGAGCTCCAAGGCAAAGTTTTCTTTTCCTTTTGTGTCAATGCCAGGTTTATTTACTAAATTGAGAATGGTCAAGATGAATTCAAAGTCAATTTTTTTAAATTTAAGGCCAACCTGCTTGAACTAGATTTACTTTCCTGACAATTTTTACTTTAGTTAATAATTCTGTATATGTTCATTTTTGTCTGCTTTCCCTCTATTTTTCATCACAGAGTCCCGGCACATCACAGTTTCTCTTTTATGATACAATTTTTGCTTATTAATTTTCAGTTTAAACGTGGGTTATGGGAATTTCGTTAATGCATAGTTTTATCTTGTAAAGTTCAAAATGCACGTGCGTAGTAATGTAGAAAAATAATTGCTTTCAGCATCTCCAGAAGGAGGCACTTAGAGTTTTATTTTATTTTTTAGAAAAGCTTAATATAGATGTTTTACTAATTCAATTAAAGTTCAATAGGAGCTCAAGGGTGCTCTGACATTACTTGCAGCCACAAATTTCCATCTTGTCACAAAAGATATTTTAGGTTTAAAATACATTTTGCCCAAATTATTAATTAATTATCAAAGTTCATTGCCATATTCTTAAGAAATACTGGATTGTTGTTCATTTTTTTTATTTTATTACACATTTTGTGTAATTTGGTGCTATTTCTAGTTGTTTAGTTATTCGTTTTAATAATACATTCACCTTCCTATTTCTGTTAGCATTTTAAAACATTGAATAAATTCTTAAATCTTTTATCACAATGTACATTTCCATAAAACACAGGGAAAATATATTTTCAGTTATATGAACAATTTTAAATAAGCCTTAAGCAGGTTGTAGTGGTTAAGCTGTCTGGGGTGCTCTGACATTATCATAGAGTTAATTCAGGAACAGTTTGATAACTTACTTTGAGTCCCCTTGGGCATCCACAGCTGCCCTGATTACATATTCTCCCTCAAGTAGAATCCAGTTCCAGTGAGCTAAGTAGGGCCACTCTGATTGGCAATGTCATCTGAGCAGTCTGAGCAGTCTCAGCCAATGAGTGTGCTTTGCTCTGGGAAGACAACTGGTTTTCACTGCAGAAGTAGCTGGTTGTGCGCAGGCATTTGTCTACTTACTTTGACAGGACACCAGGGCACTTGTAGCACCATAACCACTTTAGCGGGTTGCAGTGGTTATGTTGTTTAGAGAGTTCCTTTCATGATGCTCTTCTAATGACAATCAAAACAATAAAAACATAAACTAAGCATTCTTACATATTGCAGAAAAAAAATAAGTTGATATCCATTTTATTGTTTCCTTAATCATTAGACCACATAAAAAAATACAAATGATGTTAAGAATGTTTTTATTATAGCTTTGTCTGCCTTACACTCTGAAAAAAACTAAAAACCTGCTACACTCCAAGTGCAATAAATAGTTGGAACAAGGTCCTTGGCTTCAATTCTATCAAGTCTGTATTATGGTCTCACATGGTTTTCTGTAAACCCAAAACCCATCAGCGTACAAAAACAGCACATCTTATTCTGGACTTTAGACCTCTGATGACCCATGGCCACACATCTTGATCCTACTTTTTATGGTCCTCCTACAGTCTCCATTTGTCATATAGTTAGAAATAAGTTTTTAGCAGGCACAAAGAAAATATGAATAGTACAACATTTTCCGAGATGAGATCATTTTTATTGAGCTAGACTGACACATTCAAAAGAGATATTTCTAATTATATTTCGTTAAAAAGAGTTATATTCATTTGTATGGGTAGAATAACACCTTTCATTTTAATTATGTCTCATGTAACAGAAATAATTTTAACATTGATATTTTCAATATAGGCAATTGTAGCAATTTTGCATATGCAAGACAGACTCGCCATCTTTTTCTATATTTTAAGATTGTTCCCATCTCTTTTGAAATAGTAATGTACTTTTATGGATACTTTAAAAGTGTCATGTGCTTGAAATATGAAGGATGAGGAATTTCCCTGGGAGCTCAGTTTTTATTGCAACAGTTTCGATATGCTAACAATAACTGACTGCAATAATTTAAATATATCAAACACATTTCCATGGCTTTAGTGAAAAATCAAGTAGCCAATATCGAATGACAAACATTAACATTTCTCAATGTGCAATGCCAAAATTGAATCTGCATTAAAAATAATAATAAGTTAAGAAAGACCAAAAAAAATCCATTCAGCTAAATATAATCTTAATTTTAAAATGTCAGCAGCCAGAAACCATCAGATTTACATACCATTACTTTACAATGTTTATGAAGTAGAGAGCACTAATGTGTCATAAGCCAATTATTCTTGGAGCATGTTTGATAAATTTCACTGTAGATTGTCAATTTGAAATACTTTATATATCACGAATAGTAGTGAAATAGATGTCATTTATCCCCTTCCCCCAGTGCATACACTTAAAGGATGTCTATAGTTTTAGAACTTTTAATATGCATTTAAAAACGACAGTAGTCCACTTAAGAAAATTGATTATTTTTAGATGTGCTTGAAAGCTTCTTGATTGCATAAAAAATCCATTTGTTCATGCAGCTGTAATTGTTCTGTATGTCCACGAATGACACCCTTTGCTAAACAGTTTGAGTATCCTTGAAATACTATACCATGGAAGCTCTAGTTTACCAACCTCTTCTGATTCTACTTACCAGTATATGCCAAACTATATATGCCTAGCTAGAGAACAGAAATATAGAAGTAGTCTCAAATAAAACACTTTCAGAGTTATCTCTAAACTCAAAATTTTTGCAAATTAAATCCAAATGTCAAAACTGAAATGAAAACAGCTAATCTGGTGATGTTCTCCAACTCGGTCATAGTCACAGGTTGACTGGTTTAGCTTTGGTTTTGCCATTCGGAATTAATTTGAGAAAATTTAGTCTAGGGAATAACACTGTATGATGTCTATTCTACAAAGGTATTGTTGATGCTGGTATCTTTACTTAGAAATGCAGCTCATGCTAAAATGTTCCTCATCTTAAAATAAGCAGGTGTTTCAAGCCGGGATCTATGCCAAGACAGATATTTATTTATAAAATATTTTACCAGGAAAGATACATTGAGAGTTCTCTCGTTTTCAAGTATGTCCTGGGTCCACAAATCATATATATACAAGTATAAAAATCAAGACAATAGACTCAAGCTTTACATAAATCTTCCAAGATATTTTTTTGCCATAAATAGATTAAAAACAACATTTTGATCCCTCTTGAGATCTTTTACAAATTTGATGGAATGAAAATTTTATTTGTATGGGTTGGTGACAATAATGCATATAATAATGCATATATTGTTTTTGAATGGCATAATGCCAAGTAAAATTACTATAGTTTCCTATTCACTATTAAGAAATGCATTGCAATTTACCTTGGAGTGGGCAAGTTATGCAAAGTGCATCACTGATTTCACTCAAAAGGGTCAGATTCACCTGGAAAGGGGGCAGGTCTGCCGAAAAAATAGGAGGACGGCTTGGTGTGAATGCCAGTCATTCAGGATATCCCGCTCAAGGGTTATTTTATAACTCTCTCTTCATGGTCCTAATGCCTTGTATAGAGTGATAGCATGTATTGACTGCTAAAGACGGTACACCAGTGAACAAAGTCTGGACTGTAGGACAGGGACCCCAAAATAGGTACTGTCCTTTGAAAATGAAGTGCTGAGCTAAATATATCAAAAGCCCTACTAAGCAAGGGTTTAAGGGTATTATTCATGTAAGAAGCGCCAGGAATGTTAGAAATGTTGAAACATGTCAGCTACTCCTTTGAAAATCCTGGGGATTTGCAGAAAATGTTGTAACTTCACATAGGAACTTATTTTCAGTTTTCATTTGTATATAAATGAATGAGAATTTATTACACTGATACCAATTTGGGAGATTTTAAGGACATTATTAGTGCA
The DNA here is from genome assembly GCA_933207985.1 of Pelobates cultripes. Taxonomy (NCBI): domain Eukaryota; kingdom Metazoa; phylum Chordata; class Amphibia; order Anura; family Pelobatidae; genus Pelobates; species Pelobates cultripes. Next base: position 97,212,634 of record OW240912.1, on the reverse strand, counting down.
GCATGGATGGTAACTCCAACTGTATCTATTACTGATGTATGGCATGTTTATCCGGAAATACTGGGGTACTCCTAGTTTATAGTCTACCTATCAAGTCGGACCACTCAATATAAGGAATCATGAGGGACAACAACTGTTCTAGGTCTTGAACTAAAACAAAAATATTTTTTTTTCATCCAAATTTCTTTCAAAAGCCAGTTGAAAGATTGGGTGACCAGGTAAGCTCAAAATAATGATACAAATTAATAGAGGCTGCCCTTTAATTTGGATTTCTATCTGTAAAACTCAGATATTGAATGTGCATAGTGCTCAGTCCTTAAAGACTATTTGATATTGACTGTTCTAGGTAATTAAAGATTGATAAGGAAAACTGCTTTCAGAAAAAAGGCTTTATTAAAGGAATTGGCTGCATACAATTTGATCATACAGGGAGTGCAGAATTATTAGGCAAGTTGTATTTTTGAGGATTAATTTTATTATTGAACAACAACCATGTTCTCAATGAACCCAAAAAACTCATTAATATCAAAGCTGAATATTTTTGGAAGTAGTTTTTAGTTTGTTTTTAGTTTTAGCTATGTTAGGGGGATATCTGTGTGTGCAGGTGACTATTACTGTGCATAATTATTAGGCAACTTAACAAAAAACAAATATATACCCATTTCAATTATTTATTATTACCAGTGAAACCAATATAACATCTCAACATTCACAAATATACATTTCTGACATTCAAAAACAAAACAAAAACAAATCAGTGACCAATATAGCCACCTTTCTTTGCAAGGACACTCAAAAGCCTGCCATCCATGGATTCTGTCAGTGTTTTGATCTGTTCACCATCAACATTGCGTGCAGCAGCAACCACAGCCTCCCAGACACTGTTCAGAGAGGTGTACTGTTTTCCCTCCTTGTAAATCTCACATTTGATGATGGACCACAGGTTCTCAATGGGGTTCAGATCAGGTGAACAAGGAGGCCATGTCATTAGATTTTCTTCTTTTATACCCTTTCTTGCCAGCCACGCTGTGGAGTACTTGGACGCGTGTGATGGAGCATTGTCCTGCATGAAAATCATGTTTTTCTTGAAGGATGCAGACTTCTTCCTGTACCACTGCTTGAAGAAGGTGTCTTCCAGGAACTGGCAGTAGGACTGGGAGTTGAGCTTGACTCCATCCTCAACCCGAAAAGGCCCCACAAGCTCATCTTTGATGATACCAGCCCAAACCAGTACTCCACCTCCACCTTGCTGGCGTCTGAGTCGGACTGGAGCTCTCTGCCCTTTACCAATCCAGCCACGGGCCCATCCATCTGGCCCATCAAGACTCACTCTCATTTCATCAGTCCATAAAACCTTAGAAAAATCAGTCTTGAGATATTTCTTGGCCCAGTCTTGACGTTTCAGCTTGTGTGTCTTGTTCAGTGGTGGTCGTCTTTCAGCCTTTCTTACCTTGGCCATGTCTCTGAGTATTGCACACCTTGTGCTTTTGGGCACTCCAGTGATGTTGCAGCTCTGAAATATGGCCAAACTGGTGGCAAGTGGCATCGTGGCAGCTGCATGCTTGACTTTTCTCAGTTCATGGGCAGTTATTTTGCGCCTTGGTTTTTCCACACGCTTCTTGCGACCCTGTTGACTATTTTGAATGAAACGCTTGATTGTTCGATGATCACGCTTCAGAAGCTTTGCAATTTTAAGAGTGCTGCATCCCTCTGCAAGATATCTCACTATTTTTGACTTTTCTGAGCCTGTCAAGTCCTTCTTTTGACCCATTTTGCCAAAGGAAAGGAAGTTGCCTAATAATTATGCACACCTGATATAGGGTGTTGATGTCATTAGACCACACCCCTTCTCATTACAGAGATGCACATCACCTAATATGCTTAATTGGTAGTAGGCTTTCAAGCCTATACAGCTTGGAGTAAGACAACATGCATAAAGAGGATGATGTGGTCAAAATACTCATTTGCCTAATAATTCTGCACTCCCTGTATTGTAATACTTTATATAGAGTACAATAACAAATATTGGCAAAAATTGAATTAAAATCTTGAAAAATAATGAAAATTCAGCACAGTCCACTGATGAGTTCTCCTGGCAGCCTGATCCTCCTCTGTTGATGTCAGGCAGGATGGACTGAGGGGAGGACTTGGACAGTGCAGGATGACGGGTGTGCTCTGTGGACTGATGACAGTTTTCCACTATGACCAGAATTGACATTAGTTAGCCTAACCCCTTAATGACACTACTAAAGGTGGAATTACACCTCCAACAGTAAAATGATTTAACTCTGTATGAGTGACATTTCTATGGTGATATGCTGCACATACAAACTTCAAGTACCATGACCAATTTCAATTAACTGTAGTGGTCATGGTGCTTAGAGTAACCATTTCAAATGAAAACTAAAAAAGTTACCAGACCTAGTGAGAAACAGGGACAGAGTCAGTCACCAAAATACCCCCAATGTTTTGGCAAAAATGCCTTTATCAAGGGAGCATACTTATTGTTATATCTTTTTTGTTTATATATTTGTATTTGTGGGGTTGAATTAGATTGGTATCTCATTTCTCCATTTTGTATACTGAGATACTGCTATTCATAGAAGATGCATTTGGCGTTTATACATGTATATTCAGAATGTTTCTGACCATTGCTGTATAGCGTGATATGATCCTATATTTTGGATCCTTATGTTATGTGATAGTCTTATAGAGTGTAGTCACTTAATAAATATTTTTTTTATTATTATTGATGGTTGTGCTCCTTACTCTATTGTTATTTACATGTATTTGGGCTTTTGGGGATAGAGCCTCATGTGAGTGAGCACCCCATATCGTATTTTCAAAGAGCTCCATTTGGGAGCTTGCTTATATTTTATATTGGGTATGCCTACCTTATTTAATTTTTTTACTGTGTGTGTTTATTAGGCAATATCTTTGTGTGTGTGTATGTGTGTATAAAGCTGTGTGTGTGTGTGTGTGTGTGTGTGTGTGTAATTTAGCGTGTGTGTATGTGTATTAGGCAGTGTCTATATGTGTGTGTGTGTGTGTATATGTATTAGGCTGTGTGTCTCTCTACTGGACAGTTTGTGTATGTATTAAGCAGTGTATGTATGTATTAAGCATGCAGTTTGTATCGAAGATGTGGAATGTATATCGCCCAATGGCTGGGACATGCAGTTTGGGCACTGGACAGGAAGATTGTATTCTTTTAGGGCTGCCTTGGGGGGTGTTGGTGCCAAACAGGGAGTCTACCTCCGGCAGGCATACCGGGATGCTGTAACTAGGCCCGGCTGAAGCTCACAAACAGGTGTGAAGAGCGGCAGCATCCAAAGGCTCTTCACAGTTCTCAAGACTCATGGCTGCCGGGATTCAGCGTGATGCCATATCTGGCAGCCAACACGCTATAAAGGGAAAAGTGAGCATGTGACAGGGTGCTGCAGGTAATCTTTACTGTGTGTATGTCTGATAATGTGTAGTTTGTGTTTGTATGAGTCAGTGTGTGCCAGTGTGCAGTGTGTTTGTGTATAGGTCAGTGTGCAGTGTGTTTGAGTATGGGTCAGTGTTCAGTGTGTTTGTGTATGGCTCAGTGTGGGTCAGTGTTAGTGTGGGTCAGTGTTAGTGTCAGTGTGCAGTGTGTGTGTATGGGTCAGTATTGGTGAGTGTCAGTGTGCTGTGTGTTTCTGTATGGGTCAATGTGTTTATGTATAAGTCATTGTGTTTGTGTATGGGTCCACTTTAGTCTCTTGGACAAGTAGATTTAAAACATATACATCCATACCCCTGTATGCATCTATAAAGCAGTTTGTTTGTGTGTGTGTATGTATTAGGCAGTGTGTGAGTTTATATATTGGGCAGTGTGTGAGTATGAGACAGTTTGTGTATTTGTGTCAGTTTTACATGTATGTAATAAATATATATTTCAATGTACTTATTAGCAGTATGTAGGTATGTATCAATAAATCAGTTTATGTGTGTGAGGCAGCATGTGTATGTATTGGGCAGTCTGTGTATGTATTAGGCAGAGTGTGATTGTATGCATTAGGCAGTGTTTGTATTAGAAAATGTTGTGAGTATGATGCAGTTTTTATGTTTTAGTGTATGCCTGTATTCGGCTGTTTCTGTGTGTGTGTATTAGGCATTTTGTGTGCATGTATGTACAAGGCACTTTCTGTGTGTGTGTGTGTGTGTGTATGTGTGTACTAGGCAGTGTGTGTGTGTGTGTGTGTATTAGTCAGTGTATGTGTGTGTATTAGGCAGTGTGTGTGTGTGTGTGTGTGTGTGTGTGTGTGTTTTTATGTATAAGGCAGTATTTTGTGAGTGTGTGTATGTATAAGGCAGTTTGCTAAGAGAGAGAAATACTCCATGCACATAAAGTATTTCAACTTGCTAAAGTGCTTTATATGTTTGGAGTTTGTCATTTTCTTGACAGTTTATAAAATGGCTGAATCGAATAGAAATTGGACATTTTATAATCAGGGTCAAAACATATCCCTTTCTGTATCACAGCTAGGAAGGTTTTCTTCCATTTCCTTTAGCTACACAGAGCCAGCAGAAGAAGCAGACTTGCTGTACTAACATGCACCTGCCTTCTCCCTTTCTCAATGAGTTGAACTAGGGAAACTTGGGAAAGCTGTGATCGAGTGCGCATGCACACAACTACAGCCCAAAAACAGAGGCTTCTCAGTGAGAAGCTTCTGATTGGATGTCTTGCAGGGAAAAAAAGTGTATTTTCTTTGTGGGTATATCTACTAAATTGTTAAAATAAATCAGTGGAATGTCTCCTTTTGGAGCTTAGTGAATAAACTTGTAGAACTGTCTCATGAGGGGGTGGCAAATTGGACCTTTGCCTAGGCACCAGCCCTGGGGCTGTCTTAATGACAACCCTGGTGTTTGCTCTTAGAGCACCTTGACTCCACTTTCATTATTGTCAGTTTTAGAAACAGTGATTCGAAAAAATTCCCTTTGCAATATTGCACAGTACCCATGACACTTAGGCTTATCCTTTTAATAGGTATGATTATGTTGCACCAGGAAAATATGAATAAATTAAAATGTAGGTCCCACTCTACATGCTAACATGTCAAACTAATGAGTCAATGCTTTAATAATCAAGAGGCTGGTAATATATTTATAACTAATTCTGGAGATGGAAATCCATTTCTCAAAGAATTTATAGAACAGGTAGAAGTTCTGAATTTAGTCTGTCACACCACCTGTTCCTAGGATTTCAGTGCAATGAGTAAGTTATACATTGGACATAATCTACTTTCTATGGTTTAGGCTCTATACTTTATTTTATCCAACATTTCTGTCTCCAGTAAAGGCCACAAACTGGATCTTCTGTTGTATAATATACTATAAGCCTCTGTTTATATAGATTCATGGAAATTACCTGACTAAAATTCTTTAAAATTTCAATACCCATGCCCCCCATTAATTCAGATATGAAGGCTTCATCTGTAACAGTTAGGATCCTGAGGGCTTTAGTTCAGAGTCAGATGTATTAAGTGGCTAAAGAGATCCCTGTTTTCAAGTAGGCCATTACAACAGCAGTCTGATAATTGCATTACACAGTTTTGTGCCAGCTCCACGTTATCAAGTTGTTTTCAAGCAGTATAAGGAGATGACATTAGAAGAGATAGTTTAAAGGAGCTGATGAAGAGCTTACACAAGTTCATTCTAGATAATCATATATACTGTACTTGTCAAGGGGTAGGATATGTTAGGCAGCATGTAAACAGTAATTTCATGTGTTGGAAGCAGGAAATGGGCAAATGAAAAGATCTGAGTGACTTTGACAACGGTGAAGTAGTGATGGCTAGATGACTGGTTCAAATCATCTCCAACACTGCAAGTCTTATGGGGTGTTCCTGGTAGGTAGTGGCTAGTACATACCAAAAGTGGTACAAGGAAGGACAACCAGTGAACCGTCATCAGGGCCATGGGCACTCAAAGCTAGCCCATCTGGTCTGTTCACAAAGAATAGCTGAAAAACATAATGCCAGCCATGATAGAAAGTTGATAGAACACATGGTGTTTTGCTGTTGTCCACCGCCTACAGTACCTTCAATAGGGATGTGAGCTTCAGAACTGCATTATGGAACCTAACTAAGGACTAACTGAAATAGAGTTGTCTGATTTAATGATTCACATTTTATTTCAGCACTTTTAATACAGGTGGATGGCCAAGTGTGTATGTGTTGTTTACCTTCGAAAGGGATGGTAGCAAGATGCAATGTAGGAAGAAGGCAGACTCGCAGAGGCAGTTTTATGCTCTGAGCAATGTTTTGCTGGAAAACCTTGGTCCTGGCATTCATGTGGATGTTACTTTCATGTGTACCATCTTCCTAGAGATTGTTGTAAACTACATACATCCCTTTCATGGCAGGTGTTCAGGTGCTCCCTGATGAACCCTGCCACACTGCAAAAATTGTTCATAAATGGTTTGAGGAACTTGACCAATAGGTCAATGTATTGTCAAATGCCAATAAGAGAGACACAAATGTGACTGTTGGGTCTCTTACCACTGAAATATTTTTTTATGATATATGCTGGGAATATATTTTGCACACTGTCAGAGAGTTGATCTCCCAAAATGCAAAAAGAATATAGGTACACCATGCCTTCTGGCAGATTGTCTAGGTTTTATTACCATATGATAACAACATAGTTCATTGGCCATTACAACAGGGATTGTTATAGCATTTCTATATTTAAACCAGCAAAATCTTTAACAAATTACAGTCAGAATTCTGGATATGGCAAAGTGCTGTGCATGAGCTGATCAAGGGGATGAGGTTACTGTAGGTCATGTGATTTTTATAGACCAGCTATACTATGTGCTAACTTGCATATTGCATAGAACTAACTCTTTCAAATACTGACTTAAACCTATACCACTATATTGAGTTGCAGAATGCTATATTGTACATTTCTTATGCTATTTGTATCATGTATGTTTATGATAAGTGGTATTATAGCATACCATGTTTTGGGCTGGCATTGCTGTGGTGAGAATACGCACTTTAAATATCATTTACTTATCATTTGAACTGTTTAAAAACTACCCTGCAGCAATAATAAATACTAGCTTATCTCATGTATGAACTTATAAAAAAGGGAAATTTAAGAAAGTAGATTCCATCTGATGACAAAAAAGAATGTAGCCAAATTTAGACTATTTACTTTGAATGTGGTGAAATACAGTTTAATTCAAAGCATGTGTAGTCATTTGGAAAGATAGTTGATTCTAGATTCTCAAACATACTGTCAGTTGAGATAAAAATCTACTTTCGTCCACCAGCATGATTAAATATCCGATTTCCTCTAGAAATCTCCCAGCATTAATACATGCCTTTGTGTTGCTTTGATATATACAGTGTGTTATACTTTGGGCTTCCAGAGAACAATTTTGCCATCTACTGATGGCCCTAAGTGATGCAGGCATGCTACTAACTAATTGGACATGTTCTTCTTACATGACTCGGTTTGCACCACAAGTTGCCTTTAATATATTTAATAAGGTACAAAGTTGGCTTGCTGACTTTCACAGCTCTGCAGAAACAACCTCAAGCTACTTAAAGAGGATGTTGGTCTCTCATACATGTATTGGCTCCCACAGAGTGTTAATCGCAAGACTCCACTTAATATTTAGCACTCACAATTTTTGCCATGCTGTTTAAACTCTGCAGAATTCTTCCAAGCACTATCAAAGGGACATATTATGCAAAAGCATTTTTAAAAGGTTCTCAAGATCTATCTCTTTACTCATGCATTTGAATAACCTACATTAGTATATATTTTAGTTTAATTTAAGATAGTGCTGTTAAATAAAAAAAATGGAACCACAACAACTTAAAGGTACATGCTTCATACATTATTATCATATTTATTGTTATTTATACTTATTATTATAATTATTCAGTTGAGTTGAAGGGAATCTGAGAACAAATATGGATTTCTCCAGCATGTTTGAGAGGTGTATTTATATTTCATGAAAATTATATATTATTGCATTTACTATAACTATAGTTTTTATTGAAGTGCATTTTTGTTGAAGTTTTGATTAAATATTGTGAACTTGTTGGGTTGAGACTAAATGTTGATTATATTGCAATTGGAAAGTCACATTAGTAAGGTTTTCACCATCTTTAATTTTATGTGATACTTCACTTTGTATTGAAAAAGGTAGGATCTGAAGAAGATGTGTTTGGGTAAAAAATATAAGATGAAGAAAAACATAAGTGAACGTGCCAAATCAAGTACCGTACATGACTCACCACACCTGGGTCTGCTTAAGTCTAGTATGGTTAAAAACATAAAATTATTTGCTATAAAAGAATAGTTGGTTGTCTACAAACATCAGAGTGGTACCTGACACCTGAGATTAAGCTGTTTTCATTGTCCAAGTTTAAGGCTTTAAGATAAACAAATCTTTTTAAAAATTATGTGGCATTACATTTTAAATTTACTTTTCTTTTACTTTTTTTTTTTTTGAAAATTCAGGGAACATAATAATATTAAAATTATGGGATATATGAACACAATAAAAATAACATTCATCTGAACTAACATTGGTTACGAAGGTAGAAGATAGTACCAAACATGGTACAGCACACTTAGACAATCAATATGATGCTCTAATAACAAAAACAAATGAAAGCATGGCAGCTCTTATGCTGAGTGGACAAACTACCAGTTTTGAGAGTCATTTTTGGGCTCTAAAACCAGTGCAGTACGAACAATTTAGAAAGCTGAATTGCCCTACAAACCTGACGTTGTTCCTCTATCATCTCAATTTAATCCTTGTACAAAGCCTACTGCTTCTTCTATCATAGCAGATTATTATGAAATTCAGATGACACTTTGATATTTTCGATAATGTTTTGAAGGCACACTGTGCACACAGGTAGATTTCATACAGTTTTTGCAATTTTTGCACTAGATAAGCAGATGTTCATGAAGTAGTTGCTAAGCCTATATAAAATAAATAGGAATATATAATTGTTTATTAAAGGAACTTTGAAGAAATTCAGCTCTCTACAGATTTTTTTTCTGGTGCTATAGCAACAACGATAATGTTAGATGATTTCTTTATTTTTGTTGGCATGGAGACGAGCATACTGAGAGGAAAAAAGCAAATTCAGTGCATAGTATGAACAAATCACCAGAAATTAAATAATAAAAATGAGTGAAATGTAAAAGGAATGTGCTGGTGATGTCACTGAAATTGATAAAGGTCATTTAAAAGTCATTTGCTGTTTCAGTTTAGTATTAATGTGATTTGTAAACTGGGATATTTTATAACCTGTGGCTAAGAACTGTCATGCATTGTTTGTCTAAAAATAATGCTCCATTTTCATAAAGGACAATCCTTTTTCCCTTAATAAAGGATGTAACTTTATGATATTATGAACTAGAACATACCAATTTCATTCTGGGAAATTGCATTTACAATAATACATAAAATCTAAAATGTGGTCACTTTTTCTGAATACTATTACTTATATAAAATGGAAAGATATATGCAAAGATATGCATTTTTTTTATTGCACTTTAGTACATTGAAATAACACCCAAACAATTTTTCAACATTTGCAATCGATTTTTTGGTTTTGGTTTTGTTATTTTTAATCTTAAAATTTTGATTTAATATTGCCAAAATTAAGCTATTCTCCTTGAATGCATGCAGTAAAGTGTTGGAGTACTCTCTCATAGAAATCTATGTGGGAGTCTGTCAGAAGCAAGATGAGACTTATTGTATAGACACTTTCTGCATGTATCTACTTTATCAGTACTTGTATAAGCAAGAGGCACGGTGGGTATAGCTTAACCATGTGATAAACTGGATGGGGGAAATTAGGTAATCATACAGCTGCTTTTGGAAATCACTGCAGTAATACAGTATAAAAAACTTATATATAAATGTTTGCAGGGACATATAAAAAGTATTAAAGTATTAAAGTATAAAAAGCATTAAAGTGCTAGCAATGTCCTGACAGTATTTTTGTAACTGTGAAGAAGTTACAAAGTTATCAATTGACGTGTGCATGAATGCATATAATGGAGTATTCATTTATTCTGGATTAAAGAGATACTCTAAGTACCAAAACAACTTTAGTGTAATGAGACAATTTTAGTGTATAGATCATGTCCCTGCAGTAGAACTACATGAACCAAATAGTTGAATTTTCAATCAGATGTGATAGCACAGTGTGTTTACTTTAGACGGTTTTATTTCCTGCTCTGTTAATTGAACTTTAATCACACACAGAAAGTTTCTGCAGCTCTTACAGGTTACTAACAGAGCAGGCGTTACAATTAAGGAAGTTTAAACATTAGATTTCCCTTTACAGGAAGTGTGTAGAGAGATTGTGTAGGCTGACATGCAGAGGAGTGGCTGCATAACAAAGTTATTTAACTCTGAAATTGTTCCAGTGCCATCCAGTGAGACTTGAGGGTCATGATCTATACACCAAAACTACTCTATTAATCAAAAGCTATCTTGTTGCTTATAGTGTTTCTTTAAAAGAACACTATAGGGTCAGGAATACCAATCTGTATTCCTCATCCTATATTGTTAAAAACACTATTTACCCCTTGCATATGTTAAAAACTCAGCTTTATTCCAGTGGTGCGCGGGTTTGAATTTAGTATCACAATGGATGATAATCTGTGGCTTTTCAGTAGTAAAACAGGTAAATTAGTTGAACTATGAAGAAGGATAACTACTTCTGCATTTTTAGTAAAGGGAATTTGGAGCTACATTGACATTCTGCAATCAAAATGAATTGTCAGTGTAACCAAAGGTTGCTAAGGGACTAATGAAGAAGGCTTTATTTAACTAAAGCTTGCAAAAAATGCATGTATTTAAATATACATTTACATATAAATGTTCTATGTGTAACATAACTCTGAATAAAAGAAAACATTACAATGCACAATTGTTTATCGAGTTCAAAAAAATTAACAAGACACATTCAATACATAGACATATGAAAATCTTTTGGCACATAAACAAAAGCAGCTTAAATCCTCCAATAAAGGAATAATTAGAAAAAAAAAGAATTAGAAAACAACCAAAAATGAGAGGGTTGAAAGGTTATTTTGCTGTCTTACATGATGGTGGTAAGACTCATGCAATCATAGATCAAATGCTAATTATTGGGGCTCAAATAAAAAACTACAGTGAAACAGACCTCCAAAGCACCCAAGTTTTTTTGTTTTTTGGAAAGCATGAAGTGGAAGCAGTGGATAGAATAGCGGATGCATGCAATTACAGGATCAGTACTACTTTAAAATATGTCTTCATGTTCAGGGCCGGCTTTGCACTTCCACATAAAATTAAGGTGCATCATGTACATCCTCCCTAAAAAGGCAGATAAAACAAGTTTCATAAATTGATAAACTGGACTCGAAAGTCTGAAAAACATATATTCATATTTTACAATTGCATATGTATGTATGTGCATATTTCTGCTTGTGATGTATTATATATGAATCTGCTAGTGCGGCTGTGCAAATGCATGCAGGATTAAAACATAATGTTAGAAGTGCCTAAGCCAAATGGGTGGTATAGGTTTAAAAAGGGTTAACATCAGAGTTAGAGTACCTAATATATGTTATACTATTATATTATGCTATTTCCAAAGGGAACGGCTTTCTGAAATTTTGAAATTAAGAAAACACATTTTCTTTCGTTCCAAATTAATAATTTATGATATTTGGATGAACCAAAATTCGAAACTTAAAAAAATCAAAATGAAATAAAACATATTTTTCCTAGGAAGGAGGTCTGAATAAAAAAAATATTGCATATCACTGTAACAAGCAGAAAAATAAACATCAGAGATATTCATCACAAAGAATCCTGCTTAGTTTAAAGGGATACTATAGTGCCATGAATAATAAAACCATATTCCTGGCAATATTACTCCCCCTCCTCCAGGATTTAACCTCCCTTATATATTAATACTAAGTATTTCTTACTTAATATTAGTAACATATCTGAAATTTCAAAATTACCAAATTAAGTATTTTAGCTTCTTAGTAGATAGCAAACTAATTCTTGTGGGATTTCCATAAGGTTCCAAAAAGGAGCTACCTACTAAACAGCTCCCTAATTTGGTATCCTTAAATATGGCAATCTCACAAGGGTACCAATTTAGGGAGTTATCTACTAAACAGCTGCAAGATGAAGGTTGGAATTTATTCGTCTGAATGAAATTCCAAAAGAAAAATAATAGCCAAATTTCATCAGAAAACTAATGAACAAACTAAAAAAATTTTGTTCGGAAGAAACAAAAAAAAAATTTTCACCTGAAAATTTTGGTGATAACTGTAACTTTTGTGTCATTTGCCTACTGAAAGTCTCTGTAACAAACAATAGGTAGGCAAAATTAAGAAATCATTTAGAATAACGGAGTTGTTCCCTAAAGTGGGAAATCGAAGTGAGTTCATAGAGAATTTGAAATTTAAGGTCATAATAACTGAAATGGAAAAACGCCTTCTAAGGCAGCAATGCTTCAAGTTTGGCTACTTGGCATTATTTTAAATTTACTTTTCTTTTACTTTTTTTTTTTTTTTTGAAAATTCAGGGAACATAATAATATTAGAAAAGGTTTACAATCACATATTTTATCTGAACAGTTCATTATGTTTTAATCCCAAAATCCAAAGTAATTGAGGATTATGGCTATCTAATCTGTGTGTACAATGAAGAGAGGGTTGCAATGAAAAATTGTTTGACAAAATTGTGGTGAAATTCATGAATTAATTATTGAATTAATGTAGATATTAAATGTAGATTTCTAAATAAACCCATTTATTCTAGATTAGATTATTTTTATTTTGCATTTAAAAAAATTTTTTTCAATATCTTTTGTATATGTTAAGTATTTACAATTTATATATACATATAGCCATGTCTACATGTGCATTATTGCATGTTTTAGCTTCATCTATTTATCTGTACATATTTTATTCTTATGTCAGGTAAGGGTTTTATGGATGTTTCGAGTGTTCCTTGCCCGTAGACACTGACAGGGTTATTCACTAAAGTGAGAACTCAAAGTGGCAAATTAAAAGGGAATTTGAAATTTAAGATCAAAATAGCCGAACTGTGACAATTCTCTAATTCAGCTATGCTTTTAGCTCAGCTACTTTTGCCTTAAATTCTCACTATAGCAAATAACACTTTAAATTTTAAGCAATAAATTTATCATTTTGTGAATAGGTCCTAGACTTTGAGTGCTGAGAAAAAAGCCAAATTGAAAGGAATTTTGAGGATTAGAATACATAAATTCGGCGAAGCACTCAAAGTACATGTTGCTTAGGTCTTCTGAGGATTTGATTAAAGACATGTACGTTTATCCCAATAATGTTTGAAGGATTTATTTTTGCATGTGAAGAGTCTTGAAATGAGGGTTATATCTGCTTATGTGATGTTTAGTGCTTTATAGGAGATAACAAATATGTTGTTTTTTTTTTAGTGTAATTATCCATGAAACATATATTTTATGAAAACCAAATTCTTTTATATAAAAAATTGTTTATAATTCCAGATGCGGGACAGGCACATGTTATCTCAATAAAGCTTTGAATGCATCAAACAATCTTAAATTAGGTTGATTGTCAGTCACTATATCTAATTCCCTGTATTTTTCTCTTCATCAGGGCATAAATTGCCAGAAACTCATGACAAGCACATCCTTTCATGATTATTGTCATTAAAGCCCACCTGCAGTACTGATTCCAAATTGCAAAAATAAGCCATGTCACTCCATATTTACTTTTTTTAAACTTAAGAATTACATCATGTGTCGCTGTAGATGTCAGCTTAGCAATATATATTTGTGTCTAAAGAAAGGGAAAGTTGCCATTTATATATCGCCTCTTGTAAATTTCCATTAATTTCACACTTACATGCTGTGCTGATTTCTAGATTTAGAAGTAAAAGTTTAGATGACGCATTGCAAAGAACATCATTGCTATATTCAAAAAACAATGATTAACATGGTTTATATATATATATATAGATATATCCTTATGTTAAAATAAGCTTAAAATGCATTTACACCACACTACCTCTACATCAGATAACTGCTAGTGGCCAGGGCTATGATCCATGCTTGGGGGTACAGACTGTCAGGCAGTATAAATTCTCACTGTCATTTGGGTGTTCCTTGTACAGACAGATGGGGTGTAGCCTCTCTCATTCCATTGATTCTTTATTTCTTCCCTCTATTCCCTCTTCTTTAACCCTCACCCTTACCCCTCTTATTTACCTTTTAGTTTACTCTACCTCACTATTTTTTCTGGTTGTTTGATTTTACTTGCTGCCATCATCACACCCTTGTGGCTTTGAATACCAGGAGATCCCTGAAGATGTCCTTATAGGATGAAACACATAGGACCTGGTATAGCATCACTTTTTATTGTGATTTTATACAATTTTATAATAAATCAGAATTGTTATTTTCATCCATCCTGAGTCCAGTTCCATCATCATTGGAGTAAGAGGATTGGATTTGGCCCACTATTTGTATCGGGGGAGGCACCCTTGGGCGAGTAATTTTCATCCATCCTGTGAGTTTTACTTATTACAGCGCACTTACATATTTGTATACAATGTTACACTATTATATGTTCTTTATGTTGTAGCTCTATAGCTGTATTCTCCATTTTGTTTGCATCTACATCACTACTGTCTTATTGGTGATGACTTGGTCTCCTAATGCTTGAATCAAGTATAGGCTATTATTAAGCACGTGTTTGCCATAACAAAATAGTACAGTTACCCCCTTCTAGGTTGAATATATATAATATTGACATAACACAGAGTTTATGTTACAGTTGCACTAAAAGGGAATAACTCAAAGGCTGATTACTGCAACCCTTTCATTGTTGACACATGAACATTCTGAAAATTTCAGTTAGACTTGTAGACTTGCTTTGTCCCTGACTGCAGTTTGTCTGAATATAGGCTGATTGGGTGATTGGTCAAATTCCTGAACTCTGAGCCAAAATGTACCCGAACCATGACTCAAATGAGATGCACATGTGGAACACGTTCATTTTGATTTGTGATTCTGAATTCCACAAGTGGTGCCCAAAAAGGAGATGACTGACAGAAAAAAAGATGAATGATGGCCAGAGGTAAATCAGTCAAGTTGTCTGAACAAGTGAATAGGTCAGCTAAGATAAAACTGATATTCTCAAAAGATAAAATTTAGGCAGCACTACCATTTTTTTTATATTAATGGGACGTTTTCTAGCAAGGTACACTGAGATTAAGCAAACACAGTAGGCTGTAACAGGTAAGCAGAACTTTAGCTTCAATTGCTTTATTCTCCTTAACCCCTTCATGACGGGTGACGGACGAGGTCCGTCACACAGGGGAGACCCTTAACGACGGGTGACGGACCTCGTCCGTCACGCGGTAAAATTAACCCCGGATCGCCGCGATCGCGGCGATCGCGGGGTTAATGGTGCTCCCGGTATGACTCTGCATTAGAGGCATACCGGGAGCACCCGGTCAGTCTGCCCAGCACATGTGCTCGCTCTGACCGCAAGTCTGAGCGAGCACATGTGCTCTCTATACTCACCTACCGGCTCCCTGCACTTCCGGGTTCTGTGTGAAGTGCAGGGAGCCGGATCAGTGCTGATCCTGCCCCCTGCTGTAAAAAAAAATAAAGTTTATTTACCCATTTACCCATTTTAATAAAAAATTAACCCCTTCCCTGCCAATTGATCACTGACTACAGTGATCAATTGGCAGGGATTACATTTTACTATGATCTGATTTTTTTTTTAACCCCTGAGGGTTAAAACCCTCAGGGGTAAATTAATTAAATTAATTAATTAAATTATTTTTAATTATATATTTAGCTAGCTGGGGTAGGTGGAAGTTAGTGGGGAATTGGGGGATTTGGCGTTAGGCTAACTAGGGGTTAACGTTAAAAAAAAGTTTTAAAAGAAACTTTAAAAAGTTAAAAATTAAGCTTAAAAAAATGTTTTAATAACATTTAAGTAAAAAAAACAAAAAAAACACACTTTACCTAGTCCAAATAAAAATTAACCCCTTCCCTGCCAGTCGATCACTGCCTACAGCGATCAAATAGAGATCACAGTATTATACTGTGATCTAATTTTTTTTAACCCCTGAGGATTAACTTTTATTTATTTTTTTAACCCTCAGGGGTTCAATTTATTTAATTAATTAATTTAAATATTTTATAACTATATATTTTGCTAGCTGGGGTGGGTGGGAGTTATGGGAAAATGGGGAATTTACTGTTAGTGCTGCGTACTGCTAGTTAGGGGTTAACGGTAAAAAAAAAAAGCTTAGAAAAATGTTAAATCTGTAAAAAAGTTTTAAGAAAGTTTAGGAAAGTTTAAAAAAAATTTATAAGCAAAACAAAAGTTTAAAAACTAGTTTTTAAAAGTAAAAAAGTTATAAAAAGTAAAAAAATACATTTTAAAAACGCTCATTACCACTACACCTGGAGCAAACTAGAGAAAAAATTATCCCACGCCAAGGTTCAAAATATGCCTTTTGAATTACCCCAGGGTGTATTCTTTAATAAATAGTATGTGTTTGTGGGGAAGTTTCAATAACCAACCGTCTAAACTACTCCAAATTGGAACATGGACACAGCGTAAAACTTCAAAGTTAGAAAAAAACTGAATGGCTGCGTCTCAAATGCGCCCCTTCAACATCCACATATACCTGGCAAAGGTACATACGGGGGTATTGCTGTACTCAGCCGACATAGCTGAGCAACATATGAAGTATTATACAGTCATAGCACACATAAGGTTTGCAAAATATGCTGCGCAAACTCACTTTGTATGTCAAAAAGGCAGAAAAAATGCTTATTACCACTACACTTGGTACAAGCTAGCGGAAAAATGATCCCACGCTAAGGTTCAAAATATGCCTTTTGAAATACCCTGGGATGTCTTCTTTAAGAAATGGTATGGCTTTATGGGGAATTTGGATTATATAGCCTGGTAAAATACTCTAAAATGGGACATAGGCACAGCATAAAAATTCAAAGTTTGAAAAAAACTGGAATGGCTGTGTCCCAAATGTGCCCCTCCGATGTCCACACATACCTGGCAAAGGTACATACGGGGGTATTGCTGTACTCAGCCGACATAGCTGAGCAACATATGAAGTATTATACAGTCGTAGCACACATAAGGTTTGCAAAATATACTGTGCAAACTCACTTTGTATGTCAAAAAGGCAGAAAAAACGCTTATTACCACTACATCTGGTACAAGCTAGCGGAAAAATGATCCCACGCTAAGGTTCAAACTATACCTTTTGAAACACCCTGGGGTGTCTACTTTAAGAAATGGTAGGCCTTTGTGGGGTAGTTTGAATTTAAAACCTGCGAAGATGCTTGGAAATTGCACATAGGCCCAGCGTCAAAATTCAAAGTTTGGTAAAAACGGATATGGCTTGGTCTCCTATATGGCACTGTAGCTTCACGAAATAGTGCCAAAGACATTCATATGGGGTGTCATTTTACTCAGAAGACTTAGCTGAGCATAATTTGGGGGGTTTGAACTTAGTGGCACATATGAAATATACAAAACGCCCAGCAAAAATGCAATCCGTATGTAAAAAATGCACAAAATTATTTTTTACCACATACTTTGGCATATATTGGTGAAAAAATGGGGGCATGTTAAGGCACAATATGCACCTTATAAGATACCCTGGAGTGTCTACTTTTACAAATGGTAGGCCTTTGTGGGGGGTTTTTGAACAGTCAAACTGTTATAATACCCCAAATGGAAGCTAAGGCTCATTAAATCCATCTCTCAAAATTCTACTGTGAATACTGTAAAGGACAGGTCTCCTATATGGCACTGTAGCTTCACGAAATAGTGCCAAAGACATTCATATGGGGTGTCATTTTACTCAGAAGACTTAGCTGAGCATAATTTGGGGGGTTTGAACTTAGTGGCACATATGAAATATACAAAACGCCCAGCAAAAATGCAATCCGTATGTAAAAAATGCACAAAATTATTTTTTACCACATACTTTGGCATATATTGGTGAAAAAATGGGGGCATGTTAAGGCACAATATGCACCTTATAAGATACCCTGGAGTGTCTACTTTTACAAATGGTAGGCCTTTGTGGGGTTTTTTGAACAGTCAAACTGTTATAATACCCCAAAATGGAAGCTAAGGCTCATTAAATCCATCTCTCAAAATTCTACTGTGAATACTGAAAAGGACAGGTATCCTGTATGGCACTGTAACTTCACGAAATAGTGCAAAAGACATACAATGGGGGTGTCATTTTACTCAGCAGATGTAACTGAACACAAAATAAAACTTTGTACAGGAATAGCACACACCAACTTTACAAAATATACACGAGAATTTCTCTGTTATAAGTTTGTGTGCCAAAAACCAAAAAGAACACAATTTTACTCCAATATTTAGCAGAGGTTGGCGGTGAAATGGCTACGTAGAAAGTGTCAAAACAACCTTAGGTAAATAGCCCGTGATGTCTACTTTATATAAATATATACTTTTGTGTGGCAATTTTGTTTTCTTTTATGGCTATTAAGCTTACAAGACAAACATACCAAATTCTAAAATCGCTCCACATTAAAAGTTTATTTTACTCCTTGTGCTTTGTGACCTGTAACTACCAAAAAAAACTTAAAATCCCAGACACATTATATATTCTGTAAATCAGAACAAATAAATAAATTTATTTTTAATTACTTTCCTTAACCTGCACTAATTATGCACACATTATTATTGCAAAAACTGTAAAAAAAAACAATATTTTTCATTTTTTTTGCATTTTTCTGTATTTTTTTTATAATAAGTAAGCATTTATATATATATATATATGTTATATCAAATTAAAGCCCTTTCTGTCCTTTAAAAAACAGTATATAATATGTGTCGGTGCAATAAATGAGAGAGATGCAAATTGCAGTTGAACGCAAACAGCAAGAAAATGCAAAAATTGCTTGTGTCATTAAGCGTAAGTCAAGCTTCTGAAGCTGTGTCCTTAAGGGGTTAAAGAAAACAACAGGTCAAAATCTAACTTTGACTTATAATAACAAATGAATACTGACTTGAAGAAACAGTTGTAAAAAATAAAGTTACAATGTAAAATGATAAATTATGCAAACACCTGCAGCAAACAATTTATTCCACTTAGAATTCTAAGAAAACACTACGCCACATGTTTGTTTTTTCTGTGCTTATATTAGTACCATACTCAAGATCTTGATATAAACAAATACTAGTGTATGTGTGGTACCTGATAGACTTGTCAAAAGAGAATTATATTATGTGCACAGCTATATTTTTTATTTTCTTAAGAATCTGTTTACAAAGATTTATCCTGATACAAACTTTTTGAATCATCAAACTATATTCTGAAAGTTAGTCAGCAATTTGCACAGGTAACACATATGTCAGGCAGTTCATGTCAATTCAACATTTAAACAGATTACTAACTTAAAATATACATATATATATATATATATATATATATATGTACTGAGCTGATATGGGTATTTGTGTTTCAAGTTGGGGATATCTTGTGGAGGTTTCAGAATCAAGTTTTTGGTACCTGATGTCTGAATGTAACTATCTGTTAAATAAAAAAATAAAACAAATACTAGTAGTATTGAGGTATCCATAGGCAAACAGTAAAACATGTATAAAATAGATAAAAGCATGAAGGCATTTTCAAGAATTCCATTAATCTAGAAGAAGTCATGCAGCTACATTGATGTAACCCAAATCATGCAAGGCATTGTTAGGGACCTAAAATAAGTTGGTTTCCCTTGGGCTACAAAATCAGTGAAGATCTTCCTTTATTCCCTATTACGATGTTCCATTTTCTAAATATTTTTTTAGATATGATGATTACACTACCCATTATTTTGACAAAATAAAAGAACTAAAATGGCTAACACTTGAATCCAAATGCACTCTTCACTTATCTTGCCTGGTTCATGACAGTATTATATTATGATTTCTCCATTAAGATCAACCTCTTACTAAGCAACATGCTCTACCTTGTCCTTATATACTCTATAACCTAAAGTCTACTTGCAGCATCTTACTTTCCATTCCATGTTAAAACAAAGCTGTGAGTCATGCAGCTTTCTAATATAGAACTCTGCAATTGTACAATGTCCCAGTCCACAAGTCTATAATAGAACATAGAAACATAGAATGTGACGGCAGATAAGAACCATTCGGCTCATCAAGACCTTCTGCTACATCACTAATAAAAATATTAAAGAGAATGGGTCCAAGTACAGATCCCTGAGGTATCCCACTGATTTAAAACCACAATATTTACAGCTGCAGGGTTAAGGGTAGTGGGAGTTGGCACCCAGACCACTCCAATGGGCAGAAGTGGTCTGGATGCCTGGAGTGTCCCTTTAATAACTTTGGGTGTATTCCATCAGGTCCCATTGACTTATTTAACAGGAAACAACAATTACAGGGTGCACCAAGAACAAAGTAAATAAATAAAATGTATAATAGGAAAAAAAATAGCAGGGAAACAGGCAAATTAAAGTCTTGGGTCAAGTTCTCATCAGCATATATGAAAAATAAAAATAAAAAAATATATATATATATGCTGATGAGAACTTGATCCAAGACATCCTCAGAATTTCTGAAGAATATACCTGTGAATTAGAGACTTTAATTTGCCTGTTTCCCTGGTATTTTTTTTTCCTATTATACATTTTATTTATTTACTTTGTTCTTGGCGCACCCTGTAATTGTTTTTTCCTGTTTTTCCAGTCCTTTGAAGGGTTTTGAGGGTTACCCTTCCTTTGAGGTGTGCAGCCTCCCTCTCCCCATTGTGATCAGTTTGGATAGCGCTGTTCCATCCCTCTTTTTTTCTTTATTATTCCCATTGATTTATTTGTCTTTACTTCTAATCTCTGAAAAGGTATTTTTCTCACTATGTCCAACCAACTCCATCTTTTAATAACTAATAACTTATGATGCTTGTCCATGTTTTATGTATGTGATAGGTTTAATGCTTACATTGCATTGTTTATATGTAAATATGAGGTTAAACACTTTCTTAGTAAATAACTAAAGTATATATTTATAAAATCACATAATCCTTAATCCTCACACTGTAACTATAAAAAGCAAGGCGCAAACAAAAGAAAGTAATTCCACCTGACCAGTTACTTTAGAAAAATAATGTAATAGAGCCAATAAAATACATAAATTTTTTGTAACAAATGAAACTATGTGATTGGATGGATAGTCAAATTAACCACATTGGTGATGATTTTTACATGCTTTATAACACACAAATGTTTGGACAGCAGAGGAGATGGGAGAATGAGAAGCAGTCTACTATGAGGTAGTAGATTCTCACATAGACCTTTCATCTTCTACTCAGCAGTGAAACTAATGTAGAAAGAATCCTAGTGCAATAAAACTTTTTAGGACCCTCTCTAGGGCAAGAGTGGCCAAAAGGTAGCTCCCCATCTGTTATACAACTCTACGGATGCTATATCAGCTGGGGAAACACCATTTGTCCATTATTGCAGGGTTTTATTTGTGAGCAGTTTTTGTGCGTTAGAATGTAAGCATGTTTTTGTATTGAGTGTGTGTGTGCATGTAGAGGTGTATTTATATGTACTAGTGACATTAATTGAAGACTAGTGACTTGTATGCAGTGTTTGCATTTGAATGAAGGGGTGGGTTTGTATGTAGTGTTGACTTTTAAATGCAGGTGTGCTTTTGTATGTAATGTTGTTGTGTGATTGAAGGGGTGATTGTATTATGATAGTGTTTTAATACAGGGGTGTGTTTGTATGTAATGTTTGCATTTGATTACAGATTGTGTTTATATGTAATGTTGGCTTTTAAACGCGGATGTGCATTTGTGTAGTGTTGGTGTTTTATTAAAGGGGTGTTTTTGTATATAATTTTGGAGTTTGAATGCATCATATTTCTTAAATTTGTAGCCACCCTCCTGTTAGCATACCTTTGGTATCCAGGAGGTGGCTTGCTTCCTGCCGCTGTCTGCGGGGTGCAAGTGTGAGGATTTACAGCTGCTTGCTCCTGCTTCTCCCCCCCACTACTACTGCTTGTTCCAGCACCTCTTCCTCCTTTGTGGTGCTCTCTCCTTATAGCTGGGAGGAAGTCACTGGCTGTCAATTCCTCCCAGTGCTGCCATTACTACTGGGGCTCATCCGTGGTCTTAAAGGGCTGCAGCGCCTGATCTGGCCCCTGTTAAGCAATAATAACCATCAGGTGGCCGAAAGTTCATGGGCTACCTGATTGGCCTTCCCAGCATGCCACTGCTTCTATTCTTCTGTCTATTATTAAGGTAATTTTCATGAAAATTACAACAATATGTAAGTAAAGAAAATATATAAGGATACCTATATAAAGTAGATCAGATCCACACATAAGAAAATATGTCTTATTATAGTTAGCTTTAATTGTTAGCCAAATGTCGTATTTGACAAAAGGCGATTTAAAACACTCAAAAATACTGTTTTCTATAGTATATCATGTTTCTGCAATATATTATTTTTTGATCAAACTCTAAAACACAGCATGTTACACATCAGTGACTACTCAAATTGATATTCATAAGAAAACATTATAGCATGTTTCAGCTCGTATAAGAGAAATGAAATACAGCTTTAGTTGTCAAACTAATTCTCAGTGGACACATGACCACATAATGAGACTTCATAATGTTGCACATTTGTCACTGTTACCAAAAGCTTAGCAAAATATGTATTTATATAAATATGTATATGATGCCAATTGTAAAACAAGTACTCTGTTTAAACAGTGATGCTTACAATGTTACCATTGTCTGCACTACACAGAAAATTATGTTGGCAGGTTTATATTCGTTTTCTTCCCAGAAAATCAGTCCTAGACAAATGACTTGGAAGAAGTATATTTTAGTTTCTCTTTGTTTTCCTGACACATAGTGACATGGAAATTGAAAGTAAAAATATGCAAATACATGGCCAGAATTTCTCATGAGGATGGGCATTTAGCCATAGTGGTAGGATATTAATTTATTTGGACATAATGGTTTCTTTGAAAGATACATCAAGAGAGATTTCCATGTGTTTTTTGTGCTGCAGTACTAGCCCATCTCTCGCTTACGTATCTTGTCCACACAATTAAACAATGGGATGATTAATTGAACAATCATAGGGTAACCTAACATTATGACATTGTTTAAAAACTAAATTGAAAATAAAAATGTTCACAAACCAGATAAAACAAAATGCAAATGCAGCCAGTAATGCTTTTAAATAACTGAATATTTTTATATAATTAAAATGCAATTAAGCTGAAACAAAATAACGTGGACAGACCAAAACCCATGCAATTAGCTCTGGATGTAAAAGCAAATGTTTAATTCAAGCAAAAACAAAATAACCCAATAACAAGCATTTGTTATTATCATACCAAATTGACTTTCTTTTTTTCAAAACCCCAGGATGAACTTTCAGAGAGTTAATTGGATTAATAAAAACGCACAGGGAACAAATCGCATGAATGTGCGTGTGTGTTATTTTAGAGTTATAGGGCAAATTGTTATAAAGTAACATTCATTAATATTGGACCATACAAAGTTAAATGAAAGGAGAAATGGAAACTGATGTTACAATGGTCACAGAAGCACCAAGAAATAAACAGTTGGAGATTGAAAAAAAATTAGCTTGGTCTGACAAAAAAAAATAATTCTGCTGTGATATGCAAATGGTCACGTCAGAATTTAGTAAAATTAGATCCTTCATGCCTTCTGTTGTCAACTTGCTGCCACACAGCTTAGATGCAGCAAGGCATGGACTCTACAAGACTTCTGAACATGTCCTGTGATGGTAACTGGCACAAATATATTAGCAGCAGATCCTTTAAGTCCAGCAAGTTGCAAAGCGGCGCCTCAGTGGATCAGATCATCTCACAGATGGTCAATTGGATTGAGATCTAGGGAATTTGGAGGCCAAGGTAACACCTTTGTCTATTTGTCTTATTCCTCAAATCATTCCTGAGAAATTTTTGTGATATGGCGTGGTGCATTATCCTACTGAAAGAGGCCACTAACATCAGGGACACCATTGTCTTCTATACAATCTCTAGATAGGTGGTATGTGTCAAAGTAACATTCACATGAATGCTAGGACCCAAGCTCAGCAGAATATGCTCATAGTGGATCCTGCATCTCATTCCAAGGTAAGCAATGCATGCACACCCAACTATCCACCTACTAGAAAAGAAAACATGATTCATTATATCAGGCAATTTTCTAACATGTCTCCATGGTCTAGTTCTGATGCTCATGTAGCCATTGAAGGGGCTTTCAGTGGTGGGCAGGGGTCATCATGGATACTCTGTCCAGTCTGTGGGCATGCTGCCCCATAAGCAGCAAACTGCAATGCACTGTGTGTTCTGATACTATCATTGCCAGCATTAAGGTTTTCAGCAATTTGAGCTACAATGGCTCTTCTGTGTGATCGGACCAGGGGGGCTAGCCTTCGCTCCCCACATGTATCAATGAGCCTTTAGTGTCCATAACACTGATGTCGGTTCACTGGTTGTAATTTCTTGCATCCCTTTGGTAGGTACTAACCACTGCATACCAGGACCATCCCACAAGACTTGCCACTTTGGAGGTTCTCTGACACAATTGTGTAGCCGTCATTATTTGACCCTTGTCTAAATCACTCAGAACTTTTTGCTTGCCAATTATTCTTGCTTCCAACACATGGAATTCAAAAACTGACTTTTCACTTGCTGCCTAATTTATCTCACCCTTGAAAGGTGACATTGTAGTGATATAATTCATATTATTCACTTCACCTGTCAGTGGTTTTAAAGTTGTGGCTCATCAGTGTAAAATGCATTTAGAAAACTGCAGAAATCTCTAGGTTTTCTTTGGTTACTACATACTTGACAATAAGTTCAGTCTATTTGCCTCCACAGCCAACAGATCCTAATACAAAAGAATATATAAAATAAAAAATATATTATGATATTTCAAAGAAATTTTAAATATGTGCGTCCAAAGGATGATTGAACATTGATTTACAGCAATCTAAACTAGTACAAATTTAAAAAAAAAAACAGAAGTAAACTCTCACATACCTCTTTTAACCTAAACTCAATGCCTGATACATGTATATTTTTTTAATTTGTTGCTCGGTTCTGGAAATTTCAAAAATAAATAAGATTAGATATTTTTCAAATACATCATCAAATTACATCAACATCCTGAATTAACTTGCTGAAGAAATGTGCTTCCATGTGATTGGTTGTAAATTTCACAATGTTTACACAAGACAAACTGCCATCTGAAAGGAAGCTTGTGTATGCTACATGGAAAATTGGAGAGATCAAGGTGGGGAGCCTCTGATGGCATATTTAAAGGATTAAAAAAACTGTGTAGAATTGGAAAGGCTTCTGCTGTAGTGCAATAGATCACATTTTTCATATTTTATATAAATGTTATAGTCATTAACTTATATATAAATTGTTGATTCACTATGAATAAAGTTATGTTCATCAACATTGATAGTAGTAAAAAAAACTGTTTGAGACAAAATATGAAACATATAAGCTGTTTTTGTTTATTATAATTTTTATATAGTTATACAAAATATTAAGCAATTTGTATCTAATAGGTTCTTAAATATTTCACATATGACTGATAAAATTGTTTTAGTGCTCAAAGCAAAATAGAGCAATTCTGGTGAAAATTGTTAGATCTGGAGAAAACATTAGTGAAATTTCCTTGGTTTCCATCGTGATTGCTCCAAATTTAGACCTGTGTCCTCCAGATGTTGCTGAACTACAACTCTCAGCCTATCTATTTCATTCATAGAATCATGGGAGTTGTAGTTCAGCAACATCTGGAGGGCCAGAGTTTGGGGAAGCCTGTCCTAAATATAGCTTTATAGGATCACCCAATGATCATATGAAGCAGATGTTATTGAAAATTAAAATTTCTGGATAACCTTAAAATAATCCTCTTTTATTTTGAACTGGACTAAAACTACAAAATGGGTTTCATAGAAAATGATCACAAATACTTATAGCCATCACATATTGCCTGAGGCTGATCACATATTGCCTGAGACACATTAGTCAAATCACACATTAAAACATCATTTACTTTAACAAAAGAAAATGTGACATTTTCCTACCCAAGCTCTTGTGAGTTTTACCAAACATATTTAAAAAATAATAATTTATGTTTGTGTGTCATTTTATGACTTAAATGTGAATGAGTTGCTTTATTTTTTTATTTTTAATTGCTTCAAATCTCTTTATATCTTTATTTAGATAGAACATTTTTTCTGAGGATGTCCTTATATTCCTACATATTATATATAATTTGTGATGGACAGCTGGTTTCACATCTGGTATATGTGACTCTCCAGCTGAGCTTTACTCTGTTGGAGATGGAAGGTCACGTTAATGGTGGAGGGCTGGGGGTACTAGAACATATTAGGAGTAGTAAGAGAAGGATTTTTTTCCTAGTTCGTTGCAAAATTGGAAAGCTCTTTTTTTGCCTTCTTTTGGATAAAAAGAAAAATAGGTGTGAGAAAGGCTGAACTTGATGGATGCATGTCTATTTTAAGCATATTTAACTATGAATGTATGGAATTATATACTTTTTTGAAATTATAAAATAATTAATGAATTATAATATCTTTTTTTCTATGAACATTACATTTTTTCTCAACATATACTGTGAAAAAGATAAAAAAGTAAAAAAATTTATAGTAACTATCTGATGATCTATATCTATGTTCAACTTAAACAGTTTTATATATATTTATATACTAAGTATATATATCACTGTAAATTGTATAACAAACATTGAGATATGGTGAGTGAGATAGTTCTGTTAAGATGATCTTCTTTTTAGAAATATATGCTTTTTGTGGTCTTACTTTCTATTTTAAGGCACATTTTGTAACTTATATATTGTGCATTCTAAAAAAAAAAACATGAATGTGTTTTATCCTTTGACATAAATGTCCCATATAGATGCATAAGTATATTATACATATGCTCAGTTATGTTCTTGTGTTCTACAATAAAATATAAAAATACACTTCTTTCAGATGTGTGTGCCATTGGGATGTCATCTTATTATGCAAAATCTAATAATCAAAATCTAATATTATTATGCAAAATCTAATATAAATATGTTAGCTGCTTGTCTTGAAATAACATTTTTATGTAAAGTCTATGGTACTGACTTTGGGTCTTGGAAAGGGAAAAAGTCTTATCATTAAAATGGTTAAACGTATCAGCACTCTTTCACCAATACAACAGGTATGCACTGTGTTTATTGCTCTTTGAACTAATGCTTATTATTTTGAATAATGCAGCATATTGCATGAGATTTCAAATCCTCATCTCATGCAATGTTTGGTCAATGACTGTACACTTCATTTTGCACGGCTTACATGTTTCCGAAAGAGCTGTACCTGGGCACACTTGCTATTCATATTGTTGTCTTGCATAATTAATAGATTTTAGCATCTAGCATCATTTTGTTTAGCTCTTCAAGGTCATTGTATTATATTTATTAGTGCAAAAGAACTCTAATTATAATATACAGAATTCAACCTTACATTTGCAGTAAGCGTGTTTTTGAATGCCTCTTTTCTGTATGTAAGTGCTGAAAGTGTTTCTAATATTGAAGTAATTGCAATGTTGTAGATAAACACCTGTTGTACATTTTTTTCTTCAGTTATACTAATAGTTTTATTTTACATTTCAACACTGGTTTCGACAAAATCAGTTTACTCCATATTGTTTATCCTTGTCTATATGTATCATTAGAGGGACACTATAGTCACCAAAATAACTTTAGTAGTTTCTGTGTATAGATCATGCATCTGAAGTCTCACTGCTCAATTCACTGCCAATTAGGAGTTAAATCATTTTTGTTTCTATTTATGCATCCCTAGCCACACTTTCCATGGCTGTGACTGATATAGCCTGCATGAAAACAAAATGGTTTCATTTTCAATCAGATGTAACTTATTTTAAAAGTTTTTATCTCCTGCTCTGTAAATTGAACTTTTTTTTAATTACATACAGGAGGCTCCTGCAGGATGTACTAAGCTATTAACAGAGCAGGAGATAAGAAATTCTAAATTAAGCAGAATTTGCAGTAAAGGAAGTGTAAACATTAGATGACTCTTTACAGGAAGTGTTTGGGAAGGCTAATTAAGTCACATGCAGTGTGATGTGCCTAGGGCAGCATGAACAAAGTGATTTAACTCTTAAATGACAGAGAATTGAGCAGTGAGACTGCAGGGGCATGGTCTATTCACCAAACCTGCTTCGTAAAGCTAAGGTTGTTTTTAAAACTAAAGTGTCCCTTTAATGACTGTTCCCTAAATTGTGGAACATTCCACATTGTAAACTAAAATATCAAAATCGAAGATTTTCAAACTTAGTTTTGACAGTTTCAATTAATTCTCCATAACTCTACGTCTGAAGAATAACCTCACATCGATTATAATGATGTAAAAAGATGTAAAACCTAAAAAAACAAACAAACAAAAAAACAGATGAAACATTAGATACAAATAAAGGAATTACAATTAAAATAGCTGAATATGTGAAAATAATAATATAAATTTTTACAATTATAAATATTTTCACAAATGATTTAATTAATAAATAAGCGAATACTTAAATAATGGAATAAATTGTTTCAATACTGTTTTCTCTATTTCAAAGTAAAAGAAACTATTGCATGTATTAACGGTTTAGAAAATAATGATGTAGCAAGTTTAAAATAATTGAAGTTAAGCGATGCAGTTCATGCCTTATTATTTACACACTAGCAGCAATACTTATTCTTTAGGATTGCATGGGTAATAATTTTACTCAATAAAAGTGTATTTTGGCCTCAGGAGCAAAACAGCAAAATTATGTCAGTTTAAAAGTTTACTTTTCGTACAGTTTTAACATTTTCAGAATCTAGCAATTTAACAATGAACAGTGAAAACCACTACTGAATATCTGTTGTTTACTAGATCCTTTATGATGTAAGCAATGTCTGATAAATATACTTATTTCAAGGCTTAATAAACTGTAGTACTTAAATGTACATAGTAAACAATAATGCACAACATCTTAAAAAGCAGACTATTATGACACTATCAAAATATCTAAAAAGCAACTAACAAAACAATAAAATTGTGACTTTTGTGTAGCTGCTTAATCAGCAACAAAGTGAATTGTTATTATCGAGCTCTATTTAGGAGTTAACCCCTTAAGGACTGAGTCAAATGTACACATTGTGATCAAAACAAAACATACAAAATCTGGAATTTGACTATATGTCTGTTCAACCGTAATTCGACTCTTTCATATTAAGTGCACCCACACTTATTATATATCATTTTATTCAGGGGAAACAGGGCTTTAATTTAACATAAAATATTTAGGTATGAACCATAATTTAATATGAATAAAATATAAAAAATGGGAAAAAATAAGATTTATTTAAATATTTTAGTTCTACGTGACATTTTAACTGTAAATGTCATAATACTGTTTGCTTTTACTGCAATAAAATATACATATTTGTATTCAGCATTATCTCACTTGTAAAAGAGTACCCCCTATGTTCAGATTTTATGGTGTTTTGGGAAATTACAGGGTCAAATATAGCATGTTAAATTTTTTCAGCTTTTTTTTTTCACATTGAAATTCACCAGATTGGTTATGAGACCGTATGTTAGCCCAGGAATGAGCATTACCCCCATGATGGCATACCATTTGCAATAGTAGACAACCCAAGGTATTGCAAATGGGGTATGTGCAGTCTTTTTAGTAGCAACTAGGTCACAAACACTGGCTAAAGTTAGTTTTAATATTTGTGTGTGAAAAATCCCAAAAACTAATCTGAATGCCAATTTTGGCCAGTATTTGTCAGGCATGTTAGTCAAATTTTAATTGATAAAATCACATAATTATGCTAATAGATTACTTAAATATATATGTCGAATTTTAATATATATATACATCCTGAAGAATATACATTGATCCTGAAGAACGTCCCACTTAGGGTCTGAAACTTTGATCCATGTTTTAATCTTGCAAATAAAAGAAGATTTTTAGTGAAGACTGTGAGTGTTGCCATTTCTTCTACAATCTGGATACCAAAGTCCCAGGCTTAGCACCTGGCAAGTATACATTATTGGAGCCTGAGTGCAAGGATTTTCCTAGTATCTGTATTTAAATTCTAGATAGATATATATAGAATGTCATTCTAAGTGTATTTTGTTACCAATATATAGATATATTTATAACAAAAGACAGTTAAAATGAAATCACATATGTACATTTAATTTATTTTCATTTTAAAAAAAATATTTAATTTATTTATTTTATTTATTTATTTATTTATTATTGTAATTATAAATATATATATATATATATATATATATATATATATAGAGAGAGAGAGAGAGAGAGAGAGAGATAAAATATATATATTATTGATATATATATAAATTTAACTTTAATATTAAAGCGGCACTGTCATGGCCGAATCCCATTTTTTTTAACCCCCCACCCAATTTGGCAGTTTCGCTGGCGTTCTGTCTAAACGACAGGACGTTCAGGAATACTGACAGGAAGCAGGAACAGGGAGGAAAGCTAAAGATTGTGGGAAAATTTCTCTGACCACCAGAAACAAAGCACATTTTGCTCCTCCGCTGGTTAAAGCTAGTCATTGCGTAGGAAACCTTTAGAAGAGAAATAGTCCCTACTTTGTCTTGTGTTTTAAAGAAAACTAGAGCAGATAGGAAGAAATTAAGAACAGATCCTGAGAGAGGGGGAGAAGAGGAATCGATTGGGGAAAGGTAAGTTCGGCATGACAGTGCCGCTTTAAGTAGGAAGCTGATGTACAGGGAGTGCAGAATTATTAGGCAAGTTGTATTTTTGAGGATTAATTTTATTATTGAACAACAACCATGTTCTCAATGAACCCAAAAAACTCATTAATATCAAAGCTGAATATTTTTGGAAGTAGTTTTTAGTTTGTTTTTAGTTTTAGCTATGTTAGGGGGATATCTGTGTGTGCAGGTGACTATTACTGTGCATAATTATTAGGCAACTTAACAAAAAACAAATATATACCCATTTCAATTATTTATTATTACCAGTGAAACCAATATAACATCTCAACATTCACAAATATACATTTCTGACATTCAAAAACAAAACAAAAACAAATCAGTGACCAATATAGCCACCTTTCTTTGCAAGGACACTCAAAAGCCTGCCATCCATGGATTCTGTCAGTGTTTTGATCTGTTCACCATCAACATTGCGTGCAGCAGCAACCACAGCCTCCCAGACACTGTTCAGAGAGGTGTACTGTTTTCCCTCCTTGTAAATCTCACATTTGATGATGGACCACAGGTTCTCAATGGGGTTCAGATCAGGTGAACAAGGAGGCCATGTCATTAGATTTTGTTCTTTTATACCCTTTCTTGCCAGCCACGCTGTGGAGTACTTGGACGCGTGTGATGGAGCATTGTCCTGCATGAAAATCATGTTTTTCTTGAAGGATGCAGACTTCTTCCTGTACCACTGCTTGAAGAAGGTGTCTTCCAGGAACTGGCAGTAGGACTGGGAGTTGAGCTTGACTCCATCCTCAACCCGAAAAGGCCCCACAAGCTCATCTTTGATGATACCAGCCCAAACCAGTATTCCACCTCCACCTTGCTGGCGTCTGAGTCGGACTGGAGCTCTCTGCCCTTTACCAATCCAGCCACGGGCCCATCCATCTGGCCCATCAAGACTCACTCTCATTTCATCAGTCCATAAAACCTTAGAAAAATCAGTCTTGAGATATTTCTTGGCCCAGTCTTGACGTTTCAGCTTGTGTGTCTTGTTCAGTGGTGGTCGTCTTTCAGCCTTTCTTACCTTGGCCATGTCTCTGAGTATTGCACACCTTGTGCTTTTGGGCACTCCAGTGATGTTGCAGCTCTGAAATATGGCCAAACTGGTGGCAAGTGGCATCTATGTTTTCCCATGTCAACTCTACATTATTACTGATTTATTGACTAAGCCCAGCAGCAACATTTTAATATTCATAAATATGTTATTATTGTTGTTGGTTGTATCCAGCAGTTGTCTCCTATAATTTTTATATTTTTTTATGGAAAATTCATTAGCCAGTTTGTTTTGTTACCTTTCAGCTGGTCATACCAATAGGAAGCCAACAGCTTTCATCATTGGTGCTCAGCAACTGAGCTATGTTTTAATTTTTGACTCTCCCCAATAGGCAAAAGTTACCTAATTTGTTTTTATTAATTACATCAATCTTCATTTTATCATTTGTGAAATACGCGTCATAAAATACTAATCTTTTTTTAAATGTATTTAGTTACAACAGTAATGCTTTTAGTGTAAAATGTGCTACTTTGATCTCTAGAATCATGTTGTTTCCACTTGCTGCTTGGTATATACATTTAGTTACCCTGGAAATTGTAGACGAACAAAATCATCCAACCTGCACTAAAACTAATAATGACAATATTCAACATCGATTTAATAACCATGTAATCTATCCAAGGAAGGATAAGAAAATGCCTGCAATTCATATAAAGAGAGCATTGTGTTTCCTCCTATTACTTTGTGTAAAGTGTTAATTCCCTTTGGGTATTGTAGATTATTGGGGTCCTGGAACCCTGACCTGGCAGACAATGGGGAAGTGAATGAGAGACTGCAGGACCTCTAGTTTAGAATGTAAGAGCAGAGAGACACATGCAATCTCAGTTGTTCAACAAATGAATACCAGCATGTAAGATGAGAGATGCAAGGTGCAGGGGGGGAGGAGGGATTGTTGGGTTGCTTTCTGGTAAAAAGGAAACCTTTTTGCATCCTTGTTTAGCGTTCAGTGCCTCCATCTCACCATCCAAATGATAGATGGAAAGTCATATGTCCCATACTCCAAATATTAACTTTTGTGTTGTTGTTGGCATTTATATGTGGGTGCATAGGAAGACAGTCAGTGATAGCTCCTTTTTAAAAGTGAATCTATGGGAATTCCACAAGGTATCAATACCATCTCAAAAACAATGAGATGGAAGAGGGAAGTGGGGCGTCCTTCTTACCTTCGATATAATATTTATCTGTGATCATCTCATTGTAAAATAGGAAAACTGAGAAATTCCAGATCTTTATTTTTTTTACTGCCACCTACTACTATGATGGAGTGAATAGAGAGGCAGCAATGTGTCTACTTTTTTGTTTAAGGGAATAATTTAATTAATTGTTATGGTCTCCTTTATAACTGTATAGATGTACAATTGGTGGAAACTGTGACCTGGGGCTAGTCCTGTCAGTCAGTTACAGTCCTCTATACCACTATACTACTATAGCATTGTTATATTGTTTGCTGCTTCTATGAATACATGAGATCATTGAATACCTTGTATTTTTTGTATTGACTACCATTTTGATATTATTGCTAATGTTTTTGGCATGATCTTTGGGATACCTGGCATATTGGACCCAATTAATGAAGTGTTTTTTTTTATTTCTATGGTTGTGCTCCTCATTCAGTATGATTGTAGAATGTTCAGGTCCTTGGGGAAATAGGATCCTTGAGTGAGCACCCTGCTTAGGTATTTTTTTTTTTTTTCTGTAGATGTATCCTGATGTAATTCAGTTAGTGTGCCTACATTTCTAAATTAGATTGTAGATAGTTACAGACCTGTCAGATACAGTAGATAAAACAAGCTTCCCTTTTGTGAATAGCTAGATGACAATTTTTTTCTCATGAAAGCTATTTTACCTGAAATTGGACTCACTTACATACTTGTCACAAATATTTACCACTTGTGATCATTAAAATGGCTGTTGCTAGCAGTAGCAATCATGGGCTGTTTTCATGCTGCAAAACTAAACTGTTAATGACGTGTAATTAGTGTCTGCCAAAAGTTTTATCGTCACCCATAGAGATTAATAGGAGACATTAAATGCTAAGTAATACCTCGTTTCATGCTGGATGGTAAATATTACCATCATGTCACATGCAGTCACTTGCTCAGTCAGCTAGATGTAAAGTGGAAAAGAATACTTAACAATTGTAAATGATCTATATCTCCTATATTAATATATATATATATATATATATATATATATATATATATGTATATATATAAAGGCTACAGTACCTTGCACTCTGGCTTCAAAATCCCATGGCCAGGTGCATTACCAGGGCTCCAGTATTCAAGCAGTTAAAGTAGATGGCTGCACTCTCGGACTTCCATAAAATATAACTTTTATTACAGCATTTAAAACAGGATCAATGTTTCAGTCCTCCTTGGGGACTTTCATCAGGATCATACATACATAACAAATCAAAGTGAATATATAGGTTGCAATACAATTATTTTATATATTACAAATTAATATATAAATTAATATATAAATAAAATTATATATATATATTTATATTCTATATATATTGTATATATATTCTATATATCATTACTTTTAAGGGAATCTTGGTTGTTGTATATGTTCACTTAGCAACTCTATCAAGCCAGTTTAAAGTTGTTGTGTTTCCATAGCATCTGTAAAGATGTCCAGGTGAAGTTGCTATTGGTAACACCAACACATTTACAACATCCAGGCTGAGTTGGAATGACAATGAACTGGTACACAAACCCTTTTCTTATGAATGTCCAATATGTAAAGCAGCAAGTGCTGCATGGTATTCTGTGTAGGTGTAGGTGAAGTTGGATATAGGTAGCATTTCAAGATAAAATTCAGTAGAGCAAGGAATCTATTGTTATTAACAATGTCTCATGCCTGCTTTTTATCAACATTCATGGGTCTTTTACAATCTAATTAGCAATTTGGAATATCCGGAAAACATTAGTTGGTAGACTTCTAAAGAATCCAACATGGGAGGGATGGCAAGGAAATGAAGGGGTATGTTTAGTCACCGAACAACTAACATCCAGAGGTTTTGGGCTGCAGCCTCATACTATTTTTCTGTGGATAAAAAAAGCAGGCTGTGTACTGGGGTGTCATTTAGCACAGTAGTGCAGGACTGAGGCAGCAGCAATTTTGTTGTTGATATTGATACTTTTTTGTCTTTTGATATTGATACTTTAGAGAGAGTTCAGAGAAGTACTACTAAACTAGTTCATGAATTGCAGGGTAACATTTACCAGAAACGATTAAAGAATCTTAGCTTGGAGGAAAGATGAGACAGGAGGGATAGGATAGAAACATTTCAATATATAAGGGGAATCAACACAGTAAAGGAGGAGAGTATATTTAAAAGAAGGAAAACTACCACAACAAAAGTACATAGTCTTATATTAGAGTGGTACAGGTTTAAAAATAATATCCATATGTATTTGTTTACTGAGAGGGCAGTGAACGCATGGAATAGCCTTCCAGCTGAAGTGGTAGAGGTTAACACAGTGAGGGAACATAAGCATGCGTGAAATAGGCATAAGGCTATCCTAGATATAAGATAAGGCCAGTGACCTCACATTCTATGTTTCTATTGTTTTAGTCCAGTACGATGTGGTTTTGTACATGTACTGGTCCACAATCGTAATGTTCTACAGGCCTGAAATGGCTCATTAGCATATTTCCTAGAAGACAATAGTATGTGGAACTGACCAAGCTGCAAGATTACGATAGATATGTATGATTTTCATTGAGGCATAGAGGTGTGCAAGAGTTAAGTCATGTCTATTTAGCCCCACCAAAATGAATGGCTTAATTGTCTACACTACTTCCAAAATGAAGGGTTCACTTTCCCACTTTGCCCCCATTTAAGTCCCTAATTACACATATGGGATAATTTGAACAAGCACATCATATTTTCCAAAGTTAAGATTCATTTTTTATCCTTTTTATCCTTGTAAATATAATATTTATCTCTAGATCAAAAATGTTTTTGCATTACTTTTGACGTTTGTACTATAACCTTTGTGTTTAGTTTGCAAAAAAAAAAAAAAAACTAAACACAAATAAATAATATTTATGCATTTATATAATTATTAACATAAAATAATTAAGTTTTCACTGCTACATGTGAGTGGGACAATCCATACAGAGATCCAGATTTTGAGTATTACATGCAAACAAAAAAGCCATTTATGGGGGTGTTGGCCAACAGCCCAACGAGCAGCTCACAACAGTAAAGAGCTCCTGAGAAACCAATGATTTTAAACATTTATTTTAATATAAACCGACAAATTTATTAAACTTTTATACTGCTCTAAAATGCCTGTAAAACACCCCACTAAGCTCTGCCTAAATGTAAATGTTGATGCAGGACATCTTTGATGTTTGGATCACCCGAGTCCAGTGGAAGTAATCAGAGTGGAGGAGGCAGCGGTCCCCTCTTCTGGCTCTGCTTCCCCCTTTTTTGACTGGTGGGAGTCATCCTATTCACGACTGGAGTATTTACAATGCCTTTTTCAAGCAATTGTGATTCGCAGTTTTATCTACCACATGAGACCTCGTTTCGAGATGACTACTGCCCGGGGACTCACCTATTTACTTACCAAGCTTTTAATCAGCTTTACACACAATTTTGGACTAAACTGCATAGAAGCTCTATTGGTGCTTCACATAAGCCTCAGGTTTTGGATGTCAAGCTCATGTCTCTGTGCCCTTACCCTTGGATATCCCTGGTCTACTGCTACATTTATGGGGTGAGAGCAATAGGGGTATTGTCCCCTCAACACAGTCCACACAATCGGAATCAGTACTTGTTGCCCCAGGACAACTGTTGATCTGCGATCCACAGGACACCACTCCACAAAACATTAATAAAATAAACATTTTGCTGGCAAATCAAAATAAAGTGTTCATTAAAACTAATATGCCATGCTATGTGTTACATGAATGTATTACATTACATGTGTAAATATTGCCAATATTCAGCATTAATGTGTGTCAGCAGAATTTTATTGTCCAATTTTGGGAATAAATGAATTAAAGCAGCCATTAAATATGTATTTTTTACTTTAAAGTTTTAAATATATTCATCTATGTATGCATTAAGATAACTGATTATACCCATTATGTTCTATTTTTGTTTTATCTCAGATAATTCTATAGAGCTAATTTGTTAAAATCCCACTGAAGCTGCTAATGATTCTTCTTTAAGGTCTTGAGGGCAAGAATGCTTTATTCCTTTCCCTGCCGGAATGATAAGTGGAGCATTACAAAGTATTTCAAACCCCACCATGTAGCCATGTATGCAATGTCACATATAATGTGTTTCCTGCAGAGACCTGTAATATATTGCAACCCCCACAGGTGTGGACGTGAGTTCTTCTATCTAATGATTTTCTTTTATTTATTTTTGGAGATAAATTCCAGTGATAAAGAAAGTTAATTCTTTGACTTTGGTTTGCATTCTAAAACATAATGTAAACATTTAACTTAAATGTAAATTTGATTTGCAAAGAACGTGGTGAAAGTAAATACTATTTTAGTAATTATATCATTTTTTTACTTGTTTATTGATATATATTGTGAACATGAGAAAGGGAAATTAATACAATTTACATATTATATGAAGTTAAGATTTATTTGCAAAATAAATAATTCTATTTAATTTAAGTGATTGCAAATAAAAGGTGTTAACCTTGGGAAATAGACTCCATGAAATGCTGTCAGATAAAAACTTAAATGAAGTAGAATATACATTGCTTGCATTTTGTCTAAAAGTATGGTTAACTCTAATAGAGTACATAATGTTTACAAGTTTGAACATGATAACTTGACAGGCTCACAGTCTATCAAATCATTGCTTATACTAAATTTTATCCTAAACAAAACACGAGCAGCCACAGCATAATGTTTTTTAAAGTAATAATGTGGTATCATGATAGTGAAGCCCTAGATTGGATCTTGGGTTTTTATGAAACAAACCCTGAAGTTCAAATCTATATGTCAAACTATGAGCTTGCTAAACAAATGGGTTGTAGAGAAATATTTCAAACAGAACTGAACACAATCCACTATAAATCCTTGATTTGTGTTGTAAAATTATAAAATTTTAATGAAAATATCTCCCAAGAATAAGATTTTCTTTATAGGACATCAAGATTAACTTAAGCTAGATAGTTTCCTGTTATTGACTCCTATCACTGGTTGCTTTTTATTTCAATGGTTTAAACCAAAGTGATCACTAAGTAATATATTAAACCCACTGACCGGTAAAGTGAATAACATTGATTATATTGTTACAATGGCATAAGTCAAGGGGTGGGATATATTGGGCAACAAGTGGACAGTCCGTTCTTGAATTTCATGTGTTGGAAGCAGGAAAAATGGGTAAGAGAAAATATCTGAATGACATTGACAAGGGCCAAATAGTTATGACTAGAAAACTGGGTCAGAGCATCTCCAAAACAGCAAGTCTTGTGGGTTGTTCCCAGTATGCAATGGTTAGTACCTACCAAAAGGGTGCAAGGAAAATGAACCTGTGCATGTGGGGAGCGAAGGCTAGCCCACCTGGTCTGATCCCGAAGAAGAGCTCAAATTGCTGAAAAACTTGGTCATGATAGCAAGATGTCAGAACACACAGTGCATCACAGTTTCATATATATATATATATATATATATATATATATACTGCATAGCTACAGACCAGTCAGATATCCCATTATGACCCTTGTCCACCACCAAAACCACCTTCAATAGGGATGTGAGCACAATAACTGGATCATGGACCAATGGAAGAAGGTTATCTGGTCTGCTAAATCACATTTTCTTTCAGATTAGGTGGATGACTGGGTGTGTGTGTTGTGTACCGGGTAAGAGATGGCAGCAGAATGCACTATGGAAAGGAGGCAGGCCAGAGGAGGCAGAGTTATGCTCCGGGCAATGTCCTGCTGGGAAACCTGCCATTCATGTAGATGTTACCTAGAGATTGTTGCAGACCACATATACCCCTTCATGCCAATGGTGTTCTTTGATGGAAGTGAACTCTTTCAGGAGGATAATGTGCCCTGCCACACTGCAAAAAAATATTCAAGAATGGTTTGAGGAACATGATAAAGAGTTCAAGGTGTTGCAACGGCCTCGAAATTCCGTATTCCACATCTGGCAAATCAATCTGACTGGCCAGATGTGGGATGTGCTGGAGCAACAAATCTGATCCATGGAGACTCCACCTCGCAAGTCACATCTATCTATATATCGATCTGTCCAGCTTGGTTGCTACTATCTAAGCTTGGTTGCTACTTCTAAGTGCTGCTTCAAAGTGTGTGCTTGGAGATATTCTGGAGAGTTTTACTGATTCTTCAGCTGTCGAAGACTTTGCTAAGAGTTTTCTTTTTACTGTTACAGGTAAGATTCATCTATAGGAAAAAGTTATTGATTGCACAAGGTTTGATTTCCTGTTGGTAATTAGTAAGGCATTTGATTTGATCAGCTAGGTGTTTGCTATTGATTGTTGGTTAATTAGCTATTGTTTGCAAATAAGCATAGGCCCACCCAGTTGTTAAACATTCCTAGTGGGTGGTGCTTTTAGGAGTTATATAAGGGTTGAGATCATTAGCTTGGCTGATATAGCTTGGTTGCTGCTTCAAAATGTGTGCTTTGAGATATTCTGGAGATAAACTGAATGTAATCTGAGGTATACAGGAGGACAAAAAAAATTAAAACAAAGTTAAGACTTGTTTGATTTAAATTACTCACCTCATTAAAATGGCAGACTTGGTTCAGTGTAATAGTTGTTATGTATTTGTTTCATGTTCCACTTTTTGGAGATATGGATGCTGTCTAATCTGTAGACAGTTCTCTATATTGCGGTAGGAGATTGTATTTTTTTAAGTCTGAGATTTGTAAATTATCCGGTAAACAAACTGGAACTGTTGCAAAGCCACTGCCGCAGACGTACTAGGAATGGCAGATTGAGTACTGTAGGATCTGGTAGACTTAGAGTTGTGGATAAAAGGCATAATGCACAGTCAGTTGCTCTACATAATTTATTTTCAGCACTTTCAAAGTGTAATGGTGTTATGGAGACAGGCTCAGGCACTGAGTGTAGTGGTGTTATGGAGACAGGCTCAGGCACTGAGTATAGTGGTGTTGTGGAGACAGACTCAGGCACTGAGTGAAGTTGTGTTGTGGAGACAGGCTCAGGTGGCCCTGTATGTGAAGAACAGCATAAAATCTAGCCTAATAAAAGTTAATGAGGCGAACATAGAGTCTGTTTTGGTTACGTTAGAATTTGGGAATCACACAGTAACTTGTGTAGATGTGATTAATAGGACAAATAGAAGAGTTAGATAATCTACTAGTTGAAGAAATAGCTAAAATGACAATGAAAGGGGGAAGTTATCATCATGGGTGACTTTAATCTTCCTGATGTGAACTGGAAAACCAAAATAGCTGCTTGTGCACACATATTCTAAACTTCCTACTGGTATTGTCTCTAAAACAAGTCAGTGAGGAGCCAACTCATAAAGAGACCATATCAGATTTAGTGTTA
Source organism: Pelobates cultripes (assembly GCA_933207985.1). Classification (NCBI taxonomy): domain Eukaryota; kingdom Metazoa; phylum Chordata; class Amphibia; order Anura; family Pelobatidae; genus Pelobates; species Pelobates cultripes. The sequence goes on along the minus strand of OW240912.1, from coordinate 97,172,076 downwards.
ACAAATGGAGATTTGGTATCAGATATTACTGTGGGTGAAAGTTTAAGATCCAGTGATCATCAGTAAGTGTGGTTTAATATAAGAACCGTAACTGATTCACACCATTTACACCACTCAAAAACAAAACTTTTAGACTTAAGAAAAACAGACTTTTCTAAAAATAGAATATATGTAAATTAGTCATTTACACAGATTGGGGCAGTTTAACTGAAGTTTAAGAGAAATGGGATCATTTAAAAGTTGCACTGCTGAAGGCAACAGAAAATTGCATTAGGCTTAGTAAAAGCAAAAAATAAAAAAATAAGAAACCACTGTGGTACTCCGCAGATGTAGCCAAAATAGTAAAAAAAACAAAAAGTTATCATTTAGTAATTGTAAAAAACCCAGAGTGAGGAAGATAGGCAGATCTAAAAGATTAGGCAGAAAGAGACTAAGCAATTTATAAGAGTCTCCAAATCACACACAGAAGAGAAAATGGCACAGTCAGTAAAAAAAAAAGGGACAGCACATTTTTTAGCATCTGGCTGTAAGATTTATTCAAGAGATACATTTTAGATTTACAGATTAAAGTAAATTGGGCTGTATCTCTCAGAAAACTTAAAGGATTGCCCACCATATGGACACAAAAATTTATTTCATCAGACAAAAGCTCTAGTCTTTCTACATGCTGTTATCTTTAAAATAATGCAATCTTTTTTGTTCAGCTTTTTTGTTGCACTACTTACTTTGCAGAATGTATTGTGGGTGTTGTGCTACACTATGATATTTCAGCCAGTTACAAACTTAGGACATCAACAAGGTTTGCTCTACCCACTACTTTTCTTTAGCATCCTCTGACTTAGTCCACATGCGACTAAATAATTTTTTTTTGTTTGTTTCTCCATTTAGTTAGTCTTTAAATTGTGTTTTTAATTGTTCAAAAGTACTTTTTGCAACTGAAAAAAAAACTAACTGATAATTGTCACTGGCATGTAAATGAATTATAAACAATAAGAATAGCATGCTTCAAATAGATTCATGATACATTTACTATTGAAGCATTTACAATATCAATTATTTCTTATCTGTACACAAGCAGTACAGAAGGTGTGGGTGGAAGGTACAATATGCTCAGGACTAGGAAAGCTGAACTATCTTGCTTCTTCAAACATGATTCCCTTATCTCGTTGCACTGCTTTATCTACGATCATCCTCTTTTGCCCCAATGCTTTCTTACATTCAATACATAGTTGGTTCACCATTTGCAGATTTAACCTTTGGAGTGTCGGGATGACGAGAGCAACAACATGTGTTTCACCTCTAAGGCATTCATGATAAGAAATATAAATCAACTGGCCTAAAAAGACTTAGACAAATTAAAGAGATTGCAGTGCTCCTCTTGTGGTTATATAACTGAAGAGAAGCTTAAGATTTTGATAATTCTTAAGCTTTCCCCACAAATAAATTAATAAATTATTGTATATAGTTATTATTTTGTGATTATTCTAATAGGTCTTGCATTGCATAATACTAGTGACTAGTGATGGGGAACAACATTTTTTGGTGGATACCATCACAAATTTATTTTAGCAGTTGCATATCAATGTAACAAATGAGAGCTTGTTGTTTGTTTGTTTTTAAATAAAGCCATGTTAGCATATTAATTCAATAGTAACATTCATTTTTCATACAATAAGGCACTTTTTATCGATACTATTGGATTTGATGGTCTCATTTGAGTGTTCATAGTTGTTTGGTGATATTAAAAAGGATAATTCGCAAGACAGTAAAGTGGTGACACTTATGTTTGAAATTTTATAATTTTGTTTCCCCTTTGATTTGTTCTATATTTCTATATTTTTCAAAATGTCCGGTTAATATGCTGACAATTATCTTTCACACTGTAGTTGCAGTAATTTCAGTGCATGACAAAGATCAAAGGTTCTAGGCTTCTGATTACATTGTTAAATTAAAGTTCTGAGTTAAAATTAAATGAGTACAAAATTAAAGGAGTCAGACTTAACAGAATTGAGACATTTATAGTAGTGCTTTATACATTTGTGATGTGTTGATGAATGGGTGACACCTTAATCGGCTTTACACATATAGAAAATAAACACAATTTACTTATGTTCTTTTATAAACATTAGGCAAGAATAATGCATGGAGGAACACTGGGCAGATGTCACTTTTGTGTCATGTATAATATAGGCATATCATCAACATAACTGGCAGGTCTAAATATAAAGGATCTACCTTATTCTTAGTGCTTATAAGGTTAATGCATATATTACATTATACAATGCTGGATTTTGTTTAATACTTTGTTATCCATGGCTCCAGTAATAAATATTAATTTCCCCCTGAATCTGGCTATTTCACAGACATATACAATTATTGTTCTACAAAGGCAAGTTCAAATAAGTTCACTTAATAATTGGAGTCAACGGAGTATGTCAAGGCTATGATATCTCTAAAGTGATTGAGTTTAGTGAAATCTGGTTCTGTTTTCAAAGAATTTAATTTCCACGTAACTTAAGTAATTCTGTAATATATTTTCCTATAAGTATTTGTGAGTAGTGCATTTCTGAAAAGGTGAAAACTGTATTTTCTTTTAATTTTATTTCTGATGAACAATATGTGCCATATCATGACACCTTATTGCTATGCCAATAATGTTTTAGTACGCTAGTTAACATCTCACTTGTTCTATTTGAAAACCATTGAGCAAACATGCTTAAAATTCAACACTGTTAACTTTCATGAGGAAGCTCTATATTTTCTACATGTCCGGTAAATATTCTGACAATTATCTTTCACACTGTAGTTCCAGTAATTTCAGTGCATGACAGAGTTCAAAGGTTCCAGGCTTCTAATTTCATTGTTAAATTAAAGTTCTGAGTTAAAATTAAATGAGTCCAAAATTGAAAGCAGTCAGACTGAACAGACTCGAGACATGTAGTGTTTTATACAGATATGACCTGCTGATGAATAGTGACAATATAATGCTTCTTTGTATTTTGATGAGGGCATAATGATCTTAATTATGTCTCATCAAGTTAAAATAGATCTGCTCATCTGTTTAACCTTTAAAAAGTTCATTGAAAGATCAGTGCTGATAACAAATCAGTATTCACTGTTAATGCAAAATCTACATATTTATTTTTGCAAAACATTTCCAGGGTTTAGAAATTTCATTCAAATATTTAAAAACAGAATAAAACTAGTTGTATACTGCAAACATACTAAAGAAGATATACCTTTGGTAAAGAATATTTTGTGTCTAGTGCAAGCATATTCATTTTTCATTTGCAATAATTTTGATAAAGACAATAACTTGGACATTTAAAAAAAAAATTTAATTAAGATCAACTGCAGGTGTTCTGTAGGTCCAAGGCTTTGTACTTGTCATAAAGATTTATAAGTGAGGTTTTCACCAGCTCAGACATTCAAGACATTGTTTTTGTGCGCTAAATAAGATAGATAGTGCTAGCAAGAAAGATTATTTCCATGAACAATACAGCATGGACTTTAATCTCTTTGAAGAAAATTGAAATACCCTATAGATCAATTTAATATATATATAGATAAATTACCAAAGTGATGTGGTTTTTGTATTTATTTCAAGAACTTTTATAAGTAGAACAATTTATTTATTGTCAAACTAAATAAAATGCCAGGGCTAATCCAATCCAAAGATAATATTTGAACATTCACTTTTTATTTTTGGTATGCTTGCATTTTACTTTGTTTACTTTTTAATTGTTCAAGGGAAAGAAGATGTTATGTTAGATGCTTTTTTATTGTATTTATGTATTGCTGTCACTCATGTCGAACAGGACCCTATTGCCTAAATTGCACTGTAAAACCTTGCCAATTAATGTGTTGTGTCTATCTATGCTACATATTATTTTAAATATGGTCCCATCAGCAGTGCAGGTTTCTGAATATGACTGATTAATTATTGATTCCCTCAGGAAGAATTTGTACCCATTCATCCACAGTTTCCCTTTCTCTAGTGAAAGGATCAGCTGAAGTACCTGGGAGTTTGGGTCACTAATGACCCTGCAAAACTATACCAGAGGAACCAAATACGTCTCCTTCATAATGTACAGTAGAACCTAAGGCAATGGAACTATCCACATATTTCCTGGCTTGGCTAAATATTGGTAATTAAGAAGAACATATAATTGAGAATAGTTGACCTCAAGCCAGTAAGCAGTAAGTCCTTATTCTGCTTTGAAAATCCAGGCCCGATTGTTTAACAACAGCAGATACTGGGGTACCATGCCTGTATTAATAAAACCATAGATGCATCAAGCGAGTATGTTCGTATCAGAAAAGTAGTAAAGAAAAGAGTAGAACCTGCTACAGATGGTGTACAGTAACAGGTGTATGCAATGTAAATATTGCCATTAAATCCTAAATATTTTATGGAAGTCAGATGAATAAAAAATTATGGTTTTAGCAGCACCATACAAAACAAGTGTGTTTGTATGTTCACATATATACATACATATTCACATAAATTCCCATTGCTCCAGTGTCTGAAATAATCACATGTTCAATAATGTGATGAAATATTTAAACAAGAAAATCTTCCAGCATCTGAGACGTGCAGTATTGCATGGATGTTATTGGATCATACATTTCCAACACATGCAAAGATCTCTTTTATTTTTCATTCACACTTACAGATTGCACTTCAGTATAAGACATTCATTATCAAGATAAGGGATGGGTGAAAACTAATTCTCTGTAAGATTCTTTGTAAGATTTGTTCATATTGCATATTTTCACTTTTCCTTTAAAAAATTCCCATAATGCTTTAGGTGTCCAATTCCAACCTAACTGATAGTTGGATGCAGAAATAGCTTTATGTGTGGGGAAAATGAATGATTTGTGTGTGTTTTAGAATCAAATTCCCACCCAATAATCATTAAGAGCAAACAAATATCCTTGTCATATATATACATATATATCCAAAGAGGTAGCAGCACTCATGAGGTTAAAAGGTCCGATCTTTATTTGAAATCTTTAAAATCACGATCAACGTTTCAGTCCTGCATCCAGGACTTTCATCAGGATCAATACATGTATTGAAGTATTGATCCTGATGAAAGTCCTGGATGCAGAACTGAAACATTGATCATGATTTTAAAGATGTAAAATAAAGATTGGACCTTTTAACCCCGTGAGTGCTGCTACCTCTTTGGATATATGAATACTAAAGCCCTGGCTATTTAGCACCTGGCAACCAAGGGACATTTAAGTGTGAGTACACGAGAGTTTTAGTTTTTTGTTTGTATATATAAATATCTATATCTATAGCTATATATATATATATATATATATATATATATAATGCTGATTACTGTCAAGTAATAACAAATAATTTTGCAATTCTGTTTTCAATTTGCTACAATTCAGAGTTTAGTGATGACCATGCGTGCCTTTTCATAGTTGTGGGTACCATTAAGGTAATATTCACTCTATAAGAACATAACATAACAGAGTTCCACAACAATAAAACTCATATCACATAATTTACCTATCACCCATTGCTCCCTATTAATAAACTTCTTTCTATCTGTGTCCCTTCTGCAGTAATATCTTTCTTTCCATACTCCCCTAGCATCCTTCACTTCACATTCTCTATCCAACTTTCTGTCCTTTATTACATATTATTATTATTATTATTATGATATTTATATAGCGCCATCAAATTCCATCAAATATTATACTTTCATCTTCTGTCTCTCTCTTCTCACTGTCTACTCCCACCATCAACTTTCTCTTTACCCAACACTTTCTGTCTCTTCACATTTCCCACCTCACACCTATAACTTTTGCCAAATCCCCATTCTGTTATTCTCGCCATATTTTCTCCCTGTCTCTCCCTTTTCCTTATAGTACAGTAATTCACTCCCTACTTGCTTTTGTGGTCGAGTGGCAAAGAAGCATGGGACTTCTATTCATAGATGAGTGTTCAGCTTAGTTTTGGACCATCTGCTATGAGGAGGCAGCGGTAATAGAACATACTGTCTATCTCTGTTCTTTACTGGAGCTTGACAAAGACCCAGTTTTGGGTTGAAACGTTGCAGGAATCCTTTTGTTCTAATAAATGTTCCTGAAGCTATTGGAGTGCCTGGACCTTGATTGTTGGGATTGTGCTGGCACACAGTCTTGTTTAGCACACTTGGCTTAAGTGGTTTGAGTGCAAATTGTCAGGACTCTCACTCTCAAGCCTGCACTTGAAGAGTAGTTACAAATCAGGTACCCACTTTTGGTAATAGCATCCTAGCATTTTTGGGGCAAGAGAGCATTTGTCCTGGTTTCCTCTCTGAATATGCCCCTCGTATATTGTGAAGCAGATAACAATTCAGATTAGGTTCCTGTAGCACAAACAGAATGAACTATAAATCTATATGATTATAAACAACATTAAACAGACTGTTGTTTACAAGACAGAGCTTGTGAAGTCTACAACTTTCCTCTTACCTTTTTATTCAAAACTGGTTTAATATAGTAGATTCCCTCAATGATAACAATACTTAAAAAAAACACACTTTAATTAACATATTAAAATATGCATAAACACCAGAGAAATATATGTGTGTTAAGTGTTTACATAAACCAAAATAGTTTCTAAAGTCTTATAATAGGTGGTATACAAAAAACAGTCCTTAAAGTCTTATAATAGGTGAAAGAAAGAAAGAACCATCCTTTTTGTAATGTAAATAAGGGAAAGAGACAGATTCTACAAGACAAAAGTAACTTTAGAAAGGAAGCTAATCTTGAAGAAATTAATACATTATTAAAGACCTTGACCCCTTAACCACAGCTGCTTACTAAATTCCCATCATTCCTCTAAATCTTAGCATAAAATTGAGAGAGAGCCCTCAGAAAAACTACAGATTATGCATATACATATTACCACATTAATGATACCTAACTATGCTTATGTCTACTCAGCCTCTCCTACCATATTATTAATCCAAAATATTAATGCACAAAGTGCAGCTTAGTTATAGGAGCCCACTAATGCAGCCCAAATTTATTCAAAGAGCATTCAAAGAACAGACGTTTTGGGAACCCTGTCCTTATATCAATGATAAATACCATATTATTATTATAGTCCATATTGGTACAAATTACAAAGTCAGATGAAAATTGAGCGTCCTAAAGAATGAGTTCAAGGAATTGGGAAGTAACAAAGAAAAGGTAGTAGTTTCAGAAATATATTTTCTGTGTGATACAGTAGAAAGGCAGCAGGAGATTAAGGAGGTTAATGAGTGGCTAAAGTCATGATGTATGAAGGAGGATTTTGTTTTTTTTAGAGCACTGGGCTTATTTTGTGCTTGGGCACAATCTTTACAGCCATGATGGATTGCACCTAAATGGAAGAGGGTCTGCCATGTTGGGGGACAGGATGTTTAGAAGGTTGGAGGAGTTTTGGAACCAGGTTGGGGGGAGGGGGGATTACACATACATTAACAAAATAGGGAGAGGTCAAAAAGAAGAAGGGCTTTATCTCAGCACAATTATGGTGGAGATGGGGTAGAGGCAAGATCAGAATAGAGAGGTATGTAATTGTAATAATGTATGCTTACTAATGCAAGAAGCTTAAATAACTAAATCGGGGAACTAGAGGGAATAGCATACACTAAGCAATGTGATATAATAGGCATAACGGAAATATGGTGGCTGGACCTGTGACTGGACAGTTAACTTAAATTAATACATATTATTTAGGAAGGATAAAAAAAAAAAATCAGGAAAGGTAGTGGGTATGTTTAAATGTAAACCATGAGTTAAAGCCAAATATTAAGAAAATGGAATGTGTCAAGGAAAATGTGAAAGCTTTATGGGTATATATCTGCTTGGGGCAAAAGTAGGGAAATCAATTATTGGTTAATATATGTTAAAAACCACCTATTGTTAATATTGATTAGGAAGAACAGCTGTTAGGGCAAATTGGAAAAGCTGCACATCTGGGTGACATATTAATTACTGGAGTTTTTTATTACCCGGACATAATTGGGATAGAGGAACTAGTAGATTAGCAAGGGGAATCAGGTTTTTGAACCAGTAAATGATATCTCCATACCACAACTAGTACACGCACCAGCTAGAAAGGATTTTTGTCTGGATCTGGATATAACAAACAATGTTGATCGTTTGACCAACATTCTCGTAGGGGAGCACTTGGGAGATAGTACACACAATATGTTATATATGATGTCTTTTGAAATAAATCCAGAAAAGCAAATGCACATGGGGTATACTAAAACCTATAATTTAAAAAAGGCCATTTTCAATAAGATATGGGCAGCTTTACAACATATTGACTGGCATAAACTCTTTAGAGAAAAAAACCATTGAGGATAAATGGAATATTTTCAAACAAATATTAGAAAGGTATGTACCATTGTATGATAAATAAAAAAGAAACAAATTTAAACCAATGTAGCTTAGTGTAAAAGTAAACCAAGATATAAAAAACAAGAACAGGACATTTAAAGCATTTAAATCAGATGTCTGATTTTGTTTGCCACCTTGCTCAATGCTGCCTGTGCAGTACAGTTTCAGCAATACCCATCAGGTGTCCCCAGGTTCATGTGCCACCTAATGAGCTCCCAAACATGCATGCTCTGGTGCAGCCACACTGCAGCACCGACGGTAGTTCCCTTGCTGGGGTTATTGCATGTGCATTTTATAAATCCATATTAGCAGAATAAATACCAGTCTTGGAATTTTGATGTCACTAATAATTATAACTTACTAAACACAATACAAAGTATGGAAGTATCCCCACCTCTAGATCAATCCTTGTTTTTTATATGCTCATTGTCAACTGCACTGACTCTTTTTTTTTTTTTTTGTGAATCAATGTTTTCTGAAACGCTGTTGTAGCAAAAATATATAAGGATAGCAGCAGCAGTGAGGCAAACAAAAAGCTTCAAATCTTGTATAAACATAGAATGCAAATTTGTAACTTATAAAGTAAACCATTATCAGTAGCATTGGAGGTAGCAGTGTCACAAGAAACACTGACATTTCATCTCTATTTATCAAAGAAAAAAATCTCAGGCACTCACTGTGATACATTTAAAGCAGCTTTAATGGATCCGCAACTTTTCGAACTGTACCCAGGTCTTTATCAAGGCTTGGTAAAGACGTGGGTACAGGTCGAAACGTTGCAGAACCATTAAAGCTGCTTTAAATGTATCACATTGAGTGCCTGAGATTTTTTTCTTTGATATATGTTCTATGGGGTATGCTGACCCATACTCAGTTAGCACCCTGTGATTTTTATGATTGAGTGCAACCCTTTTTTCTTTTTTTGGTATCCCTATTTATCAAGGCAGAATAAATAATTAACTTGATGTGTGTAATGTACTCTGGTTTACGTGGTTTTAGCAGTGCTGTCACATCAGGTTCTTGAAACCAATTGATGTTAAGGTAAGTTAAAATAATGAGCTTAGAACCATGTCAGTCACTATCAAGCATTTGCTGGTAAAATCAATAGATAGGAATGTACCATCTGTTAACATTGATCATTTCCCATCATTGGCAACAACAAACCTTTGACAGATTAATGAGCTAAGGAATAGGTCATTTTTTCATAGAGATAGCTTTTTGCTTTTTTATTATTTTTTTCCATTTAATTGGTATCCTGAACAAAAGTGTTCTTTTGATTCTTAAGAATAAAAATTGAAGAAATGTGAAGAACAACCAAAAAGTGGGTCTTTTATCAAAACCCATGCAGTAGTTCCAATGAAAAATGATTCCATTTCTTTCTACATAAAAAGAAGTTTCAGTGTGTGCCACGGTATTGTGTCAATTTTATATCCTGATCCATTCTATGTTAAGATTGTGACAACTTTTATGAATGGATTTAAGGACTTTCCTGAAAATGTCATTGAACATTTTTTGGCTTGCGTGATAAAAGAGTACACATATATACACCATAACACTGCAGGTTCCTGTACGTAGGTAAAAAAATATATAGATTTTATAAAACATATAATACGCTTTCCTAATTATAAATATTTATTTGAAGTACAAACTACTAATACATAAGTACATAACATCTAAACTGCATACAAATAATAATAATAATAATAATAATAATAATAATAACATATAATAATAATGAGATCAAAATAAAACAAATCATTAACTGCATTTTAGTACCTTCAACATCAAATGCTTGAAAATTATTTATTTGTTCAAAATATGTTTTTCATTATAGATAGACAATATATCAAGTTAGATAGTGTATATTAAAATAAAATTACATTGCAAATGTTGAATATATTATGCATTGCATTCTGGGAACATCTTTCCAAACACTTACTCAAGTCAACTATGTGGACCTCATTTTAATAATTATTTATTTTCACTAATATGTTGCATGTCAGTACAGGAATATAATATCTACTGTTATATTAACAGTGAGAAAAAGTAAGGAACAGGATAAGTACATCTGAACGAAATTGATTTAATAGAAAACTATAGTGATGTGAAAATTATTGACTACTTTAGGGTAATATAGTTAACCTTTTTTTAAAAAAAAATCCTTTTTTTTTCTTTTTTAATTCTTTATTTTATTGTGCACAGAAATTAACAGGTAGCCCTGATGCGCCACAACCGCGTCTGCAGGGTAGATTGAGAAACATTTGCATTATATACTGTGGCATTTGCTGGACAGGGACATTTTTTATAAATATATGAGTAAAATCAACATTCTAACTGTGTTCAAAAATTGTAATTGCAGGTTAAACTATATGTTTGTAGGTATTGTCTGGTGTCACATTTGAGTTCAGAACCGACTATGGTTTGTTACATGCTGGGCTCACAAGGGGCATCTGGTGGCACAGCGTTGCTAACAAGTGCATTTCTAATAAGTGTGTGATATCATAGCGTTTTGCTAGGGCAGAAAATCTGTGTGTAAGTTTGCCTAACTTAGTATGCCAATGAAGCCCAGGCCATGGAGGAAAGGCTGGCCAATTGTGATGTGCAGTAGAGTCCTCTTTGGCAGCATGGACGTGATGGTGTGGTAGCAGTCCTAGCCACTATGCGGCAATGAGAGTTAGCCGACTCCTGTGGTTGGCACCGGCAGAGCACATGTTTGAAAGTCCCATGGGGCCTCGGCATTGCAGGTCAAGTAGGCTGGAGGGATTCTACTGCTGCTTCCCGGTCTTCCGTCAGTACCGAGGGTGGCTGGAATGTTTCCTTGGTGGTGTGGCAGTTTCTCTGCTCCCCATGTTGGTTTGCGGGCTTGAATCCCTGTATGTTCCTGTGGTATGGCGGCATAGCCCTTCCGGGCGCTGTTTGCGGCTTTGTGTTGCTGCAGCTGGGTGACATGCTGGCAGGCCCTCCCGGCTTCGCTTGATGCACCGTTTTAGTAGGTATGGTGGTGGGCCGCATTTGGAAGCTATCCGAGTCTGTCGCGCCCCGGGCTGGCGGTGTCGGATGTGCGGTCCGTGACTTGTGAGTCCGGGCAGGGCCTTCATTGCTACCTGCTGCTTTGTGCCAGTCGGTAGCTAAGCTGTACATGTCAGAGCCGGTTTCTGTGCAGGTAAGGTAGTGGGTTGTCGAGAGACTGCTGTAGTTGCTTGGTTCTGCCCCAGTATAGCCCACCACCGCGCCCAGAAAACGTTGAAGGCTGCCGCTATGTGGTCCATGTGGGGGAGTTTGCTTGCTTCCTGTGCCAGTAGAGGTGGGACGGGTGGAGGCTATGACCCACTATAGGGTCATGAATACATGTTTTGTGTTTATGGCCTTATAGTGTTCCTTTAATTAATTATTTTCTTTTTCTTTTCAATTCATGACAGTTTCTGAAGATGAATTTAATGAAAATTAAATATATATATAAAAAATACTTTTATTTTTGTAAAACAAATGTTTGGAATTGTGGCAAAAAAACGTTGCAGTGAGAAAAATCAGCAAACATCAGACTGTGACCTTTTTCTGAACAAGTATATATTGTTAGTGCCTTTAGATACCAGATATCATTACTGCAATCATCCAAAAGAAAATATGTTGCTGGGGGGTGGACTTGAGGGGGCGCAGCCACAGATAGGAGCTCTTTAGCCTCAGAGTTCTACACTTAGTGGAAGAGAAAAGAGATATTAGTGTTTTATGTTTAATCAGGCAAATATTTCTCAAAGCCGTCACCTATTATAAAAAGAAGGCTCAGCTTTGCCAGACTACTTAGGGGGATATGTCCACATTGTGAATATCGGGAATGGGTGCTGGGGAACAGAACTTTGTTGCACACACCTCAATTGGGCTACATGGAGGGTTCACATTGAATACCTGACAGTGCAGCATGTGCTTGTTTCTGGCTATGCTTTATTGAGATCCTTGAGAGTATCAGCAGCACTCTGTTCATTGTTAGAGAGGAAGGGATATACAATAGAAATGTGGGGTTATGTCATGACATACCACACCTTTCTGTCAGTGTAGGTGGTCATTGAGTTTTCCCTTGGACTCAAGCCCCAGGTGTTTCTGGAACCTAACATGCCCCAGCTCCAAACAATAACAGTTACACTATTGAAGAGCTATATCACAATCCTTTAGGGTAGGTCATTCAAAGACTTGGTACCCATAAATTGACAGATACTTTTAGATATCTTAATCTAGAAAGGGTCAGCCTCAAATGTAACTGGCTTGAAAAGCAGTAGTAGTCTGGATTATGATAGAGATCAATTACATTAATCTAGCATGATATACATCATGTTTTGTAGTATTTAAAAATTCAAACTATTGTTTTAAAAAGACTTTAAAAAATATATATATATTTAGAATAAATTCTTTTTTTTCTAGATTTTCACACCTTATTTTTCAGATAACAGACTCCACAGGACTCACCCAGTTTATGCACTATACAAATCCACAGAGAGATAAATAAATAGAAAATGAGTGTTAAGTAAGTACATCTTTGTATTCCAGTAGAGAGAAAAATTTAATCCAACTATTCACCTAAACGCTGGGCTTTACAATTGACTTCTAAATGAAAGTCAGCTGAAAAAAAAATAGTTTGAGCTTAACTAAAAAAAGTATCTTAAAGCCAGGAATATACATAATATTCACTAAAAAATTAGAACGGAAAAAGCATGCAAACATAAGCTGACTTGAAAAACTCTAATTAAGCTTAAATCAACAGATCATTATAATGGTCATCATGGTTAATTCCATGAAAAAATATCTAGGAGTTTATTATATTATTGTAAATGGAATTGACAAATTCAAATATTCATTATTTTAACTACTTTAACATGTGGATTGTGACATTTTATGTCAAACTTCATTCCTGCCTAAAATACAAGTAGTTGAATATCCATTGAATATCCACATTTATTCAATATCCAGGTTGAGTTCATATGCTTAACCAGTGCACCATAAAACAAACTGCCAAACCATATTATTCATTCAATGTGTTTTTTTTATTCTTTGTGTTGCAATTTTTAGTTTTTTATTATCTTACAATTTATTGAAGAATACGATATAATCCAATGAATGAAACAGAATAAGAAATTCAAGATAGATTGAAAAGCACAAATCTTTAAATGTAGGAGCAATAAAGATAATCTCAGAGAATAAGACATCAAGATTAGGGACAGGAGAAGCCAACATATTCCTTAAAAGAAAATTAAATAAATATTTTAATGGTAAGAATGTTAGAAGGAATAGACAACAATTAAATAAAGGAAAATAGATAGTCACAGGCTATAAAGAGAGATAAGTAGTAATGATACACAGGAGACATATGTGGGGTTATTAGCTAAAGTGAGCATTTAAGACCAAAATAGCCAAACTGAAAAGATTGTCAAAATCAGTTATGCTTCAAAGTTCAACTACTTTGGCCTTATATTTAAAATTCACTTATAAATACCTTTGAATTCCAACAATGTTCCCTTTAGTTATTAACCCTGACAGTATAGTAACCCTGATGGTATAATAATTCTTGAGAGTGTGTTTTAGATTGTAAATGGTGAAGGTGGTACACAACTTTATTTGAATAGTTGTATAATATATACAAAACTGCTATTTTCAATTAAAACATATATATACATATATATGTGTTATTTATTTATATAACTTGGTGTCATTGAGGATTCCCACTTTAATTACAATAACAGATAAAAAGTACTAACCTATAAGTACCTATAAGTATTATAACATATAAAGAAATATACATAGCAATGGAGTGAACACCCTTTTGTTGCACTATAGCTATCATTATAATAAGCATTGTTGACACAACTTACATGAAGCTGGAGTGATACGATAAATACTTTAGAAAAATGGAGCCCTATTTGTTTTCAAAATGAACAACTAAACTATAAAGGTCAATAGACTTCATAGACAACAGAGAAAGACTACTTTCCTAATTCGGTTATCAACCATATTGTCACAGTAACAGTAGCAGAAACAATCAAAGTGAGTTTTGCCCAATAGTAAATATAAAAACAGCTAGGCAACACTCGTGTGTGAATATCTATTGCACAGGGTATCGATGAAATAAAAGCAATTTACAACAACGTCAAAAATTAGCTTATCAGTAAAGCTATATATGCAGAGACATTTAAAGTAAAATGTCAGTCCATTGGCAAGAAGCCCGATAAAGAGTTAAAAATCTATTTGGTTTACAACAATACTGGTAGTAAAGCTAAAACAAAATGGAAGGTTTTAGAACAGCAACTACAGTGAAGTATGGAAGATAAATTTATTGCATAAAATTTAACTTTTAGCATACATGTATTTCTGTCAGCATAAGTGCAGAGTTGCAGGTTGGTAGAAAATGTAACCGACTTGCTTAATTATGAGGTAAACAGTTAAGTAAAATATTGTCAATGTTAAGAGCTATAAGCTATCAATTTGATAAAACAAGAAAAAAGTGGGGTAAAGACTAAATTGGTTATCCTAAGACCCACTATTAACTAGAGACATTTCTATGAGTTCATAACTATGAGTGGGCATTATAGATTTTTTTGTTTTCTATGGAGAATTTGGCTGCGGTCAGAAGTCTTTTTTTCTTGCCATTTCAGGCAATGAAAAGATATTATTTATGCATAAATGTGCTTCAAAGCTAGACATACAGTAATTATAAATGGACTATAGTAATCAACTTGTAATTGTGTTAAATTGTGTTAATTGTGTTAAAGTAACATAAGTACTGAAACTAGTTCCAAATGTTGAGGGTTGATTTTACCAAGTTAAAGCCAATAGAAATCTTCAAAGGCAGGCAGGCAGTAACTGATAATGGGGTTTCCATGATCGAAATGTCATTAAACATTTTATAATTTTACAATCAGTTATATTTGTGGTGAAAACACAATTTCACTTAATTTATTAATGACATTCTTGGAGTACTGATGAATGTTGGAACATTGATTTTACTTGAAATTAATCAACAATTGTCCATATCTTCTTGCTGTGTTACAGTTGTCATTCATTCAGTTTAAATTCCTCTTTTATGTTCTCTCAGGGTTGTTTACTAAAATTAGAATTGTCTGGAATGTCTTTGAATTCAAAGTGCATTTCAAATTTAACGTCAAGTAGTTGAGCTGAAAGAATGTTTTTCCACATATGTATTATTTTCAATACGTTCATGTATATATATATATATATATATGTAAGTACATATTATTCATTAAGGTTTTGATATAAATATATATGTATATATATATATATATATATATATATATATATATTTACAATATTTGGACAGGTTCTGGAGGTTAATAAGTAATATGATAAACCATACAGTGGATATTTGTATTTAAATATTAATAGTTTGTTCTTAGTAAAGATTCTAAATATGTTAAATAAGTGTTCATTCAAAGAAGATGGTGGGACCAGGCTTGTCAGGCATCCATGGCTCAGTTCTGTTTGCTTTTACTGTGTTCGGAAATGTGTGGGTCAATCATGTGAACTTCACATGGTGTGAAGAGGAATGCAGATTTTGGCCCATTAGGTGATCCACACATCATGTAATGATGGCAGGGAACAAAGCTGGAAACCCTTAGGATTTGAAACAGAGACATGGAATGCACAAACACGTCCACAAACACTCCCCCAAACAGGATTGGCTGTAAATCAGGATACTGGATAAGGTTAGTGAAGAATCTTGGCATTGCTCTTTTCCAATATAACAGAGTTTTATTTTATGTTTGTATAATTTTATACTGATTGCAATTCAATTTATTGGAAAACCCTGAGGAAGTCTAAAGGGTGAAATGCGTAGGGAATGAATGGTCATATAATTTATATCAGATTGGGTGAAGTTACTTATATATGGTTAATTATTTTATACAAGGAAAGTGCCATAAAATATATTTATTATGATATAGTGAACATTCTGCATTTATGTTTAGTGTAATGTCATGATTAATGCTGTCTTAAAATCTGGTTTAGAAGATCTGAGACATATTTATATGACTGGTCTACCTAGTGAATTGTGAGTACAATATCATCACACATTTTGGGCTATATTTTCTAAACAGCGCTATACTATGTACTTTTATACCTGTTTCTCTATATATTTTTTGTATGATATTTTGTGTATTAGGTGTGGGAACCCTGTGAGAAGCCAGTTCTTAACTGGGTTAAGTATTCAATTCCCTACAGTAATCTTGTAACATTGGTTGTGGTGTATGTATATATACGAAATGAAAGAACAGCTTACTATCCTTACCTTTTTGTGTCATTTTACCCCACTCCCTCTAGCATGTAAGCTCATTGAGCAGGGCCCTCAACCCCTCTGTTCCTGTGTGTCCAACTTGTCTGGTTACAACTACATGTCTGTTCGCCCACCCATTGTAAAGCGCTGCGGAATTTGACGGCGCTCTATAAATATCATAATAATAATAATAATAATAATAATAATAACAGCTGACTGGAAGATTTTTTCCAGTTTGGCCTTAAATTCATTTTGAATTCATGACAATTATTTAGTAACTAACCTTGTATAAGCCTTTTGTCGTGGACTAAAAGATGCATTATAAGTGAGAAATGTCTCTTGTTTTTTGTTTTTTTTTAAAGAAGTTAAAGTGATAACGCGTTAAAGATATATACAACAACCACTTTTAAAACAAAATTAAAATATATAAAGGTATTATATGTTTAAGGTTATTCCATTAAGAAGAAACCACCGGAATTGAGATCATCAACCTTGAGCTTAACCCTCACCAGGACGACGTTTGGAAAATCAAGACAGCACTGCAAGAGTCAAAGTGCAGATAAGATATTGGCTTTCTAACTAGAAAGGTGACACTCATTAGCCTGTAGGCTAGGGACAAAATAGCAGATTTCTACACTCAGTCCCAGTTCTGCTCATAGAAGATGAGAAATGAAAATGGAGAGAGGAGTGAAAGAAAAAAGATATAATGACTTGAGTAGAGATTGAGAAATAACTGGAAATGCATGGGTGAAAAATCATATTGGTTAAAATTGGATAGAGGTTTTTCATATTTATGTGGTAAGATGTTCACACTTTAATTTTCTATTGCAGTCAGATTCTAAAGGCTGTCAGTGGAGGCAATTGGCCCTCAAGCAACTATATAGTGACGATTTTGGGCTGATGCTGCACAGCATAATACCAAAATATATCATGTGACATCATAATATATAATGTATATTATATAGTGATCCCTTGACGACCAATAACGGTTCAGGACCGTCATCGGAAAAATCCGCTTGGGGACCGATGACGGTCCTGAACCGTCATAACGTCTGGGACTACTTACCTGATCGCCGTCGGTCCCCCGGTTGCGATCATTGCTCCTCCCGGTCCAGGGGGACTGTCTGTCTGCCCGGGCAGTCTCCCCACAGCAGATCAGGACCCCGCGGCCACGTGATCAGGTGCCTGTGTATCTGCCTGCAGGGGGACTGTCTGTGCTGACAGGCAGTCTCCCTGCAAGTAGAAAATCAGAAAAAAAGTTAAAAAATAAAGTAACCAGTGTAAAAAAAATAATAATATATATATATATATATATATGCATATATATCATACATATAATGTCATACTAAGTGTATTTTTATATTTATATATACGTATATTAATATAAAAATACACTTTTAATTTAAATTACACACGTATATATACAATATATATAATAACTTCTAAATTATAAATAATATGTTAATAAAAATAAATAACAAAAAGTAAAAATAATTTTTAATAATTAAAAAATATTATATATATATGTAATTTTATTCTAACAGTATTTTGATATTAATATATATATATATATATATATATTTATATCAAAATACACTTTGAATGTAATGATATATATATCTATGTATAAATAAATAAATAAAAATAATACGAAATATACATATGTCCATATACATAATTACATAAATAATTTCATAAATATACACGTAGACGTCAAATATATAAATATGAATATATATTAAAATTCTACGTGCGTATTTATGTAATATTTTTTACCTAATTAAGTAATTTTAATGATTGCAATTTGAGGGACCTGCCTGCCAACCCAGGCCGAAAGTCCAGAGAATTTAATTTGCTAGCACTGTATTTAACCCTGTAACTTTCTATAACACCCTAAAACCTGTACATGGGGGAACTGTTTTACTCGGGAGACTTCGCTGAACACAAATATTAGTGTTTCACAACAGTAAAACATATCACAGCGATGATATTGTCAGTGAAAGTGAAATTTTTTGCATTTTTCACACACAAACGGCACTTTCACTGATGATATTATTGCTGTGATACATTTTATTGTTCTGATACACTAATATTTGTGTTCAGCAAAGTCTCCTGAGTATAACAGTACCCCACATGTAGAGGTTTTATAGTGTTTGTGAAAGTTACAGAGTCAAATATAAGGCTTGATTTTACTTTTTTTTTTTATTGAAATTTGTCAGATTGCTTAGGTTGCCTTTGAGAGCGTATGGTAGCCCAGGAATGAGAATTAGCCCCATTATGGCATACCATTTGCAAAAGAAGACAACCTAAGGTATTGCAAATGGGGTATGTTCAGGTTTTTTAGTAGCCACTTAGTCACAAACACTGGCCAAAGTTAGCATTTTTTGCATTTTTAACACACAAACAAATATAAATGCTTACTTTGGCCAGTGTTTGTGACTAGGTGGCTACTAAAAAAGACTGGACATACCCCATTTTGAATACCCTGGGTTGTCTACTTCAAAAAAATATGTACATGTGAGGTGTGATTCGGGGATTTATGACAGATAACGGTGTTACAATGTCACTATTGATACATTTAAAATATATATATATTGAAACAGCAATTTCCTACTTGTATTTATAGGCATATAATTTGCAAAAAAAAGCAATAAAGCATGTAAACACTGGGTGTTTTTAAACTTGGGACAAAGTTTTTTTCATTAGCTTTTGTAGATAAGTAAAAGATTTTTCAAGTAAAAGTCCAAAAACATGTTATTTTTTCACCATATTTTATTATTTAAAAAAAATAAAAATAAAATATATGACATGATACAAATAACGGTATGTAAAGAAAGCCCTTCTTGTCCTGAAAAAAACAATATATAACTTGTATGGGAACCGTAAATGAGAGAGAGGAAAATTACAGCTAAACACAAACACCACAAAAGTGTCAAAACTGCTCTGGTCCTTAACGTACAACATCGCAAAAACAGACCGGTCCTTAAGGGGTTAAGGACTGAGCCAAATTTACAAGTTGTGATCAAAACAAAATCTGGAGTTTGACTATATGTCTGTTCAACCGTAATTTGACTCTTTCATATTAAGTGCACCCACACTTATTAAATATCCTTTTATTCAGGGGAAACAGGGCTTTCATTTAACATCAAATATTTAGGTAAGAAGCATAATTTAATATGAATAAAATATACAAAATTTGAGAAAATAAGAATTGTTTAAACACTGGAATTTCAATGTGAAAAAACTGAATTGCAAGTCTTATATTTTACTCTGTAACTTTTGAAAACATCATAAAACCTGTACATGAGGGGTGCTGTTATACTCGGGAGACTTCGCTGAACACAAATATTAGTGTTTCAAAACAGTAAAACGTATCACAACAATTATATCATCAGTGTAATTGCCATTTGTGTGTGAAAAATGCAAAAAAATTCAATTTCACTGACAATATCATCGTTGTAATACATTTTACTGTTTTGAAACACTACTATTTGTGTTCCGAGTAAAAGAGTACCCCCCATGTACAGGTTTTATGGTGTTTTGGAAAGTTCCTGTATTAAATTTGGTGCTTACGATTTAAATTCTCTGCACTTTCTGCCTGGGTTGTCAGGCATGTCAGTCAAATTTTAATTAATAAAATCACATAATTATGCTAAATGATTACTTAATATATGGTATATATATTTAAGTTCTACATGTACTTATGCAATCATGAATTTAATTATATATATATATATATATATATATATATATATTTGCGGTTATTTGTATTTTATATGTAGATAGATATATGTAGAATTTCATTTCTAAGTTTTCTTTGTTACCAATATGTATATATATATAGGCAGTCCTCCCAAAGAGGATCGTGGTGGAGGTAAGTAGCTGGAGGCTCCTGGGTGCTTAAGCCGTTACAGCGTTCTATGCCGCCGCAATGGCTTTAAAGCCCATTTAAATGGGGACTGCATAGAACGCCATAGCTGTGTTAAGGGGTTAAATATAATATATAATATCCCTATGGAATGTCCTTCCCCCTCTCTGTTAGACTTTCACCCAGTCTCCACTCCTTCAAAAATCTTTGAAAACATACTTCTTCTG
Organism: Pelobates cultripes; assembly: GCA_933207985.1. Lineage (NCBI taxonomy): Eukaryota > Metazoa > Chordata > Amphibia > Anura > Pelobatidae > Pelobates > Pelobates cultripes. The sequence continues at coordinate 97,151,306 of OW240912.1, read as the reverse complement.
GAAAGCATATCAATTAAACTGTGAACAGCTTTCCCTCCCGGCACCCTGATTCCTTTCCTGCAACTGTCATCAAAACAAACCAATAAGCACTCAGTGAATACTGTCCTAGCAACCTATTTTTTTTACCCTACCCTTACCATTTGTGCCAATATACCCCACTCCCTCTAGCATGTAAGTTCATTGAGCAGGGCCCTTAATCCCACTGTTCCCACTGTTCCCACTGTTCCTGTGTGTCCAACTTGTCTGGATACAAATAAGTGTCTGTTAGCCCACAAATTGTACAGCGTTGCGGAACATGTTACACTGTTATGCTTATTGTATTGTAATTCTTACAATGCTATATTAAAACATTTAGTACGAAATTAAAGGGATTGACTGTATTGGCATCTGCTGGTTTGGTCCATTTGTTTGTTAGGCCTTCAGGCCATAGGTAGCCAGCTCACTCCCATGTGCATTTCCCGTACCTATAGCTGCTGCATATCACATGCTGACTCTTGCATTATTCTTATCCATAGTCCCTGTTATTCTACTTATAGCCATAAAGAAGCCGATGTTGACAGGTAATGCAATTAACATGAAGAGTCTTCTTCACCATAAATCCCTGTGGCCCTAAATCTTTGTGAAGGATATGCATGCCCCAGGGTTCCTGGTGTCCTAGGCAAACTGATATTTTTATTTCACTCCTCCCTTTTCCACTGTTGAAACACTTTGTAATTGACATGATTGAAGTGAAGAAAAAAATCCATTGCAGCTTGGAGCCAAGAAAATGCCAGTTAAAGTAACTGCGTATAAAATATGGACAAGGATGTGTGTCCAAGTACTAGGTCTTGCCTAGGGCAGCATAAAACCTTAATACCATGGAAATGCTAATGGGAAAGACTGATGGGTGTATATGTGTAATGCAGAAAAATAAAGCACAACCTAAAAATAGTAAACAAGACCCTTTTTTATTCAAGATCATATGCACATGCAGATATGCAACATGACAGGTCCATATAGAGAAATATCCTTAAATCAAATGGAAACTACTTTATTTATTAATATATATGAAAAAAAAAAATATATATAAAGTGTTCAAGTAGAGATTGTAGCCGTATTAGTCCAGTGATGTAGATGTAAAAAAACAGATACAATTCGTATCTTGTAATACCTTATTTATTAGACTAACATCATTTTTTAATGACAAGCTTTCAAGAGAACCTACCTTTTTCAAGTCTAAAGCACTTCTGAGCAAGACGACACATAGAATTCAAAGTTGAGTTGTGATACAGGGGTTAAAGCGACATGTGCAAATAAGACACAGGTTTCATAGAAAATCTCCCCTTATATTTACGACCCTCTGCGAGAATGGTGTCTATTTTCTATGAAACCTGTGTCTTATCTGCACATGTCGCTTTAACCCCTGTATCAAAACTCAACTTTGTCGTCTTGCTCAGAAATGCTTTAGACTTGAGAAAATGAGGTTCTCCCGAAAGCTTGTCATTAAAATTTGTTAGTCCAATAAAAAAGGTATTACAAGATACAAATGTCATCTTTTTACATATATATGATCTATAAAATATATATATAAATATATGTATATACTGTTTCATAGAAAATTTTTTTTTTTTTTTTTAAATTTTTTATTTTATTTGTGCATGTGATTAACAGACATATTTGCTATGCCACAACAGCAGGAGCAAACTGATCGATATACATAGCAAGACATCCCTATGGCATTGGTATCGTTGCACATTTTTAGATTAGAGTAAGTAGTTAGGAGAGACAAATCAGGCATGACACTTAGTAAAGAAGTTAAGTAGTTATGAGTGAAACTGGGCTTACTTGCCATGACAGTACCTATTGGCACTGCCACTTTGCTATCTGCACCCAACAAGGATTAAGTGGACATATACATATACAGCACTATGCATGGGTTCGACACATAGAATTACTATATGAGCCTGCTGGGACCAATGTTATAAGAGGTGTGTTTTGCAAGGCAGAGAGGAGCTTAGCTAGGACAACAAGCAAAAAAGGAAAACTTAAGTGATTCTTGCAAGGTGGAATTAAGTTGTACCATTTAGCTACTGGATCTTATAAAGTCCTGAATGCTCAAGATTATGGCAGAGTTCTTGGAGTCTTTGCATATGGTGAGCTGCATCACAATCATGTAACACATTCAAATTAGACAATAGAGGACCTACGTGGGTTTGTTTAATCAATACCCAGTGCTGGCAGTGTGCTTGCTCTGAAGGTTGCTTGTCCGTCTGGGAAAGGGTGCACCTTGAGGTGGTAAGTGGTGTGCTGTGTCGCACAGGAGAAGCGTGGATGCAGTTGCAGCTACTGTAGTTGCCTCCAGGAGGGATAGGGTGGGCCTCAGGAGAGTGCCTGTGCTTTCCTCAGGCACAAAGGAGTTTTTCCACCAAATATATATGCTGCAAACATCACCTTGTTTAGCCCAGTGTAGTGAGCCGACACATCCCTGGAGATGATTACTGTGGTGGTCAGATGGCGCTGGATGGTTTCGTCTGTGTGCAAGTTCCATCCTGTGGGTAGTTCGCACTTGTGGCTGGCATGCGGCGGCCATCTTGGGAGGGTGCTGTCGGTGAGTGTTTCCCAGCAGGGTGATTGTTTTCTGCCCAGCTTGGCGTAATAGCAGTTGATTATGCAGACCGGGATGACCCCCCCGGTCCAGAGGGGGGGGGGGAGGCCGGACACCAACCGGAGACCCGGGAGAGCGGCCGTCTCATCCCGGCTCAAGCTCCAGCACGCCTCGGGCCTTTTTCGGGTTACTGTAGGCGCCGGACAGGCTCTTGAGGGGTTTCTCCTCGTACCCCAGGATCTGGGGCTCAGTTTAGTCTCCGTTGAGGGTTGCTGGAAAGATTTTGCCTCCAGTTTGCGCCGATTTTCCGGCCCCAAAGCGGGAGCTCAGACAGAACACGTCTGATCCCGTCGGCGGTCCGGCCCCGCCCCCCTGTTTCATAGAAAATTTGCCTTGCTTATTATGCTCTCAAATAGGAGTTAGATTTCAGAATTTGTTTTATATAAATCCAGCCAGGAAACATTTCATACTTTTAAAGCTCTTTAATTACAGTGCAGGGGGGTATATTCCATTTGTTAAATCATATTTTTCTAGGCTGTCACAATACTATTTACTGTCCCTGTCCGAGTAAAAACGCAGTTTAGGGCTGCATACACAGCTTAGCACTGCTATGGCTGTATTGCGTTCAAGGCAGCTTACAAAAAAGACCAATCTTCTGTATTTTTCAGCCACATAGACCACCATCACATTAAGGTTATACCAATGTCACGGATTATATGACTGATCATAGAACTTGGTAATTTAAATGACTTAGCACATTACTTACTTACATATGTGGCAAATGAGCTTAGCCATTTCGTACAGAGGGAACTCCAGTTATAAAGTGATATTGGCATTACTCCAGCAAGACAATAGTGTGATACACCATTTGGGCAAATGCTACATAATGAAATAATTCCATCATGCAACATTTGGACTCAGGATACCATAATGGAATCATTTCCTTGAGACAAGAAAGGATGACATATCAACTTTTTAAAATTTGCACAAACAATTAAGTCCTGTTTTGGCACAACAGATGTACTTATGCACTAATCTTAGCTATGGCTGGATACCTAGTGGATACACTCATAAAAAAGAGAGATCATACTGGTTCGTAGACCCAAAGATTATTGAATCTTACTGGATTTGAATACAAGTAGGGACAGAGGGTCCTATCTATTAAAAACAATTGCTATGTTGTCACATTGTAAAATATTGGGTCTCACTGACCCCCTAAGTGTTTTAACTATTTATTTTTTAATAAGAGAGGGTTTATGGAAGGATTGCTGATTGTCATTCTAATTATTATTATTTTTTTTTTAATTCTTTATTTTTGTTGCGAATATACAAGAGAATATACAAAAAAAGTTTGCAGTGCTACAATAACGGGGCAAACTATGGAAGTTATGACAATGGTATGATGTTTATCTGACATGCACAAATTTTTTGTTTGTTGAGTACACCATGTTAGTCAGGTACGTCTAGAGTATCTTAAGGTACGTGTAGTCGCTCTGTACTCCAACTCATTATTACAGTTAAGATGTGTCTTCTTTCATGTCAAATAACCAATCATGTTCTTTTATCTGCTATGTTGGATTTGAAAAGCTATGCCAATTTGTCCGAGCAGTAGCCGATGTGTGTTCAGTTTGTTGCCCCTTTCCAGACAAAAAACTTTGCCTAGTACATCTTATATATCTTATTAAATTATCAGTTGTATTAGTCAATTCTACAGCTAACAATAAAATATGATGTTCTTTGTCATGTTTGCTTTTATTGTCTGTGTTATACACTATCTTTAAAAATGTCATTATGGAAATTGCTACAAAGTAGCATGATTGCAGAAATAATTGCAGCAATTGTAAATGAGTACTTAAAAAAACAAACTTCTGAATTCTTCTTTCATTCGGGAAAATAAATATTCATTTTGTGCAATCGAGTGCACTCAAGTAAATGCATTTTTGAACCATTTGAATCAAACAAAGAGGAACATCTTCATTTTATTAGCATTAGTTATGATCTGTACCTGACATACAAACAGAAAATAATGTTTTTCATTTGGAGAAAATGAGAATAAGAATTGCAATTGAAAGATAAACCTACAGAAATAGTTTTGTTGCAACTGACTATGCAAACATGTGGCAAATGAAACAATTATATGTTTAACCCCTTTTAAAGGAACACTGTTGGCACTTTAACAATTTAATCTTTTTGAAGTTGTTATAGTGCCTACAGTGCTGGCCACCATGCCCTACCATCCAAAACCCAAAATTAAACTGAAATATTAAGCTACATATGTTAAGATACAGTGTTCCTTTAAAGAACAATGACGCTATTTGCTGTCATAGAAATCTGGATTTTAAGAATCCTCTTCTAACATGTAGTGACCCACATAATTAATGCCATGAGTGTTTTATAAATCAGCCAAAGATACATATGCAGGACATTCTATGACAAAGCAGGGCGTAAGGAGTATCTTATGATAAGGACAAAGTTTAACACTTGATCCTTAAAGTGTTAATATGGTTCATTCATATTAATAGTGAATTAATATATGATATTTTAATACAATTTTATATATTTATTTGTACATGTTTTGTGTTGGCAAATTCTGATTAATTCATTAGTTCATCATTCCTAAAAAGGAATTCTATCTTTCAAGGAAATAAGGATAACTCTCTAGGTCTTCTAGAAAATTATGTCCAAGTTTTTTTTTTTTTTTTTTTTTTAGATAGTAGATAATTGATAATTTTTAGTAGATAATTGTATTTTTCAGCAATTATGTTAAAACATATATTTTTATTTCAGCTCCTGTCACAGATAAACCACCAAAACTGCTTCAACCACTAGAAAGCAAGTTGACAATCCAAGAAGTGCAGATTGGTAAGTAACCTATAATTTCACAAACCAAATTAATTTGTTCTGGTGAGAGATGCGTATGTATTAGGGTGATTGAGCATTCAAAGCAGTAAAGAGCACTACCAAATGTAAGTAAGAAAAGTAGTAAAATATTACCTTGTGTTAATCCTATTTGTGATGACGTGTAAAGAAAAATATTAACATTTAATTTGCATAGCACTTCATAACGCAGAATACCAAAATATATTAGTGGTAGTTGGCTTGTTTCTCTGTCTCTCAGTAGAGGAAGACAGACAGGTAGATAAAGACAGTCAATAGTGTTGTCGCGAACCATTCACAAACTTTTTACGAACGGTTCGTCACGGTTTGCCACGAACCGTTCGCGGCGAACTCCGGTCAGCTGACACATCCCGGCCAATCTCCAGCAGCCCCTCCCTCCCAGACCCTCCCACCTCCTGGACAGCATCCATGTTTAAGCTGCCTTCAACATGGATGCTGTCCAGGAGGTGGGAGGGTCTGGGAGGGAGGGTCTGCTGGAGATTGGCCGGGATGTGTCAGCTGACCGGAGTTCGCCACCGAACGGTTCGCGACAACACTAACAGTCAACTGACAGATAGATGAAGGGATTGAGGTAGATAGTGTAGCAGAGCTCTTCTGCCAAGGACCGCTTCTGCCCCAGTCGCTGGGGCTTGATTGGGGTCCTTCTGGAGCCTCTCCGTCCTGGAACAGGATAGAGGACTAGCTCTATTCACTCCCAGGGATTGGGCAACATGCAGTCCTGGGAGCTGTAGTCCTTACAAGGACTTTCCTCGCTGAATCCTCCATGAGCTGGAACAAGGTGCTGAACAGTGACTAGTAACTAGACGACACATAGTTCTGGGAGTACAACTGATTTTAATGAACCAAATTTGGCCTTTTATGCACAGACCCCAGTAGGGGTCTCCATTGTATTCAGCACAAGCCCCTCCCAGGAATCTCTGGGCCTGGGCTATAATTGTGTTAAAGACTGGTAAGCTAATTATTTCACATGAACAGAGAGGCAAACACAAAAACATAAAAATACCCCAAATCATCATAAAAACCTACAAGAAACCCACAACTAATGTATCCTCCAAAAGCCCTGACCTGAGTGCCCAAGTTCTCCAAATAGCACTCAGATCCATGTAGTTTAAGGTAAACTCCACTGTGTTAAAGTTTTGACCAGCCGCACACATGGTCCTATGCCCAAAATAGTTCCAGGGCATTTAGTGCTTTTGCCGGTCAACCTCTGGGAGCTCCTGCATCTGCAATACGGGGTGCTCCACCTGGCACCCAGGGGGCGTTTGTTCCCCTTAGTCTCAGACACCTTCACTCCAAAAAGAACTCTCCTGGTGGGTTGCAAAGGGATTCAAAACCCCAAACCAAGATATCCGGGAACCACATGGTCACCTCATGCCGAAAACAGTTCCATAACATTTGCGGCTCAGTCCCGCGGAGGTGACCAGGAACCCGCGAAGTCCTCATGCCAAAATTAGTTTCATATCGGTCGTGGCTAAGTATCACTGAGTACTATTCATGGGTTTGGTTTGTGCGAACAGCCACCAGGGAGCTAGCATTTGGTTCCATTCGAATGAAGGAAAAGTGCCGAACCAAGGGCACTCAGGGAAACCTGTTAATGGCGGTTGGGCAGACTAACTCCCAAACGGTGTCTCAGACCTGGACCATAGTCAGTGGACAGGAGGCCAGCTTCCACACTCCTCCAGGAGTTTGTGGCAAATGTACATGGGATGAAGCGTTTGTCATAGATAGATAGCTAGATAGATAGATAGATAGATAGATAGACAAAAAATATTGTGTAATAATAAACCTAATATTCTATCAATATTTGATATCAAATTTACTATTAAATACTGTTGCATATTAAACTAAAAATCATTATGATTATTTTAAAAAGTTGTATCATTCTAACATGTATCATTAGCACATAGGGCTGGAAATATGACAAAACTCAATAGGAAAAATATTTTAAATCATGTTTCTTAAGTAAAATCTTGAAACAAGATAAATGGCAAGTTCAGTGGCCTGAACCAGTTGAGCATTTGCCAATACTTAGTTTAAACAAACTTTGCTTTCAGAAACATCTTTGACAAATGAACATGGCTTTTTTTCCCTATGTTCTTCTCAGTGAAAAAATTTATTTTAATGGTGTAATTAGTAATGGTTATCTTACTGCTTTTTCTCCTGTTCCTGGTTATTGGTGTACAGTAATTAAACATTTTGCAGGCATGCTGTCATTTATTGAAAATGAATGGATAACATTTAAAAAAAAAAAGGAAATAAAAAAGGGAAAAATCTGCTGTTTATCATACTTATTTTAAAAAGATGATCTAGATTATAAGCATTTGACTAAATATTTACTTTAAACTTACTGTATAATGCATGCAACGGGATTAGTCATTAAAACAGTGAGTTCATAATAAGCTTGCAAAAGTAGTAAACTCGTCCTAGTCTTATATATTCAGCTTTACAATAATATGTATTTATTTGTTTAATTGTTTATTCAGCTTGTAATTCAGGTTTTAAAACTTTAACAGTTCTCTCTGGGCTCCAAATGATGATTCATGAGATTAATTATAAGTCTTTGTTTGTTTATAAGGGTTCCACTGCCATTTTAGATTTAATACTGAAGCCATCTTTCATTAGATTTCGCACTAGGGCAGGTCATTCATACGCATTCATGTGTACTGACTCACTTGTTTCCCTTGTGTCATCAGCCACCCCAGACATCATGTCAGCTTTTGCTACACAGAATGAATGTCATTGGCTGAGAGCAGTCAGCTGATGGTCTTAGCCAATGAATGTCAACTGCCGTGGCTTCCGACTTCTGAAGCTCTGCAGTACATCACTGGACCACCAGTGAGAATCGGAACCCTCAGAGGAACCTGGGTAAAATGCATTATTCCTGGCAACATAACCACTACAGTGGACTGTAGTAGTTATGATGATTGCAGTGACCGCTTGAGGAATTAGTTCATTTTCAGTGTTTTTCACTAAAGTGAGAATTCAAAGTGAATTCAAAATTAATTTCAAATTTAAGGCCCAAGCAGCTGAACTAAAAGCATATCTAAGTTAGAGAGCATTTTGGCTATTCACCTTACATGCACTTCAATTTATAAGTTTAGTGAAAACCCTGTTAGTGTTAGTTTAGCTATTGCGTTTGAAACCAAGGGACAGCTACTGTGGGCTCCTACAAACTGACTGGGCAGTGGACATTTGTGACTGCTGTCTTGCGCTAAATATGGGCTTGATGCTGACATTTTAAAAAAAAATTGACAAAGCCTCCTTTATCAACATTACAATGTTAATATATTCAACGTAAATGAATGTCTCAGACGTGTTCCACTTTTCCTTACCTGTAAAAATTGTAAGCAACACCATTGATTAATGTTCCACAAGTAAGAAATGTCTGTTCTATGTTACTGGATTAGCACAGCAAACATATTTGTTTTATCCCAAAGAACAAGGAAAATGAAAATGTCATTGGCACACAACATCAAATGTATGATTATCATACTGAATATATTACAGGATAATGTGAATAAATCATGATGACTTGTAACAAATAAGGTAGATGAAAAATATACTGATTATACCTTTACTTACCTGTTTTCCACCAAAACAAGACAAGTAAAGAATGTCTCTGACCTTTATATTTCAACATTACTTATGCTTCATCTATATTACAATTTGTCACCTGCTACAACATCAAGAGAGCCTGTGTGCTGCAGTACATTTCTTAAAGAAAAATCGAAATTATTTCTTGAAGAATCGTTACACATTAAAATATTTTTGGTCTATTTTAATAGTAATTTTAGCGGTAGAACATATTATGAAGGCATTTATTTTATTGGATGGCACTCTATTTATGTATTTATTTATTGCTATGCTTTTTCTTCTTAGCAAATAATGTACTGCCTGCTTATAATATCAGTGGACACTAGTGTAGTAGAGGTGTTTGCTTCAGTGGTGGACACTTCTTGATATGATGTCACTTGTAATGTAATTAGTAAAAAGCAAAGTATTAGGGAATGCACTATTAGTGAAAAAAAAACATCTGTCTTCCTTTTTATATTATTGTCAATGACAACAATGATGGGATCAAGATACTATGGATTTACTTACTACCCACTTGGTATGATGTATGAGCGTAACCTCCTCACTCCTGAGCACTTTTTGATTTAAAAAATATTAGCTTAACATTTATTTGATGAAAGAGATGCAGAGCTAGCACATAAACCTGTCATAACACATCAACTTTGTGTATAGATTGCTTTACATGATTTCTATTTTTCACTTATTTGTTTATCCTTTACAAAGAATATTTTGGAAATGATAGTATACAGTTTATTTTATCAGTGTCTGAAATAATGGTATGAAAGCAAAAATACAAATTTTCTCACATACATTAGGTGTGTCAAAAATATATAAATAAAAATAGTGAAAAACATTGCTTACATGTATTTGTATGGACCCTGCATACATTACTAGCAGTGCAACTTACTAAAACATTGCATCAGAATGTAAAATTAATGTCTGCATTTGAGCATAATGCCAATTTACAGTGAATACAGTCAAACATATATTTCTAAAATAAAGGTATTTAAAACAGCTATTGCAATCTTAATCAGTCTTTGGACTGCTACTGTAATGCTGACAGTGAAATGGTAGAGTCCATCCACCCACACCTCACATGCATGTAAGAATGCTATCACCCAGTGAAATTTCCTGTACTGTTTGAAAGCAGAGGTGAGCACACATTTTTAGCAACTTTACATTCATAATATCAGACTAGTGACTTCTGACATAGAAATGCATTCCTTTACATGTTCTTTATCCTAGCTAGAGCATAAATGAGGGTGTGTAAGTCTAAGGAGAAGATTTCATACTGCAAAATACATGAAAATAAAAACATTTATATTCTATTTTGGTATTGAATGGGTTAAGAAATTTAGTCCAAATTAGTTGCAATAAGAAGTGATATCACGTTTTTCTTTCAGCTTGGCTTGTTTGTTGTTAATTACAGAATCACTTTGTTATTATTTTTATTATCTGGCTGAGAAGGTCTACATACTAGACTGTTATGTATCTATACATCTATACATATATACATCATGATTTTTGTGCAAGTGGCTAGATGCATGATTTTATAGCCAACACTGCTTGCACTGTTGCTATAATTCCTCTCATCTCACTATAAAGAAACAAGCTAAAAAAAACATTCAAACAATGCCAATTCTAAGAAATCTCTGAACCTTTCAGTGGTATATTTCTCCAGGTGAGACAATCCAGCACCACAGATGCCTAAGAACCAGCTTTGTGTATTTCATTAATAAATTATTATTGAGCTGTGAATGAATAGCAGCCCGTTGCTTGGATTTGTACAGGAATATCTGCCCTTATTATGGCTGTTGTTTGCATCATCTAATTCCTTGCTGTAATGCTGTACAACCATGCTTTTACTGAAAGAGCCGTCACAGCCCACAGCCAGTTCCTGGCCCCCAGAATTCATTGTTGCTCTCAGATAACTCAAAATTTAGAACATAGCACCATTAAAAGCAAAGTCAGCATTAATCAAAGTCATTGTTCAGTATTAGTGGAGCACTTTTGCAATTGCTGGGAGAGACTTTTCCTATTAAACGGAAATACTGTGCAGTTAAAAAGATCCATTGCAACTGAGCATTCAAAACTCAATGTTAGTAGTAAAGTAAAACATGATATAATTCATGGGTCCCTTTGTGTAAGGGTCAAATGTATTATATGCTGTTTTACTTTTCTACGGACTACAAGAGTTTTTAACGCACAGCTGTAATTAATCATTTTACCTTGCTTTATCCAAAATTTCTGAAAGAAATCTGTCAATGAGACAAACTAAGGACTTGATTTAATTCATTTGAATCTAAATTAAAAAAAAATTCCAGTCTGTTAGAAAAAATAAAAATAAATGATTTATCGACAAAAATTTCCACAGACTTTAATGGTCACTTCTGTAGATATTTTTTTTTCTAACAGATTTGAACCATTACTGATTCTAATTTTGAATTCATTACTTGGACTGATTGTGATTCAAATGAATAAAATTGAAACCTATATCCTTATTACTTAGGACTTATTAATTAGGATATTTTTTAAAGAACTCTTTTTTTTAATAAGACAGACGGTCATGATTGAGGACACAACTACTAGTGTATCTGGACAGCTAAGACCTGTCAGAAAAAAATGCATTAAAAAGGTTAATTTAACATAAACTTTTCTTATTTTTAACTTCCATGATGACTTTTTTTTTTCATTGACTCAGGAACAATGATATTTCAAGGCTGTCAGATAAAACCTCTCTGCCTAACCTAGAATAGTGAAGGGGTTAAACAAAGTGGCACACATACATACAAGGTAGAATGAATAGAGATCGAGTTCACATTTTATACAGCTCACTTTGACAGCTTGAAGTCAGCTATTACTTTATATGAAATCACTGTAGGTACATGCATATGATTGGAAATGAAACCAAGCTATATATTGTTTTCAATACAATTGGAACAATTTTCCGAGCTGATAGGAAATTCTACAGCCAGATTATCTCTCAGTGGTAGGCTAGGCAAATCTGCTCACTGTTGGATCACTATCATTACTTATTTATTATTATTTATTATTTACGGAAACACCAACATCCTGTGCAGAGCTATTCAGTGGAATAGGGTTATAAATAAATGACACACAATGAAACATTACAGGGTTTATTCATTAAATAAATGTGGAGAGCCAACAAGGGAATATGGAATTGAAGTGCAAAGTACCTAAGCTGAAAAAAATATTTATAGTATTTTTCCAAATCAATAATTTTGCCTAAAATGTTCTATTTCCTCCTTGGGTTTTCACAGTTCCTCTTTCATTTAAAAGTAGCACAAAAAAAGAAAAAAGACAGGAAAAACAAGAAACTGGGCAGTCGACACAGAGAAAACCTCCTAAACGGAGGATAACGGGGGATGGTTAAATAGTAAAAAGAGAGAAAGAAAAATAGGATGATTTTCTGTGTATCCAAAAGGTAATGAGAAATCGATATATAAAATAGTGGGGATAATATCTAAGTGGAAACGTTTGTCAAAGGCAGGCTGAACAAATGGCTAAACTCAACCTTTATTACCAATAAAGTTAAAAGAATACAAAAACCTAAATATGGCTTAGGGGAAATAGATACCACTAATATCAAAACATTGACCAAATAAAGAAAATAAATACAAAAATAAATGTAATCACAACAAATGTGCAATTAAAAAAGAAGGTCTGCTAAATGGTATAGGTGAATTGATTGGTCCAACTTTGGGAGCATACTTTGCATTATAAGTGTGTTCTTAAAGACTCACAGGGGGTGTAACAAGATTTCTAACTCTGCTTGGCCAATGTCATCCAGTGTCCGCATTCATGCACATTATGGGAAAGCAGGTATGACATGGACCAAGCCAGAAATAATCTTACGCCCCCTGTGTGTCTTCAAGAATCCGCTCCAAATGCGATCAGGGTTCTCAATGTTGGGTTTTGGTCTGCATGAATGGTTATTTCCCAGTTGCAGTCCATTCTGAGGTTCCTGAACAGCATGAGGACTGGGTAACTATCGTTACAATATCTTATTGAAATCAAACTGAAACATCACCCCCTGGTTAAAGTATACTTCACTAGAAAAGAAAGGTTGGAGATTTACTGAATCAGAGGCAAGTATGATGTATATTCTTATATTCTATAGGAGTGATGATAGAGAGTTCATAAATAAATTGTCAAATCTGCAAACAAAGAGGAAACATAGAAACATTTAATTTAATTTCTATTGTTATTTAATTTTTCTTTAAAATTCTTTAAAAAGAGAATTTAAAAAGTAGTTATTTTTCTCGCATGCACTTTTTTAAGCTTTAAAAATAACGTCTGTGTATTTTCTCATAGTTATTTTTTCAAATGGTTCTAACCTTTTATAATGTAGATATAATCATTATGTTCCTCCCGCTCATCTTCTAAAAGATGGAGAGTTGATGTCGTTATAATGCTTAAAGGAAGTCACTCATAGCAGTGAATTGGATGTAAAGACATTTTTTTATACTATTGTAGCACGAGGGCAGTGAAGCTGGAATCTTTAAAACAGCTTAATCACTAGTGCAGAAAAGATGGCTCACATTCACGATCTTGTATGAAATACAAAATTATACATTCAAGGACTTATATAGAAGTCACTAACAAAGATACATGATGTTCAAGGTGAATGTCTACAAAAAAAATGAAAGGGAAAAAAAGGTTTAACCTACTGTATCAGCTTTAAAGTTTAAATAATAAATGAAGTATAAAGTACTTTTACAAATGTTCTTTTTTTTAGCAATGCATTTATCATGATTGAAAATAGTGCCACATTAATGTAGTAAATGCGGAAGTAATGGTTGTTCAATAAAGTGAATTGCAGGGAATTCAAAGTGAATTTGAAATTGAAGGCCAAAGTAGAAAAACTGAAAGCATAGCTGACTCATAGAATATATTTGGTTCAGCTATTTTGACCTTAAAGGGACACTATAGGCACCCAGACCATTTCAGATTATTGAAGTGGTCTGGGTGCAGTGGCCCTGTCAGTTTAACCCTGCAATTGTATTTATTGCAGTTATTGATACACTGCAGGCTTAACTCCACCTCTAGTGACTAGATAGCCACTACTAGAGGTGCTTCTGGGTCGATAGGCGACTTTTGGTCGCCTTAGTGATGCTGGACATCCTCACTCTGTGCACAGGGCCAGTGCATCCTATAGGCTGATTAGGTGGCCGCCAAGGGAGGTACTTAAGTGGGGGCAGCAGCTTTACTGCTGGTTTGAGCCTCCCCTCTATATGGGTCAAATTGTGTTAGGCGTGCAGCAGGTGATGGCACCAGGCGCTAGGGAGTACTTTCATGGCTCCAGACTAGCGCCCAGTGTGATAATCCTCAGCCAGCCAGAATCACAGAGCCGCCCCCCCACACACTTCCCGTGCCACAACACACAGTCACATTGTACGTCACTCCGCCCCTTCCGCTAGACTCGGGGTCAAGTGGGCAGGGGTACAGCTGGTGCGCAACTTAAAGAGAATGAAGACAGCAAGGCCTGGACTGGGACCCACGGAGAGACCATATTTTTTACTAAAGGCAAGTGGGTGATTTTATGGTGTGTGTGTGTCAGCCTGTTTCTGCCAGTGTGTGTGTATTGGATCAGTTTGTATGTGTGTGTCTGCTTGGATCAGTGTGTGTATGCTTGGATCAGTGTGTATGTGTGTGTGTGTGTGTGTGTGTGTGCTTGGGTCAGTATGTGTGTCTCTTTGGATCAGTGTGTGTGTCTACCTCAGTCAGTGTGTGTGTCTGCTTAGGTGTGTGTATATGTGTATCTACTTGGGTCAGCGTATCTGCTTGGGTCATGGTCTGTATCTGCTTGGGTCTGTGTGTGTGTATTTGGATCAATGTGTGTCTGCTTGGGTAAAGTGTATGTGTCTGCTTGGGTAAAGTGTGTATGTTTGCTTAGGTAAAGTGTGTATGTCTGCTTGAACAAATTGTGTGTGTGTGCTTGGGTCTGTGTGTGTCTGCTTAGTTCTGTGTGTGTTTATCAGTCTGCATACGTCAGTGAGTGTGTGTGTTTGTAACAGTGTGTATGTATGTGTGTGTGCATGCTTGGGTCAGTGTGTGTGTCTGGATCAGAGTTTGTGTTTGCCTGGGTAAAGTGTATGTGTCTGCTTGGGTCTGTGTCTGCATGGGTCTGTGTGTGTGTGTTTTGTGTGTCTGCATGGGTCAGTGTGTATATCAGCCTGCATCAGTCAGTATGTGTGTGTATGCTTGGGCCAGTGTATGTGTGTGTATGTCTGCTTGAATCAGTGTGTGTGTGTGCATTGGTCACTGATTGTAATTGTGTGGACCATTGAATGAGTGAATGTGTATGAGTGTGTGTGTGTGTGTGTGTGTATGTATGCATCTATCTATCAGTAATTGCATTTGGGCAAAAGGGATCATTTTAATTTAAAAAAAAAAATCTATACTTTTATAGGAACACTATAGTGTTAGGAATCTAAACCTGTATTCCGAATACTAGAGTGTCTCTGTCCCTGCATAAATTCAGGTCCCCTTCCTACCATAAAAATTATTTTTAAAAAAGGGTGGGAGGTTACTTACATTTATCAAGCGCCAAGACTCACTCTGCACTGCTTACCTCCTTGCCTTGCTCAATGTCACACATGGGGTAATGCTAGTCCAGTCCAATGTTCCTCATAAAAGAGCATTGGGGACCTGAAGCGCATAAGTGGCAAGTGCTATGCACTTCCAATGTTTCTCATAGTTGCATGGTAATGTAGCGAAGGTGTCTCTAATGGCTGTCAGTGTGATAGCTAATAGAGTCTTGTTTAACCCTTCAAGGTAAGGCTTTTTTTTCTTGTGGGATTAAACCTACCTGACCAGTGTGGTTTGTCCTGGGGTGGCAAAAATCATTGCACCGACCCTGGCTGTGCATGAGAACATCCGGCATTAACTAAAATCCAACAGGAAAGCATTGATTAAATGCTTTCCTATCGAGTGGTCCTAGTGTGAGTGTGACACTTTAGTTTAAATCCTCACTTTAGTAAATAATCCTGTAAGACTAGTGTTGGTCTTGTTTCCTTAAAGGGACACTGTAGTCACTATAAACACTTTGTCTCTTTGAATTGGTTATAGTGCCTGGAGTGGCCTGGCACTGTCCCTCCATTCAGTGTTGCACCATGTTTGTGCAGTATGCCACAAAATAAGAGTCCCTGGCCACCCACAGCCCGGCCCCTTCTGTATGTGTAGCTAAGGCAGAGATTACACACTTCCTTGTTGTCATACCCATTCATACCGTCAGTTGGAGCTCTGACAGGTTAAAAGCAGTCAGCTGACACTCTCAGCCAATCACAGCTGCCCATTGCCTCTCAGGGTAATACTTCCTTATTAGCCAAAGCAGCACAGAAGGGATAGACTGCTGTGGACTCTTGTTTAGCATTAAAACATTACAACATTAAAAACTGTTTAATGCTGAAAGAAATGATGATACCAGGGGACTCCAGACACTATAACCAGTTTAATGAGATGAAGCAGATACAGTGCCTACGGTGTCCCTTTAAGTATCTATACAGAATTCAAGCAAACTTGCCTATAATGTGATGCTGATCTTAATAGTGCACTTGATGTTCAGGTGATCAGCAACCTATGTCTGTGTTACAGTGAGGGGTTAAGCAGTCTCAGTATTGCAAAGGAACAAAAATTGTTACTGTGTACTGTCTTCTTGCAGGAGTTTGAACAAAGTCAACTTGTATATCTCTCAAGAAAATTCCAGGAGGAATAAATTGCCAAGGTTCTTAAGGGTTCAACTAATCTTATGAGTGGATAGGGAATTATCACCATTCACACCTGTCTATAATTGCAAATCTGGCTGTGTGAACACATATGGGTACTTGATATGAATGTGCAAACCTATAATGATAACATAGATATTTATGCAATCTGACATACATGTCAAATGCCCAGTCATGTATATTCACCAATACAATAAACATTTAAATCTATCTTCAGTACAGAAAATAGTTTGCATAAATTTGTCTTAAAGAAGAGAAAAAAAAAATAATCCTTTTATTTATTTTTTGCTTCAAATTCACAGTATTTATACATTTAAGGGGAACATGATTTTATTATTATGTTTACCTATCCCCTACTTTTAACAATTGCATGGTTGTGAACTTTGAACAATAAACTTAAATGTAGAAATCTTCAAAGCTGTATTTAGCTTTATTCTGGAGCTCTCAATGTTAACCTTTGTTATAATCTTTACATTTCTGATATATATAAAAGGTTATTTCAACCACAATGACAACTTCATTGATTTGAAGGAGTGTCTATGTGTAGTGTTATATATTCCTGACCCTATATTGTTAAAAAAACATGCTAGCCCCCTTGGCCCCCTAACTAGAAAACTCACCTTATTTTCAGTGCCGTGTCTCATCCCTGATCTGCCTCCTTGGCTGACATCATCAGAATTGATTACCTCATAGAAAAGCATCGGATTGACTGAGATTGTCAGTTCTGATAATCTCAGCCAAGAAGATGGCCAGGAGGGCAGATCCAGATGCCTCCCTGGCCAGTCAGCAACTCCTCTTTGATTCAATGTATCTCTATGAGGAAAGTTCAGCGTCTCCATGCAGAGCGTGGACGCTGAACATCAGTGCTGCACCCAAGAAGCACCTCTAGTGGTCATCTGATGAGTGGTCACTAAAGGTTCCTAGGCTGTAATGTAAACACTGCATTTTCTCTGAAATTTTTTTAAATGTATCTCCTGCTCTATTAGTAGCATACTAGATCCTGCAGTGTTCTCCTGTGTGTGATTAAAATCTAATTTACTAAGCAAAGAGTGATTGAAAATTGTATGTCACAGGCATGGGAGAGGTAGCTGCATGGACAGATACAAAAGTAATTTAACTTTTAAGTGGCAGGAAATTAAGAAGGAAGACTGCTAGGGCATGATCTTTACACTATAAATGTTGCAATAAACTAAAGTTGTTATGATGCCTATTGTATCCCTTAAATGTTGCCAGAATTTATTTAATTAATGTACAGATCATGCAGTCAAGACATTAGGAACACACTACTGATATGTGTAACTGACTGCACTTGGTTTTATAAGTCAGTTACATGTTAGAACATGGTGGATAGGTGATTTCATGTCATTTTGTAGCAAACTTGCTATATTTCACATTATTGACAAATTAAACTCAAAGGACAGTTTGACTTGGTTGGAAATATACAATTTTGCAGTTGATTCACTGTTAGCAAATGATTGATAAGAATATTTATTACGTTGGAATGCTGTCATTTCTGGTTATTACATAGTGAGACCAAAATAACTGAAATAAAAAATAATATATATATATATACATATATATATATATAATTTTCCAAATCATTTGAGTTGAGATTTCTTCCAACTCGAATGCTTGGTATAAATCTAGTTCTCATCCATATAGTTTAAGTGTGTTGCTTTTAAATGAAGAAAGGGAAGATCTACTATTACGACATACTGAGTCAAAATTGTGTGGATATAGAAACAACCCTGGAATGATATTATTTTACCTTACTATACTGCACCATTATACATCTCTTATATTACATGATTTTTTGAGCAGAGTTAATTTGTCAAGACAATATCAATTAAGTAGCAGGAGAAAAAAATACATGTACTTGTACTTTATATCAATATCTGCTTGTAAAATTGTATGCTAAAATACAGACTAAAATAGTTACTTATCAAATGTTTGTTCTAGGATTGTGAACTATCACAATGGTCCTGTATATGCATTCCCTCACGTTCACGATGCTAAGGCACAATCACTCACCATGAACTGTACTAGAAACAGTGCAAGACATATCTTGAGCACAAAAAAACATACATACGTGCTCTATACGACCATGATAATATACCAATATAATATAATGCGTAGAGCTATGAGCTGATTTTTTAACTCAAAATACAATCTTTCATATATATTTCTATCAAAACAAACCAAAGATAACTTTCACCACAATATCGTGAGAATTGTCAATCACAAGTATATAATATACTTATCTAGTAAGTCAAGGGACAGCCTTCCTAAGATCACTTCCCAGTTGATGATCTTGTTTAAACCAGAATACAAACAAAAGACATATGAAAAATGGCTGTAAAATGTAAAAAGAACATAAACAAAACATAGTGTAATACAATTTTAGATAACAAAATGTGCACTGGAAATGAATGCACTCACAAGATGAAGGTATTAGATGCGCTCATAGGGTGCCTCACCCGATGTTGTTGGGGGACTGTAAATCCCTTTTCTCGGTCTGTAAGTATTGCTAGAATTCAGGACTCCAGATGGTAAATTTTAAAAACATAGCAGTTTTATTGTAAGTAAAAAAGGTGAATTAGCACCTGTATCATGCTATAAAAACAGCAGTAGTGGTCTTACGCGCTTCGTCCCAATACTTGGGACTTCCTCAAAAACCATAAAATCAAAGACAAATAACAAAATATTGTAGAAAGCAGCTTAACCCCTTAAGGACACAGCTTCAGAAGCTTGTCTTACGCTTAATGACACAAGCAATTTTTGCATTTTCTTGCTGTATGCGTTCAACTGCAATTTGCATCTCTCTCGTTTATTGCACCGACACATATTATATACTGTTTTTTAAAGGACATAAAGGGCTTTAATTTGATGTAACATATATATATATAAATGCTTATTTATTATTTAAAAAATACAGAAAAATGCAAAAAAAAGAAATATTTTGTGTTTTTTTGTACAGTTTTTGCAATAATAATGTGTGCCTAATTAGTGCAGGTTAAAGAAAGTAATTAAAAATAAATTTATTTAGTTGTTCTGATTTACAAAATATATAATGTGTCTGGGATTTAAAGTTTTTTTTGGTAGTTACAGGTCATAAAGCACAAGGAGTAAAATAAACTTTTAATGTAGAGCGATTTTAGAATTTTGTATGTTTGTCTTGTAAGCTTAATAGCCATAAAAGAAAACAAAATTGCCACACAAAAGTATATATTTATATAAAGTAGACATCACAGGCTATTGTCCTAAGGTTTTTTTGACACTTTCTAAGTAGCCATTTCACCGCCAATCTCTGCTAAATATTGGAGTAAAATTTAGTTTTTTGGAGTTTTTGGCACACAAACTTATAACAAAGAACTTCCCATGTATATTTTGTAAAGTTGGTGTGTGCTATTCCTGTACAAAGTTTTATTTTGTGTTCAGTTACTTCTGCTGAGTACAACGATACCCCCATTGTATGTCTTTGGCACTATTTCGTGAAGCTACAGTGCCATATAGGAGACCTGTCCGTTTCAACATTTACAGTAGAATTTTGAGAGGCGGATTTAATGGGCCTATGCTTCAATTTGGGGTATTATAGCAGTTTGACTGTTCAAAAAAAACCCACAAAGGCCTACCATTTATAAAAGTAGACACTCCAGGGTATCTCATATGGTGCATATTGTGCCTTAACATGCCCCCATTTTTTCACCAATATATGCCAAAGTATGTGGTAAAAAATAATTTTGGGCATTTTTTACATACGGATTACATTTTTGCTGGGCATTTTGTACATTTCATATGTGCCACTAAGTTCAAACCCCCAAATTATGCTCAGCTAAGTCTTCTGAGTAAAACAATATGCCCAATGTATGACCTAGACACTATTTTGTGAAGTTACACTGCTATAAAAGAGACGTAACAAGTTAAGGTTTTTAAGTGTGAATTTTCATGGAGGGTTTTGATGCGTCCGTGCCCACTTTGGAGCACTTGAGCAGGCTACATATTACAACTACACCATAAAGGCATACCATTTCTTAAAGAACACATCCCAGGGTATTTCAAAAGGCATATTTTGAACCTTAGCGTGGGATAATTTTTCCGCTAGCTTGTACCAAGTGTAATGGTAATAAGCGTTTTTTTGCCTTTTTGACACACAAAGTAAATTTGCGCAGTACATTTTGCAAATCTTATGTGTGCTACGACTGTATAATACTTCATATGTTGCTCAGCTATGTCGGCTGAGTACATCAATACCCCCGTATGTACCTTTGCCAGGTATATGTGGACATCGGAGGGGCACATTTGGGACACAGCCATTCCAGTTCATTTCAAACTTTAAATTTTTACACTGTTCCCATGTCCCATTTTAGAGTATTTTACCAGGCTATATAATCCAAATACCCCATAAAGCCATACCATTTCTTAAAGAAGACATCCCGGGGTAATTCAAAAGGCATATTTTGAACCTTAGCGTGGGATAATTTTTCCGCTAGCTTGTACCAAGTGTAGTGGTAATAAGCATTTTTTCTGCCTTTTTGACACACAAAGTGAGTTTGCGCAGTATATTTTGCAAACCTTATGTGTACTACGACTGTATACTACTTCATATGTTGCTCAGCTATGTCGGCTGAGTACATCAATACCCCCGTATGTACCTTTGCCAGGTTTATGTGGACATTGAAGGGGCACATTTGAGACACAGCCATTCCATTTTTTTCAAACTTTGAATTTTTACGCTGTGTCCATGTCCCATTTTAGAGTATTTTAAAAGGCTATATAATCCAATTACACCATAAAGGCATACCATTTCTTAAAGAAGACATCCCGGGGTAATTCAAAAGGCCTATTTTGAACCTTAGCGTGGGATAATTTTTCCGCTAGCTTGTACCAAGTGTAGTGGTAATAAGCATTTTTTCTGCCTTTTTGACACACAAAGTGAGTTTGCGCAGTATATTTTGCAAACCTTATGTGTACTACGACTGTATACTACTTCATATGTTGTTCAGCTATGTCGCTGAGTACAGCAATACCCCCGTATGTACCTTTGCCAGGTATATGTGGACATTGAAGGGGCACATTTGAGACACAGCCATTCCAGTTTTTTCCAAACTTTGAATTTTTACGCTGTGTCCATGTCCCATTTTAGAGTATTTTACAAGGCTATATCATCCAATTACACCATAAAGGCATATCATTTCTTAAAGAAGACATCCCAGGGTAATTCAAAAGGCATATTTTGAACCTTAGCGTGGGATAATATTTCCGCTAGCTTGTACCAAGTGTAGTGGTAATGAGCATTTTTAAATGTATTTTTTTACTTTGTAAAACTTTTTTTACTTTGTAAAACCCATTTTTAAACTTTTTTTTTACTTATTAAATGTTTTACACTATCTTAACTTTTTTTACACTTTTAATTTTTTTTCTAAACTTTTCTTTTACCGTTAACCCCTAACTAGCAGTAAGCAGCACTAACCGTAAATTCCCCATTTTCCCATAACTCCCACCCACCCCAGCTAGCAAAATATTTAATTATAAAATATTTAAATTAATTAATTAAATAAATGGAACCCCTGAGGGTTAAAAAAAATAAATAAAAGTTAATCCTCAGGGGTTAAAAAAATTAGATCACAGTATAATACTGTGATCTGTATTTTGATCACTGTAGGCAGTGATCAGCTGGCAGGGAAGGGGTTAATTTTTATTTAGACTGGGTAAAGGGGGTGGTATTTTTTTTTTTTTTACTTAAACGTTACTAAAACATTTAAAAAAAATTTTTTTTTACCTTTTTAAAGCTTATTTTAAAACTTTTTTTAACGTTAACCCCTAGTTAGCCTAACACCAAATTCCCCAATTCCCCACTAACTTCCACCCATCCCAGCTAGCTAAATATATAATTTTTTAATATTTAAATTAATTAATAAAATAAATTTAACCCCTGAGGGTTAAAAAAAATAAAATAATTAACCCTCAGGGGTTAAAAAAAAAATCAGATGACATTAAAATGTATACCCTGCCAATTGATCACTGTAGTCAGTGATCAATTGGCAGGGAAGGGGTTAATTTTATTAAAACAGGGGCAGGGGGGGTGGGATTTAACTTTAATTTTTTTTTTTTTACACAGGGAAGCAGATCAGCACTGATCCGTCTCCCTGCACTTCACACAGAACCCGGAAGTGCAGGGAGGCGGAAGGTGAGTATGTGGAGCACATGTGCTCGCTCTGACATGCTGTCAGAGCGAGCACCGGTGCTGGGGCAGCCCGATCGGGTGCTCCCGGTCTGCCTCTAATGCAGAGGCAGACCGGAGCACCGTTAACCCCGCGATTGCCGCGATCGCGGCGATCTGGGGTTAACTTAAGAAAATGACGGAAATTTTCCGTCAACGGTCCTTAACTGAAGGACAAGGTTGACGGAAAATTTCCGTCCACGGTCGGGAAGGGGTTAACAATCCCCACCTGTAAGTCCCTTTAAATAGGGCTAATCCCTACGTCCATTGGTTGTTCCGAGGGTGTTGTTCATCATCTATGGTCTGATTGGTTCAGTTACCTGTCCTGATCACCTGTAAGTCTTCAAGCTTTTTTTTCTGAATCCCAGCCGATATTAAACACCTGTTAGAAACCAGAGACGGAAGTGTGTTCCACTGAGCACTTCCGCATTCTATTCAATTGTTGCCATGTACTATAGAGATCAAAGATGGCTGTGCATTCTACCATAAAGTCTATAAACGTTACATTCGGCCCCTGGTGGTCGTCGGAATGATTACAAGATATACATTCAAAAACAGTAAGTAAGAACAATCAAGACGTTTATCTGCTAAAGAGAGAGGTTGTTAATACCACATATTAATCTATTATCAGGACCAATCTTTTCTAAACTAAAGGGCAATGAAAATGGTGTAAATAACATAAAATTACGTGATTCAAAAATTATCTCTATTTTCTCTTGCCTCATGACAGTTGAAAAATCACAAGGTCAGTGAATTAAAGTGACAAATGGATTATTAAAGTGACAATGTGTTTTCTGCAACATTTAAAAAATTATAATACCCAACATCCCAATGTTATTATGTTCTCAATAACAAATAAAGTAAATTAATGTGAAAACAAATAACCACACATACCTATCCTTACATGATATTTCATTATGTTTTATTCATAATCCAACATTCAGTTATTTTCAATATCCCTAATAATAGGGTCTATGAGGATATATGCACATATGAAAAAAGGGAAGTAACAAGAAATAAAAGATGAGATAAAGAGAATAACTGAGGGATAAAGTACCTCAGTTATAAAAAGCAAACTAAATCTATGTCCATATTCAGCCCCTTTGTTTCTAATGTTTGAAGTTTGTGAATCCAATAGGTTTCACGTTGGGCTAATTTCTTAACCCTGTCACCGTCACGCCAATATGGCATTACCCTTGCAATACCTATACATTTTAATTTTATTAATGAAAAATAGCGGCAAGAATTGCAGTGAAACAGAGAAACATAGAATGTGATGGTAGATAAGAACCATTTGGCCAATTTAGTCTGCCCAATTTTCTAAATACTTTCATTAGTCCCTGGCCTAATCTTATATCTAGGATATCCTTATGCCTACCCAACACATGCTTAAAGGCTCACTATAGTGCCAGGAAAATATACTCGTTTTCCTGGCACTATAGTGCCCTTAGGGTGCCCCCACCCTCAGGGACCCCCTCCCACCTGGCTCTGGAAAGAAGAAAGGGGTAAAAACTTACCTTTTTCCAGCGCTGGGCGTGGAGCTCTCCTCTTCCGATCCTCCTCCTCCCCGCCCATTCGGCTGAATGCGCACGCGCGGCAAGAGCTGCATTCAGCCGGTCGCATAGGAAAGCATTTACAGTGCTTTCCTATGGACGCTTGCGTGCTCTCACTGTGATTTTCAGGCTTTGGAGGAAGGCTTAACCCATTTATAAACATAGCAGTTTCTCTGAAACTGCTATGTTTATAAAAAAAATGGGTTAACCCTAGCTGGACCTGGCATCCAGACCACTTCATTATGCTGAAGTGGTCTGGGTGCCTAGAGTGGTCCTTTAACCCCTTAAGGACACATGACATGTGTGACATGTCATGATTCCCTTTTATTGCAGAAGTTTGGTCCTTAAGGGGTTAAACTCCTTCACTGTGTTAACCTCTACTACTTCAGCTGTAAAGCTATCCCATGCATCCACTACCCTCTTGTCCTCTTGTTGTGGTAGTTTTTCTTCTTTTAAATATAGTCTCCTCCTTTACTGTGTTGATTGCCTTTATGTATTTAAATGTTTCTATCACATCCCCGTCTCGTCTTTCCTCCAAGCTATACATGTTAAGGTCCTTCGTACTGCACCACCCTGATCTATTATTTAAGTTAGCCAATCAAAAAAAATCAATAAGATTAGTTTGGCATGATCTCCCTGAAGTAATATTTTGTTGTCTCTGATGTTGAAATCCATGTGTTCAACAACCCCATCCTTTAACATGGTTTCCATTACTTTCCCCACTACTGAAGTAAGGCTTACTGGCCTATAGTTGCCCAACTGCTCACTATTAACTTTCTTGTAAATGGGCACAACATTCGCTAACTTCCAATCTTCGGGGACTGAATGTTTCATAAGGCCTTTTCTTATATTATTGAGATATTCTAAAACCCCAACTTTATGAATTATTTTTATATGTCCAATATACTGTTTGCCACAGGGACATTGCAGCAGATAAACCACAAAGTCCGTGTGGCACCCCAAACTGGATTTGCCCTTGAAAACTTCACCTGATATAGAGCTAAAACAATGGTTTGTCCCATCCACAGAAATACTGGAACAAGTCTTACAAGAATTACACCCTCTAAACATGTCAGCATTCCCCATGGCATTCACAGTATCAGCTTTAATTGCATAACTGGGCGCCAGCATATTCTTAAGATTTTTTTTTTTTATATATAAGTGTGTGATGGTCGTGTAGATGTGTTCCCAAAACCGGATTCTACAGTAATATGGACCAATGCTTTTGTAGACCATTTTTATCCTTCCATGGTCCAAGTTATATTGGGTACAAAAAGCAGATTTAAATGTGTAATTTGAAGATTTTAGACTGGGTTTTTCTAATAATAGAACATTCCTCTCCATTTGGGTAGTTAAACTGATCTACTTTTCTAAGGCATTTCTCTCATATCCCTTCTCCGAGAATTTGTGTTTAATAAAATTGATTCTCAAAATCTTGCAGATCAGAACAATTGCGCCTAAGGCGTTTGAATTGACCCTTAGCGATTCCCTTTAACCATGGTCGATGGTGACAACATTTTCGATGGACATATCCATTACCATCGGTCGACTTAAAAAAACATTTAGTTTTGATCTGCCCATTTTCACAAAATAAAGTTAAATCAAGAAAATGAATCTCTTCTTTATTCCATACAGGGGTAAACTTTAGATTATATTGGTTATTAAGAAAATTGACAACATTTTGAAACAAAATAGGAGACCCTCTCCAAAAATTAATAACGTCATTGATATAGGTAAAGTTAGGGTTTTAGAACATCTCAATAATATAGGAAATGCCTTATGACACATTCAGTCCCGGTTCAATGCAATTCTTGCCCCTATTTTTCTTTTAAAAACTTCAAATGAATAGGTATCGGAAGGATAATGCAGTATTGGCATGGCGGTTACAAGGTTAAGAAATTAACCCAACGTGACATTTATTGGATTCACATACTTCAAACATTAGAACCAAAGAGCTGAATGTGGACATAGATTTAGTTTAGTACTTTTTCCCTCAGTTATTCCCTTTATCTCCCTATTTATGTTGTTACTTCCCTTTTTTCTTATGTACATTTATATCCTCATAGAACCTTTAATTAGGGACATTGAACACAACTGAATGTTGGATTATGAATAAACATGATGAAATATCGTGTACGGATAGGTATGTGTGGTTATTTTTTTTCACATAAATTTACTGGCATATTGGGTATTATATATTTGTATATGTTGCAGAAAACATGTTGTCCCTTTATTAACCCATTTGTCCCTTTAATTTGCTGACCTTGTGATTTTTTAATTGTCATGAGGCAAGAGAAAATAGTGATAATTTTTTAATCACGTGATTTTATGTTATTTACACCATTTTCATTGCACTTTAGTTTAGAAAAGATTGGTCATAATAAGAGATTAATATGTGGTATTAACAACCTCTCTCTTTAGCAGATAAACTTCCTGATAGTTCTTACTTACTGTTTATGAATGTATATCTTGTAATCATTCTGGCAACCACCAGGGGCTGTATGTATGTAACGTTTACAGAATTTATGGTGGAACACACGGCCATCTTTGATCTCTATAGTACACGGCAACAATTAAATGGAACACGGAAGTGCTCAGTGGAACGCACTTCCGTCTCCAGTTTTTAACAGGTGCTTGAATATCGGCCGGGGTTCACAAGAAAAGCTTGAAGACTCACAGGTGATCAGGACAGGGAACAACGCCCTCTGGAAAGAACAACGCCCTCTGAACCACCAATGGACTTAGGGATTAGCCCTATTTAAAGGGACTTACGGGTGGAGATTGTTAGGCTGATTTGTACAATATTTAGTTATTTGTCTCTAATTAAAGGGTTTTTCAGAGAGTTCCAAGTATTAGGACAAAACACGTAAGACCACTATTGCTGTTTTTATAACATTATACAGGTGTTACTTAAAATAAAGCTGCTATTTTTTCAAATTTACGATCTGGAATCCTGAATTCCAGCAATACTTACAGACCGAGAAGATGGATTTACTGCACTCCAGCAACATTAGGGGAGGCACCCTTTGAGCACATCTAATATCTACATCTTGTGAGTGTATTCATTTACAGCACACATTTTGTAATCTAAAATTGCATTACACTATGTTTTGTTTATGTTCTTTTTAGACTTTACACCCGTTTGCCATATGTCTTTTGTTTATATATATTTCTATATTTTTTATATCTGTAAAATGTCTTGTCTTGCACAACTTATGAACTTTGAGCATTATATGCCTTCACAACGAAATCTTTGTCATCAGTTAAAGTTGATCTTTTGGTAGTTTATACAAATTAAAGGGCATGGAACAATGATCTATTGGTAGTTTATACAAATTAAAGGGCATGGAACAATATATTGTTATATGATTCTGCTTGCTATAAATTAAATGACCAACAGTACAAATACATTATACAATCATACATAAAGCTGAATCTTAGATTGAATTAACTTACACATTTACATTGTATACAACATTCACAATACTGTTGGCTTTTCTGCATTATGTGAATTTGAGTCAGTTCTAATCATTATCATAGTATTTTTTTAGCTCCAATACAGCACATCAGTAAATGCTGTTTTTGTCAGTGTAATCTGTAAAGCCTGAGTGAATCATATAATGGCCTCAAACAGCTTTGAAATATTCAGTTACTTTCAAAGACTGTTATAAATTTCAAGTCGTTAGTGGATTAGACAGAGAGATCAACCTGTTAGTTTTTTCCTGCTATAAAAATCTCCTTAGAGACTGGAAACATCGACATCTTCTAAAAGGCATTCTCGGTAAACCACTGTTTGTTCGAATGCACTTACAATTTCGATCTGGCAACAACAAAAATGTCACAATGGTACCTCCATGTAGTTTAAGATGTATAATAGGAGATCTGATGATCTGTTTTAATCCTTTTCTGCTAGGAACCAGAAAACTAATTTTCTTCTTAAACGTTTTAAACTTCTAAGCCAGATTTTTACATTTTAGGGTTCCTTTGGCACTAAATTCTTAATAGATAGCAGTATCTTATATATGAATATGTAGAGATAAACATATACATAACATGTATTACAATTGCACAGACATTTATTATTTGTCTTTTTTATGTTTGTCTGTCTGTCTGTTTGTATGTTTGTTCATCTGTCAATCATATTATATTGTGGAGCAGTGAGAAGATGGGCCTTTATTTTTCTTTATAGTAGTTTCTTTACTTTTTGGAATTAAGTCATACAAGTTAAGAAATAACTCTTCTCGGTTATTAAATGAATTTAAGAGAAAGAATCCTACTTGGTATAATGCAAAATGTCAAATAAAGGTAGTGATCTTTAAATCTAATTAGCTTGGTCATAGAAGGCAAATTCATTATGATGTTCATTCAACCCTTTTCAAATGATTTATAGAAGTGTGTATGGTGGGGTTATCATAACGATTTATTGGGACATCATGACATAACAATGCTAGCTTTGTAGACTTTCTCCAAACCGCATAATTGGAAGTAAGAAATCAAATGAGAATTGACTAATCAAACCATGTTACTTGCTCATTGATGAAAGTTTTGTGCTCTTCATCCTGGTGTCCTTGGACATAATTTATTTTTGAACAGTAACAGTAATATTGATTTTGTTGAGTGCTTTTGTTTATGTACTTATTCTAAACTCTGCTTAATATTTTAGGTTGTACTTTTGTACACCTGGCCTCCTTACTTTTAAGTTTTGCCTTACACCCCTACTTTTACCCTTTGTGTCACTTTACCCCACTCCCTCTAGCATGTAAGCTCATTGAGTAGAGCCCTGAACCCCTCTGTTCCTGTACGTCCACTTGTCTGGTTATAATTACATGTCTGTTAGTCCACCAACTGTACAGCGCTACATAATTTGATGGCGCTATATAAAAAATAAAATAATAATACTAATCACCATGTGGCATACATATTATATGCTATTCCCTTGACACATTAATAGTGATATTTTTCACTGAACAAAAGACTATGAAACAATTATTCATCAATTAACAATTACATATATTTGTTGCAGCAGATCAACCTGTCCTGATATTTTGTATACAGAACTATCAGAACATACATTATTTGCTAGTAGATCATTTATCCACAGAGCTTCCAACAATCCTGCTCTTCAGGGACAAGAGACACCAGGGAACAGTCGTCGGGTAGCACATTGTGAGCACATCAAAAGACACTCTTGCCCTGTGCAACAGGCACTAGAACCATGTAATGAGTGACTCAGCAGTTCTCTTTGCATGGTCCTTCAAGTAGGAGACCAGATAGAAGGTTGTCTGTCAGCTTGGTTTGCTTGATGGGTGGGTTGCCCATTGAGGGTATTGTTAGTAATGCAAGTTGTGAAGAAAGTCTGCTCATCTGTCCCAATATTGGGAGATATTGGTCTTTTAAAGCTACACTAAGCCCCAAAACTGCGTAATAAGAGAGACCAAGTCAGCATATTTAGTGCCTTATTGATGAACTATAACGACAAATGAAAATGTAACTCCCCTCATGCCCTGGAAGTACTTCCATTAACATTGAAAAAGATAAATGCTATAAAAAGCATTATTGTATCTTATAAGTCAAGTGTAAAATGGCATTAATCATTTAACAATCTAACACCATGTCCAACATTAGAAAATAGATCCCTTTGATTTGCTTCTTGCTTACTTAGGTCTTTAGTGTTTTTCTCTTCCTCACATATAACATTAGCATTCATGCTTTATGTTCTGACAAAATCATTCCTTGAGTACAAACAAGCATTTGTACTTAGTACAGGCAAGGACACTTAGACCAAACTGAATGCAGTTTGTTTTTCTTTTTAAATCATGATGTACTGGAGTTTTGGCAGTTTTCACTATTACCTCTAATATTTAAATCAATAAGCACTTTTCTGAGCTATTTTCTTTTAATTAATTATCCTGATTCCGTTATACCAGCACTCTAGCGTTGAATATACAAACACCAGCAGACCCTCTATGCTTAATGTGCTTTTAGTTTTTAATACCTTCAGGCTTAGTGCCTGGTGTGTTTTTTTTTTTTACATGCTTTAAATCAATTATTTATAATTGATGGAGGTGTTAGATGATTATTAGTTTTATTGATTTTGCAAATCTAATACTTGAAATCGAATTATATGTCATTACCCAAAGATGCTAAAATCCTAATAATATGAAAATACAGAAAGGAGATGAAGAGTAATTACATAACTATAGTATGACTGAAAATACCATGTTAACTGAAGCTGTTAACAAACACAACATATATGTATTATTCTTAATTGCTCTGTGTGAAAGTACAAGTGTTTGATTTGAGAAGGTATCACTAATTCAATTAAAAAAACAGCAAAAAAACATAACATAAAAGTCATAACTTTCTTCCCAAAGACAGTTTACATAGCACTGCTGATTTGTATAATAGCTTAGAAATTTAAACTTCAAATTTTAATTAGAAAAAAAGCTAATGTAGAACAATTAAGAATGGACATTATAGCATTTTAGAAATGTAAATTCAAGCACTGTTCGAACATTGCAGTTGAAACATTTGGTGCATCACACCAAAAATACACCTATAGGTGTCCTGCAAATTATATACGTCATATTTATACAATGTCTGTGTTTTGTAGTATATCGATTTGCCCATTTTAATGTCATTTTTGGATTGTCTGAATGTTTCCATGAATAGTTTTTCATGAATAATATTTGGCGAAATTAATGTGAATGAGTGTGGAGATCCCAAACAAATTTTCTATTTTGAAAAAAATTATTTGGCCTATCCAAAATATCCTAGTATAAACAAGTCTAATAGACAACATTGAAAAATTTTGAAGAATCTCAAAATCTGTTGCAACAAGCCAATGTAAGGATGATAACTTTTCGGCAAAAAATATGTTTTTGTTGTGTGAAGGAAGGGCATTATTTTCTTGGTTTTATTTTTCTTGGTATTACAGGTGAGCATTGCTTAATACCTTCGCAGAGCTGGATGTAAATGTTCCATTATAGCTGTCCTACCGTTATAGACACATGATGGAAAATTCCCATCAGTTACTAAAATGAATTGAGGTGATATTAAGGATAAAGCTGCTGCAGTCTGCCTTGAGACTTGTAGCAGCCAATCACTCTGTCCCACCACATGTGATCACTGTGAGAACCAGTCACAGCAATCAAATGTACCTCAGGGACTTCTGACCCACCTATCTTCACCTCTGTGTAAACAATGAAGTGGAGAGAGACATATCAGTACAGATCTGCTTCTCCCTGTGGAAAAAACACAAAACATGTTATTGTAAAATCACAAGCTTCCTTGCTCTATGTTAATAAAATGTAACCCTTTCCCTATAAATTGGTCACTGCCTGCATTGCTGTATTTTACTGTGATCTGATTTATTTTTAACCCCTGAGGGTTAACTTGTTTTTTAAACCGCATGGTTACATTTATTTAATTAGTTATTTAAATGTTTTAAGTAGGTTTGTGGGAAATCGGGAAATTTAGTGTAAGGCTAGTTGGGGTTAAGAGTAAAAAAAGTTTTAAAAAAAACATAGAAGATAACATTTTGAAAAAGTAAATACTTTTTTTAATAATTACTTTTTTTTTAAGTAAAAAAGTTTTAAAAAATTAAGACAATACTTATCACCACTACACTTGGTACAAACCAGTGAAACAATCATCCCAAACTAAGGTTCAAAATAGGCCTTTTGAAATTTCCTGGGGTGTCTTCTTTAAGAAATCATATGACTTTCTAGGATAGTTTGAATAAGCAACCTAACTATACCATAATTGGTCATGGACCCAGAGTTAACAAATCAATGTTTGAAAAACTCATATTACTGTGTCTCAAACATTTTAGAAAGCGAATAATTGAGCACTGATTCTTTCTCAAGTGTCTGACAAAGCACATATTGCTCCAAGGACATTGAATGAAAATGTGTGTGTATATGTATAAATAAATATATATATAGATATCCAAAGTATGACCGCACTCCAAGGCCTTAATTCAAAATTTAAAAGATTACTTTTAATTCATAATATAAAAAGATCAAATCAACGTTTCAGCTCCCATCAAGATGACAAGAAAAATACAAATGACAAAGGTACAAATATATAGTGTGCATATTTATAAAAAATTGTGTACTTGCTGTCAGCATGTGTGGAGCTGCTCACTGATCTCGGAGATCCACGTGGTCGTGGAGCGTGGAGCACAGCAACAGTTGGAACGCATGCTGCTACAGAGTATCGACTGATATGCCGAATCAACTGCCAGAGCTCATCCCCAACCAGCCAAAATCACAATGGCTGGAGGTATGTGAGAAGATAGCTCCCAACTCAAATGCTGGCAATTAGGACATGAAAGAACAGGACCATGAGATTCTTAGTGCTATCTTAAAACCAAAAAGGATACAAAAGTGCCAAAAAATAAACATCAGATTAAGTGCAACAAAGGTCTTAATTGAAAACAGAACTCCATAATTTAGGCTAGTATCTCTAAAAAGCAAAAAAATTATTAAATACCACAAGTAATTCCAAATGTACTGTTACACAGTTACAATGTTGCAATATAATCTCAAAGTCGAGATGTGTGTGTCTCCAATTATCTCTCCATTTGTACACATGGATGATTCTTAAACCCAAAATAAGTCCACACATCCACATCTTTTTCACCAAAGCCCTTTATAGCCATACTGTACATGTTCCTAAAGCTCATTTCCAGTCAGTGAAAGGCTGGCAAGAGCAGCAGGGGGTGGGGGGGCTGATGCTTGTGTCACCAACAGACACAAGCATCAGAGGGCTGGCAAAGGGGTTGTTGGCGGGAGCCTCAATCCATTCTTTTGGACATTTTAATAGTGGGAAGTATGTTGGAATGTCTGTTTGCACTGGCTCCCAGACTACAGTGACAAGCAGGGCTATTTATTAAAGTGAGAATTCATGGTGAATTCAAAGTGAGTTTAAAATTTAAGGGGAAAATAGCAAAAATGAAAAAAATCTCTAAATCCATTATGTTTTCAATTCAGCTACTCTCCCCATTTTAAATTCACTTTCAATTCTCACTTTGTTAATTAGCCATGTACCATATTTTTCCATCTATAAGACACCTTCATGTATAAGACGACCCCTATTTTGTGAGCCAAAAATTAAGAAATAAATATTTTAAACATCTATAACACTGAAGTTCACACTCTGGTAAGCCATTCCCCGAGGTCCGGACACTGGTTTCCTCAACTACCATCCTGCTGATGGAGGTATCGATGTCCTCTGCCTGCAGTACACTATGGGGGATGTTCAGGCAAGGCCTCATCCTTCAGTGTCTATCTGTAGCCCAGGGCCATGAGGTCTTTGTTGTGGTCCAGAGTGATGTGAGGAAGCATGTGGTACATTTGTTATGTTCAATATCTCATGTACATGTACAGTAATAAATCAAAAATACATGACTTAGCAATGTACACTTCAGAGTAAAATTGTACAATTGTTGATATACAAGACCTTCCTGGTGATAGAATTATATATAGCGAATATGCAATGCTAGAAATGGAAAATGTACAACCTATATATGTAATTATAATTCATTGCATCTCAATGTCTGTCACTGGATAACTGCCACATACCACTAATTGATAACTTGTGCCAGAACATGTACTGTACACAACTTAAAAGTACCCATGCTATTGCAAATGAGGTATGTCCAGTCTTTTTTAGTAGCCACTTTTAGTAGTCACAAACACTGGCAAAAATTAGTGTTAACATTTGTTTTTTTGCAATTTTCACACACGAACAAATCTGAATGCTAAATTTGGCCAGTGTTTGTGACTAAATGGCTAATAAAAAAGACTGGACATACCCCATTTGTAATACCTTGGGTTGTCTACTTTTGCAAATGGCATGCCATCATGGGGGTAATTCTCATTCCTAGCCTACCATTTGGTCTGAAAGGCAATATAACCAGTCGGGCAAATTTCAATGTGTATAAACTGAAAAATGTAATGTGCTATATTTGACCCTGTAACTTTTCAAAACACCATACAACCTGTACATTTGGGGTACTGTTTTACTTGTGAGACATAGCTGAATACAAATATGCAGATTGTATTGCAGTAACAGCTAACAGTATAATGCTATTCGCAGTTAAAATGTTATGCAGAACTAAAAAAATGTTTTGTTTTGATCACAACTTGTACAACTGCCTCAGTCCTTAAGGGGTTAATAATAAGAATGGAAGAAAATAAAGAAGGCAACAACTACAACAATACTAAACTGTTTGAATAAACACAATTCAATAAATATTAACCCCTTCAGGACCGGACTGTTTTTCTGATGTTTGTACGTTAAGGACCAGAGCTTTTTTAACACTTTTGTGGTGTTTGTGTTTAGCTGTAATTTTCCGCTCTCTCATTTACTGTTCCGATACAAACTATATATTGTTTTTTTCAGGACAAAAAGGGCTTTCTTTACCTAGTATTATTTTTATCATGTCATATAATTTAATTAAAAATAATAATAAAATATGGTGAAAAATAAAAAAGTTTTTTGACTTTTACTTAAAAAATCTTTTACTGATCTACAAAATCGAATGAAACAAACTTCTAAATGGATTCAAAATTTTGTCCAGAGTTTAACCCCTTAAGGACTGGACTGTTTTTGCGATGTTGTACATTTGCGAGGCATATTTTGACACTTTTGTGGTGTTTGTGTTTGGCTGTAATTTTCCACTCTCTCATTTACTGTTCCCATGCAAATTATATATTGTTTTTTTCAGGACAAAAGGGGCTTTCTTTACATACCATTATTTATATAATCTCATGTATTTTAATTTAAACAAAATAAAAAAATATGATGAAAAATTGAAAAAAAATACATGTTTTTTTACTTTTACTTGAAAAATCTTTTACTCATCTACAAAAGCAAATGAAAAAAACTGCTAATTAGATTCAACATTTTGTCCTGAGTTTAAAAATACCCAGTGTTTACATGCTTTTTTGCTTTTTTTTGCATGTTATAGGGCTAAAGGTAAGAGTAGGATATTGCGGTTTCAAAACATACATTTTTAAAATTTATCAATAGTGACATTGTAACACTATTATCTGTCATAAATCTCTGAATAACACCCCACATGTACATATTTTTAAAGTAGACAACCCAGGGTATTCAATATGGGGTATGTCCAGTCTTTTTTAGTAGCCACTTAGTCGAAAACACTGGCCAAAGTAAGCATTCATATTTGTTTGTGTGTGAAAAAAGTAAAAAAAATAAATTGAACACTAATTTTGGCCAGTGTTTGTGACCAAGTGGTTACAAAAAAAGACTGGACATACCCCATTTACAATAACTTGGGTTGTCTTCTTTTGCAAATGGTATGCCATCATGGGGGTAATTCTCATTCCTGTGCTACCATACGCTCTCAAAGGCAACGTAACCAACCTGGCCATTTTCAATGTAAAAATATTTGACCCATATATCTGACCTTGTAACTTTCAAAAATGCTATAAAACCTGTACATGGGGGGTACTGTTTTACTCGGGAGACATCGCTGAACACAAATATTAGTGTTTAAAAACTGGAAAACGTATCACAACAATTATATCATCAGTAAAAGTGCTGTTTGTGTGTGAAAAATGCAAAAAAAGTAACTTTCACTGACAATATCATCGCTGTGATATGTTTTACTGTTTTGAATCACTAATATTTGTGTTCAGCGAAGTCTCCCGAGTAAAACAGTACCCCCCATGTACAGGTTTTAGGGTGTTGTAGAACGTTACAGGGTAAAATACAGTGCTAGCAAATTAAATTCTCTGGACTTTCGGCCTGGGTTGGCAGGCAGGTCCTTCAAATAGCAATCAATAAAATTACTGAATTATGTAAAAATATTACATAAATACGCACGTAGAATTTAAATATATATGCATATTTATATATTTGAAGTCTACGTGTATATTTATATAATTATTTATGTAATTTTGTATATGGACATATGTATATTTCGTATTATTTTTATTTATTTATATATACATAGATATATATACAAATTAATTCTAAGTGTATTTTGATATAAATATATATATATATATATATATATTCATTTTAAAATACAGTTAGAATAACATTTCATATAGATATATAATTTTTTTCAAATTTTTATTATTATTTTAAAAAAAAATATTTAATTTAAATTACTTATTATTTATATTTTATAATAATATATATATGCAATATATATAGTTATTATATATGTTATATATATATACATGTGTAATTTAATTATAAGTGTATTTTTATATTAATATAAGTACATATTAATATAAAATACACTTAGTATGACATTATATATATGATATAAAGACATATATTATATACACATATATAATTTTTTTTATTTTTAATTAACTTTATTTTTTTTTATGATTTTACACGAGCAGGGAGACTGCCTGTCATCACAGGCAGTCCCCCTGCAGGCAGACACATGGACACCTATTGTGACCATGTGATCGCTGTGTTAAGCAATCACATGGCCACAGGGATCCTATTCCAGTGTGGGGAGACTGTCTGGGCTGCAGGCAGTCTCCCCACACTGAGAGCCACGCTGATCGCCGCCGGGGGAACGACGGCGATCAGGTAAGTAACTAGGACCGTTAGGACGGTTCAGGACCGTCATCGGTCGGCAATGAGAAAATGCCGATGACGGTCCTGAACCGTAATTTAAATTAGAATGAATTTTTAACAAGGGGTTAAAAACACCCAATGTTTGTGTTTTTTGCTTTTATTTGCTTTTAAGTTATAGGGCTATAAGTACAAGTAGGAAATTGCTGTTTCAAAATGTACATTTTTCAAATTTATCAATAGTGACATTGTAACACTGTTATGTCATAAATCTCCAAAAAACACCGCACATGTATATATTTTTCTTAAACTAGATACCACCGGGTATTAATCTAAGAATATTTTGATACTTTCTATGCAGCCATTTTACCACAAACCTTTGCCAAACTTTGCATAGTTAGTTTATTTTTTTTATTTTTTTCACATACATTGCAATTCAGGTATATATTCACAGATTCTGTTAGGTGTCACTACCACACAACACCCCTATATGTGTTCAGCAACATCTCCCGAGTACAGGGATACCCCCCATGTATAGGTGTGTTGGGTTGTTTGTGGGCTAAAAGGCCACATTTGGCAGGTGCGCATATCAGTTTCCCAGCTTGGAATTTTGACATGTAGTCAACCTGCATGCATGTCCTATTAG
Organism: Pelobates cultripes; assembly: GCA_933207985.1. Taxonomy (NCBI): domain Eukaryota; kingdom Metazoa; phylum Chordata; class Amphibia; order Anura; family Pelobatidae; genus Pelobates; species Pelobates cultripes. Next base: position 97,113,511 of record OW240912.1, on the reverse strand, counting down.
GGACATTTTTGAAGCCGGCCAATGCATTTTACCCCCATCAAACCATATATTTTTGAAAAGTAGACACCCTAGGGTATTTCACATGGTGGTATTTTAACACTTTCCATGCACTAATTCTACCACCAGGCTTTGTCAAACATTGAGTTAGTAAAAATTTTTCTGCTTTTTTCACACACATTGTACTTTAGGCAACTTGGAATTTTGACATGTAATCAACCTGTGCCAATGTCCCATTTGAGCCAATGTATCTTACCCCCATCAAACCATATATTTTTGAAAAGTTGACAACCCAGGGTATTTTAAATGGGGGTATTTTAACACTTTTCATGCACTGAATTCTACCACCAGCCTTTGTCAAACTTTTGGGTGGTAATCTTTTTTTGTTTCTTTTTCACACACATTGTTCTTTAGGCATGAATTAATAGATCCTGTTATGTGTCACTGCCAAACACTGCCCAATATGTTCAGCAACATCTCCCGAGTACAGTGATACCCCCAATATATAGGGTTGCTGGGTTGTTTGGGGGCCAAAAGGCAACAATCAGTTTTTCAACTTGATATATAGGTATGCTTGGTCTATCTTCAGTTTGACATATTTTTGCACCCCCCAGTTAATGTTACCATCATGACAGTATATATAGTATATATTTTTATAAAGTAGACATCAAAGGTTATAGAAGATGGGGTGTTTTGACTTCTTTCCCCCAACCATTTTGCCCCCCAAAGAAAGTGTAGTGGTAATTTTTTAATTCTGGATTTTATGCACACGTCATCTGGTTTTGGCCAGCTGGTTATGTGTTACTGCCAGAAAACTTGTTAGACCAAATGTGCAGGTAGCAAATGTGCATTTAGCAGCAATCTTTAAACTGACTCCTGCAAATAGAATCTAACTGCAGATTTGGGGGAAGGAAACTGACTAACAAAAAATGGCTGCTTTCCATAGAAACACAAAATAAAATAAAAATTCAGGAACACTTCTTACAACTGTTCTGTGTGGTACAGCTTGAAACATGTTCCTACACACAGTCCTGGTTTCGAAGGGCAATCAGGACAGTGAAAAGGGGTGTCTGTCCTTTTCCCGTTTTTAAAACAGACCCGGCAACATTTCTGGTGGGGGGGGGGGTTTCTAGCAGTTGGTGGTAACTTAAAAATAAAATGTCTGGACTCAGCTTGCACCGTTGTTGGAACTTGTCCATCTCCATAAATTGTTAAAGAAATTATTTTCAACTGAAATTGGATAAAGGTAGTTTTCCCTGGATTATTTAAAAAAAAAAAAAAGCAAAAATGAGTTGTGGGTTGCTATTTGCATCAGATAGATAGCCACCTTTTTATACCATGCTTTGGTTTTTCGTAAAATAAGATATGGCTGCATCAGCTGATCAGCCAAATCAACACCCCCCATGTACTTATTATACGCCCTGATGCAAACCGGTTTGGACTCTACTTTGCCCCGGACAGATATGTCTGACATGCGTTCGTCATGGATGGTGGTTAGCATGTTGACATCCTTCCTGTCCATAAGTTTTAGTGCAATCACTTCAGCTTTGCGAAGTGCTTTACATTCGCCTTTTTAATTTTGCCTCTATGAGTGATCGTGGAAAGTCGTTGGAATTTTTTCTGGCAGTGCCACAGGCCAGTGTCTGTAAACCATAAAGTGTTTTAAACAGACGAACACTACTATAAAAATTATCCACATTAAGGTGGTAACCTTTATTAAACAAGGGGTTTAGTAGGTCCCATACAAGTTTCCCTCTTGTCCTCAGGGAGTCAGGACAGCCAGGAGGGTCCAGTTGACCATTTTTCCCCTCATATACACGAAAGGCAAACATGTATCCACTTTCGCTCTCGCACAGTTTGTACTGGTTTTTGCCATACCTAGAGCGCTTTGAGGTGATGTAGTGTCTGAACCCTAATCTCCCTTTGTATTTCATTAGAGATTCATCTATGGATAAATTTTGTTGGGGGGTATAAACATCCTAAATTTTTTCCTGAAAATTGTCTAGCAGTGGGCGTATTTTATGAAGCCTATCATGTTGGGGGTGATCTCTAGGGTGACAGAGGGTATTGTCACTGAAATGTAACAATCTAGCAGTAACTCGTATCTGACCCTAGGCATAGTTTGGGAGAATACTGGACTAGACATTATTGGGTTGGTGCTCCAGTATGAGTGAATCGATGGCTTCTTTATAATCCCCAAGAGCATTGTAAGAGCCCAGAATTTTTTAAGCTCTGGGACATCTGTGGGATGCCAGCCATGCTCCCTGACTGTATAGCTACCTGGATTGTTATCAATAAATTGGGTAGCATACAAGTTAGTCTGGGAAGCATTCTCCTCCCAGATGGTATCCTCTAAAGATAGTTCTACATACTGCATTGGGGAGAAGCCATCCACATTAACATTAATGCCTGCGTTGGCCCAAAAAGGGGGACGTTGGGCTCGGCTAACTGTGGAGGTACCCAGTCCTCCTCCACATTCGGCATAGCAGAGGAAGCACAGCTTCTTTCTTCAGCCGGCTCACACACAGATGACATGTCGTCTTGACTAGACGTGTCAGAAAACTGACCTGGGTCAAAATCTGACGCAGTGTCAGTGGCGTCAGAGTCTGACGCCAAGAAGGCATACGCCTCCTGCACTTTATACATACGTTGCATGTTTTACACACGACTAAAACAAATTACAAACACACTTTTTTTTATACTTTTTTTTTTACTAAAACAGACTAAACAGCAATTCCTAAACTAACTCCTGTCCCAAAAATCTAATAGAGATTTGGGGGAAGGAAACTGACTGACTAAGACAGACCAAGACAGACCAAGACAGACCAAAACAGACCAAGAGACAGATTTTTAAAACAAATTTAATCCTTTAAGGGCAAAAAAAAATACAGACAGTACAAATGCACTGCTGTAACAGATTTGGCAGGGAAGGGGTTAAAAAAGATTTTTTATTCACTTTAGATATTGTATAAAGCTCTGAAACACTTCTGATGCAACAAACTATCACGATCTCTGTCTCTCTCGCCTCACAAAACGCTACAGAGGAGAGAGGGGCAGAGATCACTGTCAAAGTGAGTGTTTGCTACACCCACTTTGACAGCAGCCAATTGTGAGTGATCGCAGTTGGCTGTTACTATCTTCCCGCAGCCCGTTTTTCGCTATGACGGCTCAGGACTGTCAGCGGTCGAAACGCACGTTTTACCGCTGACAGTCCTGAACCGTCAGCGGTCCTGAAGGGGTTAAAGGTGGGGAATCTGAAAAACTAAAAAAAACAATGAAGACATTAATGTAAAAATGACTCAACATGACCTTTAAATATTGTGTTTTTGAATGCATGCAGATATGTATGCTGTTTTGTGTTCCTGATGTATTATTAAGATTTTCTGTTATATATACATTTTCTTTAGCTGCAAGCTACTTTTTCTCATTTTGAATTTCAGGGCTAGTTTAATTGAGATGTATAAACAGATAGTGAAAATGATTTGTCAAGGACAACATGGGGCGCAGAGTCACGTATTATGAGTACTGTGGAGCTTTTCAAAAATCCCCTTTAATATGAGTCATGATTACACATAGAACAACATGGTTGTTATTTGTATGGAATGCATTTAACTCCTCCATATCTCATATATGGATAGTAGTATCCTTGAATGTCTGATGACATTGCCATATGCCTTGAAAAATGGATGTCTACTGATAAATGAATGTGCATCTCCAGGAGTAATTACATCTTATAATATCCAGATTTTAGGTTATCATTGTTAGAACTTGGTGCAAGTGCCCAAAAAATTGTCTGGGCACCTCTTATTTTACACTAAAAGACAGAAAAAGCATGGGGTCTCTACTCTAGAAAGATAAAGCAGGGAGAGGCCCAGGCAAATGATCTCATCTTTCTCCACCTCCAGCAGTCTAGAGAATAATACATTTAAAGGGCCTAGTAGAAACCACCAAGTCCAATAATAACCAAAACAGGGGATGCCCAAACTCTGGTCCTAACACCTGCAATGCCAAGTGATGTCCATTTGCTTTGAACCAAATAAATATATTCTCAGCAAGCTCCACTAAATAGGACAGGTGATACTCAATCACCAATTTCAAAAAGTTACCTGCCCCAGAGGCAAGGCGTCTATACAGTCTTAAGCATGAACCTACCCAACTTCTCCATCTCATACATTTTTAGTAAAGGGAATATTATAATCTATTACAATAAATTGAAAATAATTATGTGGACTATTCACTAAATGTAAAGAGATTTACTTTATTTACTGTTGATCAAACTTATAGCCTTCCAGATGAAGTGGTAGAGGTTAACACAGTGAGGGAATGAAAGCATGCATGGGATAGGCATAAGGCTATTGTAGACTTAAAATAAGGCCAGGGACTAATGAAAGTATTTAGAAAATTGGGCAGACTAGATGGGCCAAACTGTTCTTATCTGCCGTCACATTCTATGTATCTATGTTAAATGATAATATGGGTTTCTAAATGTAAATATTGCTGTTCATTATATAGTGTCCTTAGTTTCCCAAACCTGGAAAAAATATGAATAATTCCCCCAGTGTGCAATCACCTGTTGCTAAAACCTAGCACAACATTTATTGCAGTATATTTTTACTCTGTTGAAAGCATTTTTTCATCTAGACTTTAATGAGAGTATTGCTATTCAGACTACACAGTTAAATTTATATATGATTTATATGTGTGCCTCTTTTGCATTTCCAGTCATAATTTTAAATTTTGAAATAAACCAGAACGTGTAAACAATCTAAAATACAATACAAATATGTTAATATTATTAAAATTGCTATACTATTATTATTACTACTTGTCATTAAAGAACCACTAACGGATCCTGATGCACCATGCAATTAATTACATGCAGCTCTGCATTCAATGTTCCTTCAGAATGAATTTTAGACAAGTGACTAGTGTGCACTTCAATTCACATCTGTCGTTCATTTGCTCTTGTGCAGAAAATCATGCCTCATCTCTTTGAATTGTTACTATGAGTAAGAATAGATTCACCTGCAGTTGGTATACAAAGACGCTTTGCTAATGGAGAGCTCATAAAAAAATGACAGGTGTACTTTATGGTTGAATAAATTGAACACCTCATAAGAAATGTATGTTCTTATTCACAAGACAGTTCATGCATTATTTAAATGGTCTTGAAATAGATATTAATACAGTAGGCCTACCACATGCCACTCTTGAAATACTTTAACCCACTAGTGGCTAATATATAGATCCTTAGCTTTTATAGAACTATGATCATCATGAAGAATGGAAAACAGCATTTGAGTTATATCTCTTGAACAGCTTGTGTTCTACCTTTTGGCCACCCCTGCTTTAATACTCTATCTTTTTAATTCCATGTAGTTCATTATATATCATATTTAGAAAGGAAGAAACATGTTTCACGAATGATCATCAGTGATGCCTCATTAATCTTATGACAGTTCCTGCCACAAATGACAAGCAAAATTTATTATGATAGTGTCCACTGGACTGCTTGTGGTAGGAATGCATAATTGTAAGAAACTTTTGTCCAAAAAGCGACAATCTGACAGTTTAACATGATTTTTCAATGGGTGGCCAAGTATGCTAAAGAAAATGTTGCATCTAAAATTGTGCATAAACAAGTCAGATTGAAAAACATTCATCTCTGAGCTTTTTTTTTTTTGCTAGCAAGGGTCATGAGATTTTCTCTTCAATACAATATTCTATTGTGCAATTAGTAAGAGCATAAATAAATATTGATATGCATATTACCTAAAGTTTTCAAAATATGTTTTTTTGTAGATGTTACTGAATTAAATTTTCTATATTGTAAGCAATGTCTACTGCATCACCCTGATCTATTATTTTAGTTACCCAATCAAAAAAATCAATAAATTAGTTTGGCATGATCTCCTTGAAGTAAACCCATGTTGTCTCTGATCTTGAAATCCATGTGTTTTTAGATGTTCAACAATCCTATCCTTTAACATAGTTTCCATCGCTTTCCCCACTGTTGAAGAAGGGCTTACTGGCCTGTAGTTGCCCGACTCCTCCCTACTACCTTTCGTGTGAATGGGTACAACATTCGCTAATTTCCAATCTTCTGGGGCTACTCCTGTTAACAATGATTGGTTAAATAAATCCATTAATGGTTTTGCTAGTACACCACTAAGTTCTTTTAATAACTTTGGGTGTATCGCATCAGGCCCCATCGACTTATTTGTCTTTACTTTTGACAGCTGAAATAGAACCTTTTGCTCTGTAAACGCACATGTAGCAAATTACACATTTGTCCTTTTTCTTAACTGAAGTCCTTCTCCTTTATTTTCATTGGTAAATAAGTAACAAAAATATTCATTGAGGCAGTCAGCTAGACCTTTATCCTCTTTTACATACCTTCCTTCTTTTGTTTTTAATCTAACTAATCCTTGTTTTACTTATCTTTTCCCATTTATATATCTAAAACATGTTTTATCCTTTTTTTACTGACTGTGCTATTTTCTCTTCTGTGTGTGCTTTTGAGGCTCTTATAACTTGCTTAGCCTCTTTCTGCCTAATTTTATATATCTGTCCATCTTCCTTACTCTGTTTTTTGTTTTTTTTTTATAATTACTAAATTAAATTACTTCTGTGGAGTACCACAGTGGTTTCTTAATTTTTTTGCTCTTTTTTTTTAATCAATTATAGGTGTAATATTTAGAGGAGGTTAAATTTTCAATAAAATTCTAATTTCTGTTTGTCATAAAATTAAACATATACAGCAATGACCCTTTTTATATATTTGTCTTTGCTGCTTGTCGTGTTGCGTATGTGTAGAGTGAGCTGATTGTGGTGTTTTGAATGTGTTTTGTTTGTGGTATAATGTGTGTGGCTAGAGAGTGTGTGCATATGTGTGTATAGATGCTGTAGTGTGTGTATATGGGCATGTGTATATAGAGGTCCTAGTTTATGTATAGGGGATGTATTGTGTGTGTGCATAGGAGCTGTAATGTACGTGTGTTCAGGTGATGTAAGTGGTGTAGTGTGTTCCTCAGAGCAATGCTGTGATAACCCACGGCAATGATCTGAACTGTCTGCTAGTTGAAGGAATGCTCAGCCTCCCAGGTCCTCCTTCCGTCACTCTGCTGGAACGAAGTGCTTCTGTGGTGATGAGATATTTGATCTCCCCTCTTGCCCAAGAAGGCACACAGTAAGGCCATCTTTGTGTGGGCCAGCAAGATCTCACCCTGTCATCTGTCTGGTTTGCCCAATGGTAAGTCCAACCTTGCTGTCACCACAAGCCCCAATAACAGTATCCTAAACCTATAATCTCCAGATCTGCTTAAGTCATAGACACCTCACCCAAATATCCTGTCAAAAACATAACTCCCATAATTCCATCATCAATCCCAGTCTGATAATCTACTAATCCCGTACAATCACATAACTCCTGCTTACAAACTGCCTGTATATCCCCATTCCCAATCACATTAACCTAGCCTGATAGTGTCTCCACCATTCTTAGTGGTCTAATGTTGCTGCTACTGCTCCCAGGGTCCTACTGAAGGTATGTGATGGAGTCAGAGAGGTAACAGTGGGTTACAATATTAAATCCCTACTAATCCCATTTCCACACACCAAAAGAGAGCAGTGATAAACTACATGCCAGAAAATGTATTCAGCCATTGAGGTATGACAACAGAATAAAAGAAGCACTAGCAGCTCCATTGCACAAAACTGGTATGGTTCCAGCAGGATATGCTTGGTGTGTGTCAATCTGTGCACTGGCACCAACAATAGTTACGAGCACTTAGGCTCCAGCATGATTTAAGTCTTAGATGATTGACTTTTTCTCACACAGGAGCTGCCTCTGCTGTTGGCACTGGTAAAGAGATAAATAATACATTAACATCTCCTAATTCAATGAAGTAAATTACTTATCACTATAAAAAATATTTATTTGTTTAAGAAAATTATATGTGACGGTCATGACAAACCTGTACAGCACATGTCTTATGGCAGTGTTGTTATACACCCAGCATTCTAAAAGTCTTAAATAGCATAATTTACTATTATATTTAGGTGAAGATTTGCATGAAACAGAATATTTACATCTGATGTACCAATGGAATAAGTTTTCCATCCAGCTTAGTTTTTAAGCTTTATCTCTAAGTTTCCCGGCCTTTGTCCATTAATCTTTCTGCAGATTGAATTCACTGTGAAGAAAAATATAGATGCCATAAATAACATGAATTATCTGATAATGTTGAAAATTCCATTATGCTGTGGATCTACTGGACGAGGCTTTGGAAGATGTTACATTAAGCAATAAACTGTGTTGTTGAAAGAGGCAGAAGATGTCTCTCTATAATATAATAATATATATAATGTACATTACAATCAAGTCTGTATAATTGTTTAATCTATTTACAATTTTGTTAACAATCTAAAATTAAGTGTACACTTCGAGGACACTTGTGCTTGAAAGTGGGGAAATGGCCATTTGTAGAAAAGTGCAGATTGTAAAAAAGGAGAAATTCAAACATTTGCCTCATATGGAGCCATCAATCAATATAATAAAAAAGTGGGTAAACTTCATCCTGCGGTGTCCATATTTAATCCCATTACTACAACAAGAATATTGAATGTTCTTTTAAGCCCTCCTCATGTTTTATTCTTTAAGAAGGAAAATTTTGCACACATATGGCATTTGTTCTACTCAATTCAAGGATATTGGTAATCTTGAAGAAGTTGGCCTTCAAAAAGCTTTTCAATAATTCCTGGTGGGTCTGCTGGCCCCATTCAAAATTCTAAAACCTCTAGCATATTTTATATTTCTTTAGATTGCTAAATATGAAGATGTTTACAGTGACTGGAGAGTTTCAAAAACTAGCTCTAACCCTTGGTTTGAAAGACTCTGTCTATATGGTTCACTACCAAGGAGTATAGTCTCCATTCTACGCAGAACTTTAGTGATGTCTTCTTAAAAGGGCTAACTAGATTATGTATCTTGGCATATTGGGAGAGGGAGAGTCTGTGGAAATTCAATGGGAGGATATCTAGGCAGCCTTTTTCTTACAGGAACATTGTTATAAAGTCATTTTTGCTGGTAGACCATTCAAGTCATTCTCTTTAATATGCAGACAATTCCAAATAAACCCCTGTGCACAGATCTCTACCCTATATAAGACCACACAATATATAGTTAATAAAAAAAAGGAACACAGAAAGTACTGCACTGTACTGGATGTGCAGCCAGAACTACCCTAAAATGCCCATTGTAAGTAACTGTTTTAGAACCTTTGATTTCTTAGCTTGGGTCTACTAGGTGCCAGTCCCTTACTTCTCTCCAACTGGGAGCTCTCAACCAGTGTTAATTGTGGCGGCAAATTTTAATTTAGTTTTAGTCATATTTTAGTCATCTGAATTGTTTTAGTTTTAGTCTAGTTTTAGTCAACAAAATCTACTGGAGATTTTAGTTGACAAGACTAAAATCTAACGTGTTTAGTTAAAGCCTCCATCTGTCTCTTCCCCAGCCCTCTGTGTCTCTTTGTGTCCTCCCAGCCCCTCTATGTGTCTCTCTCCCAAGCCCTGGTCTGTCTCTTTTGCCCCTTCCACAAGCCATCTGTGCAGTGTTAATTTTGGTGGCAAATTTAAATTTAGTTTTAGTCAAAGTCTTTTGACTAAAAAGCCACTTTAGTTTTAGTCATATTTTAGTCATCTGAATTGTTTTAGTTTTAGTCTAGTTTTAGTTTAGTAAAATTTGACTAAAATTGTTAGTCGACAAAATTAACACTGCTCTCAACTAAAAGCAAAGCTGCCCATCTTTCTGGCTAATGAGAGGAGGTAGATTTTTAACATTAGATTAACTTTCCATCTATCTATTTATTTATCTATCTATCTATCTATCTATCTATCTTTCATTTTAATTAAAAATGAGGCTGGTCTTTTGATGTTGTACTTAATTTGGACCCTCTCATATGACTGACCTGGCAAAACAGTTGCTGGGGCAACAGATGCTGCACATAAGTGTAACACTACCCATTCTTGGGTTGGGTTGGACAAATATAGCACTGGTACTGCATTGGCTTAAGTGGTTCTGCATTGCACAACAGTATTTTTTTTTTTTTTTTATAAAAACAATGAATCATCCATCAGTTCCCAAAATATTAAATACATGAATTTATGTGTCTAATTTAGTCTAGTTTTTGGATGTTTTTTGACTTGTGACTCACAATGAATACTGACACATGAACACAAATATATATATTTTTGTTACATACTTGGAACATTAATGAAAATATTTCCTCCTGGAAGGTAAGGATTTTGATTCCTTCTATTCAGTAGCTTTACAGTATGCATTATGTTTTTTTAATTGTATTTATTTATTGCTACGGACAACTACTTTAGATAAAATTGTTAACTTCTTTAACTTTAAGCACCAGGTGTTGAGAATGTGCAATTTTATATATGCTGTGCTACAATCTCTAAGACTGCACACTTTTCTGCTTTCATACAGCAGAAACCATCTCCTTGCTGCATACTTTATTCTCTTAGAAAATCCACTTAGAACATGGGATTAATAAAGGCTTCTGTTGTTGAGAATGACAGCTTTAGCATAACTAAGAGATTATCATAGGTACAGTTTTGGAACATAACATAAAATATGCTGACCACAATAATACTATCATCAAAGAAAGTACTAAGACAGTATATCAAATTATATATATATATATATATAATTTTTTTGTGTGTGTAGTCTGATAATTCTGGGAGCAAGATGAGTGCTTGGTATACTGGCAATCTCGTCGTCATTTTTTTCTTAAATGTTACTATTTTAATTCTGCTATTACAAAATAGAATATATATATATCAGATCACATTCTCAGATATGCAATATGCAATATGTGAAACTGAAAGTTTTCTGATCACTGATTTAGCTAACAGAAATGCATATTTACTACGTATTCCAAAATGTTAGTAATCTCAGTATGTAAGGATATTGACTAATAGTTGTAAAACAGTTACAAATGGGAATTTGCTGTTGTTACTGAAATGTTTCTTTAAAAAAATAAATAAAGAATGCTATAGTCACTAAAAAATTTTTAATTTAATGAAGGAATTTTGGTGTATAGATTATGCCTCTGTAGTCTCACTGCTCAATTATTTGCCATTTAGGAGTTAAATCACTTTGTTTATACAGCCCTAGGCACACCTTCCTGCATATGACTTGCAAAGCTTTCCTAAACACTTCCTGTAAAGAATCCTGCAGGATGCTCCTGTATGTGATTAAATTTTAATTTACAGAGCAGGAGTTAAAAACTTTTAGAGTTACATCTGATTGAAAATGAAACTACTTGGCTTTCACTCAGGCTTTATCACTCACAGATAGGGTAGGTATGGCTAGGGCTGCTCACACAGGAACAAAAGTGATTTAACTCCTAAATGTCAGTGAATTGCGCAGTGAAACTTTAGAGTCATTATCTTTTCGCCAAAACTGTTTCACTAAGCTAAAGTTGTTTTGGTAACTATGGTGTCCCTTTAACTGTTAAATTTGCAAGTTCACTTAACAGTATGCATGTGTGTATAGAATATATTTATGTATCTATGTTTTAGATGTTAGAGAGACAGAGGATAAATAACAGAAAGATTATAAAAAAAAATATTACCATCACATTTAGTCCATCATAAGGAATGTTTATGAATGGGAATGTCTTCTGAACTACAATATATATTTTTTCTTTTAAAAAACACTTTAACTTGAATGGGGCAACAGATGTATCTATATTTTGGGTTTAGGTTTATTTAATCTCAGGACAACGTGGGGACATATGTGTACCAGCCTACCAACATTGGTGAGAGTTATGCTGTGAGATATCAGCTTCAGATTGTTTAATGTAGATACTCTCCATTACCGACATGCTGGTAGTGAGTGGTTGGATGTAGATAAGATGTTTAGTCATGTCCCCCAACTCTCTGACACTACTTGGAGTTCCATCTAAGACCAGACAGAGGAACATGATTGGTAAATATTACAATACAATATTGGTAAATGTGGGTTGACAGACCCACAAAGGGTAAGCGGGCTTTAGAGACTCATAAGGGGAGATAACAGCATCACAAAGGGCACAATAGAGACACATACGGTAGAGGTTAAGAGAATGCCAGGGCAGTTAAAAGACACACAAGGTGATAAGAAAGGTTTAGAGACAATGAAAGATTATTGAGATGCCTAGATTAGGCAACATCCTAGAAGTATTAAAAGTATATGTAAGTGGGTAAAGGGATTAAGAGACAGACAAGGGGAGTTCATGAGACACACACAAAAGGGAGAGAAGGGTTTGGATAGACAAATAGGAGTGGTGGTGTGGTACATAAATTTACAATTTTGGGGGTTTCTAATATACAATATTGTCTCAGGTGCCATATAACCTAGTTACATATCTCAATACATTTTCAACATCTCTGTATAATTGCCCAAATTGTATATTGTTTAATTATTAAATATTTTCCAAGCACTAAAAGTGTTGTGACTTAATTGTCTAAAATAACAATAAGTATCTTTAACTACATTAGATTGCCAAAGAATAAGTATGTATTACATAAGAAAATACCATTAGCCTCCCCAGTGAAACATTTTAAATGTAAAAAGCTACATATCAGCAATCTTACTATGGGCAAATATGACTGGTAAACCATTATTTATTTATTTTTGTATATGTTTAATTTTAATTAAATTACATTACAAGGCACTAGCATATTAACAAATCATACTAGTTTCTAATGTACAACATTTTAATTCATTTTATTCTGCTACTTATATTTAATTAAAATAGCTTTGAGTTTTTGCGTGCTTAGAAATGTTATGTGTTTCAGAAATTTATAGTATACATTTTAGCATTGATCGTTTTTAGGGTACTACACATCTTCATAGTAAAATGTAATTTTATTCATCTTTCTTAAATATTTCTCATTTACTACCAATAATATATAAATAACACAACCATAATCATTGCTTTCTAACTGTGGAACAATTCCCTGTTCAGTGATTAAACTGTTTAATAAACCGCTATCAATGTTTTGATGACAGAATTGCATTTAATTTTTAAGGACTATGGTGCAGTAATAGAATTTCATTAGTAAAAAGACTAAATTTTAACTCTCTTTAAATGAGGAAAGTCACTTGTCTATGCATATTTATTTATTCAGTTTCTAAAAAATGTTGGGCTTGAATGGAATAACGTGAGGAAATATTAGTACGAGTGACTATTTGAAATTGTATAAATTGTGTTTTTTCATTTTATTGTGTATATATATTTTTAGAGGGCAAAATTCATGAATACGCCTAATGCTCTCATATATTTAGGAGTGCAAAATAAAGTCAGAATATCCAGTTAGGAATCTCAGATATGCCATGTTTTCTTGGACAACTATTATAATTAATGGTCAGTAGATAAGAAATGTTCCTGCAACATGTTACAAGAGGGAAATAAGTAAATTGATTAATCAAAGATAGATACCATTGAAAAAATGTCTTTTCTAAATCAGTGGTTACCCTCCTGTAGGATATAGGCATAACATATTACTATTATTATGGTTTTTTTTTATTATTATTATTAATATTATTATTATTGGCATTTATATAGTGCCAACAAATTCTGTAGCACTTTACAATATTATAAGAGGGATAGATTTAACATATAAAGAGACAACTACAAAGATTTACAAGAACAATAGGATGCGCTTACAGTCTACAGGAGATATCAATCAAACTAGGTGGGAGTGAAGCAGAGCTGGAGGAGAGAGAGCAAGGGACAGGTATGTGAGGTAGAGGTTTCTCTGGTGGGGGGCAATAACCTTTCCTGAAGAGATGGGTTTAAAGGCACTTTTTACAATTAGGAAGGGAGCCATCCGAGAGAAGTCTTACAAGCATGAGTTGGCCGTACGGGTGTCAGCAGCGGACAGGAGAAGGTCATGGGCAGAGTGGAGAGACAGAGAAGGGGCATACTTATGGATCAGCGAAGAGATATAAGAGGGTCTAGACTTGTTCAGTAAGTTATATTATTATATTATTGTAAGACTACAATGCACATGTTTTGCCTATCAAAATGAAAAGATGGTATGTGCCCAGAAAAACATAGTGGATTGGTAACCCTACATATTAATGGCAATTGAATTAGCCACTTTTAGTGCAAAAGGGACTAAAGCATCACTTATTAGATATGGTGTTGGGTGATTATGTGCACTATTAGTGGAATCCGAGCTGTGAATTACACTGAAACTGTACATAGTTGTGGAGAAGGAATATTTAATATTTTAGGAGTATGGGGACCTTTAGGACAAAATTTCCTCTCCTTAATCTTGTTGCACAGTTAACAGAAGCAGCAATAGCTATCATTCTCATGCTATAAATGCACACCCATTTTTCAAATGCCATGTTAGAGCTGAGATATCCACTGAGCAGGTTTTTAATAGGGGATTTAGGGGACCCCATGATAATTTGTTAATTGGCCTATCAGGTCACTTATTCATAAGGTAAGCATCAATGGCATCCAATGCTATTAATCCCCATCACTTACATTTAGGAAGTGGAAATAATGACTCTTTCATCGCAAAGTATGGTGCAAGGTATGGGGAGACAGGCATAATTATTACAGGATTTATTAACTTGTTTATTTATGTATTTATTTATTAATTGTTTGTTTTGTACTTTCTTTTTGCTTGCTGACAGCATAATGCAGATTTTCTCATTGTACAATTTAATTGTATATTTCTTTAAGATGGCATATACGGAGCATTTGATAGGACATATCATGACTTGATTCTATCTACTGACTCAAGTACAGGTGTAAAATTACAGACCAATACCAAGTTGAGCATGGTTTTCCATAGTTTAATGAATATCAATCTTTCTGGGTTTTTCTTTAACCCAGCATTGTCACACTGACATTTAGCTACCCGATTTTATAGGGTTGGTAAACCTAAAACCACTCCTTAATCAAGATATGGTTTTGCATTGAGTAGAAGAATTTTTACCACCAAATTGAAAAAAACCTAGAAAGATGGATATTCACTAAAGACAACGTCTTTTAAATAACAAAATCACTTTTGTGTTAAAATAAAACTTTAGTTTCCATTAGTTAATTTCTTTTGAATATAATTTACAGTTTTTAGAATCCCAGATGGTGTTGTGTTATTTAAGGCTGTAAACACTATTCGCTTAAAAGCATCATCTGACTGCTGGAGCTTTTAAAATTTTGAATTTAAATTATAGAGATACGTCACTTAAGTGAAGTGATAATTGGGGGTCTTGCTCAATTTGATACTGCATGCCTGCTGGGAACTGTGTCCAATCTGCAACTAAATAGCTGGGTGCCATCTAACTCCTTGACATTTACACAAGAAATACAGTTCTGCACACAGGACAATTTTCTACATTCTTTCTGCTTGAATTATGAACTACATAGGCAACTTTAAAATAGAGTTGGTTTCCTGTGGAAAAGATAATTCATATTGTTCCTTTCTCTCCAGAACGGCAAAGGTATCAATTAATTACAAAGCAAATTAACTGGCAAAAGAATGAATTACAATGCCTGAAGCTTTAAATTATACTTTTTTTAAATTCAAGCTCACAGCTATATATTTTGATACAGCATAGATTTAATCTTAACGTTCTCTTAATTAGTGACATAAGCATCTAGTAATGGTGCTATTTTTGGCGGACAGTAGATTAAAGTTGATTGCCAAAAACAATTTGAGTTTTGTCCAACTAATATACAATTTTGTCACTATACACAATTTTTTTTTAGCATTTTTACTGTTTTATATTACATAAAACAACAATTACATCCATTTTCAGTAAACACATAATTTTACTGGTGTCTGACTTTTTATACATTGTTTTTTATTTATGTAAGGTCCTCATTTAGCATTTATACTAGCATACAATATGTTCTATTTAAGTTCAGTTTTCAATTTTAGTTGCAAAAGATGTTTGAATACTAAGATAAAATGACCTCTGACCTCTTTAATCTTTACATTATCAAATATATAATATATACAATTGTTAGAGATAAAAAATAGCAATCATTTTTTCTATGCCTTGGTGGAACATCAGGCAAAATCTAATTACCATAATTTTTTTTTTTAAATGAATAAAATAAAAATTATATTATAACGATACAAACTGAAGAAAATATGTTCAAGTAAAGCTGTCTAAGATTCCGACCAGGACAAACATGACCCCTATTTGTATGACAAATACATTTTGTTGTCATAACTACACACTATTCCTGTTAGGATATTGCAAGGTCTATTATTTTAAGTCTGTTAGGATTAAAAGGGGAACAAACCTGTTTCAAAGTTTGGTGACAGGGCTTGGAAAGAAACATTCCCAAGTTGGTCGTTAATTAATGATCTGTTGTAGTGAATTGACATATTTTACATAATTCACAGTATTCAGTCAGGTCACCAGGTATGTTAAAAAGAAATAGTTAGTACATACAGTAGTTGTGCCTAGGGCTCAGGGGTTACACAGGTTATAACCTATAACTATGTGGAATCTTAATTTTTCTTTCAGTAAGTATAACAAATAGTCTATTCACAAATATCATGCAAGTCTGCAAAGAATGAGCCAGGTCAGTTCTTCAGTTTGGACATTTGAAGAAAAATATTTTTTATGCTTTTACCTAAACAACTGTACATAAAAAATATCTGCACTTAGATTGTAAACCCCACGCCATCATCATACTTTTCAGGCCTCACAAACAGCCGTACATGGTGTGGTGAATTAAGCGGCAATCTTCTGAACTTTCGGTGCTACCTGACTGCACTTTTGCTGACGTTGTTTTTTTTTAAATAAACCCTGGACATTGAGATTTATTTCAGTCTAAACTGCAATTGGTTAGATTTTGGGCCCATCAGGTGATTGGTCGAACTCCCAAACCCGACCCAAAATGTTCCCAAATCACAAGCCAAGTAAGCCGTGCAATGACTGAACATGTTTGTTATGATTTGGAATTCTGAAATCTACCTGTGGTGCCAAAAAAAAAAAAAAAATGGATAGAAATAAAGATAATTGATGGCTAGGGGGTGGTCACTATATGTTGCTTTTATTCACATATTAAGTGGGAAGTAAGCAAAAGAGGTAAAAAGGAGGAGCAGTATACAAATATATATATATATATATATGTATATATATATATATAAAAAGCTATATTTATATAGTATATATTTATTTAATATATCTAAATATATGCCTATTAAATATATGATATTATTTATATATAGGCATATATTTAAAATATATTTAAAATTTAAAATTATATATATATATATATATATATATATTTATATATATATATCATATATTTAATAGGCATATATTTTGATATATTAAATAAATATATAATTTATAAATATAGCTTTTTTTACTGCTCCTCCTGTTTTTCCCATTATTGGTTACTTTTATTCACATAACCTATAACCTAAATGGCAGGAAAATGCTACCATCAGTGTACTGCAAATATATACACATTATTATAACATATATATAAAAAATAGTGCACTGATTGGCCAATTTTCACACCATTTTAGGTTTGTTGCTACGTTTTGTTTTTGCAATATTGCTGAGCCAGGTTCACATATGGTGAAAATTTGTCGAAATCTGAAAAAAAAAATCATGAAAATTGATTCTGTCAAATCAAAATTTCTCACTGTGCACATTTATAATAAACTCTCTAACATTACGACTAGTTATATTTACTTATTGAAATCCTCTACTGGCTGTCTGATCGACATAAAGTATGACAAATGCAAACATTGCTGTTTCACAGAAATAACAATGCTGATATTTGCCAGACTGCAGAGACATGATCGATCCTATAAACTAGTACATAATAAATAGCTAGACAAATAGCTAAACTGGAATTATTCTCCTAATTGGCTATGCTACCATTTCAGCCATTTTGGCCTTTTTAACCTTTGCATTAACAGAACAGTTGTAGGTGTAATTTCTTTCTAATGGCAGCCGTGTGTCTTTCCCATAAATATCGGGACTTCTGTAACTTCTAGCACATGTATGCAATATGATTTCTGTGAAGAAAATGCATAGTGCTTTAAAATGAATTAAGCATTATGGAATATTTGCAAGGTCATGTAAGGAATCTATTGATGAACTAATCTAGCCATTAGAATCAGAGATATATGTATTTATAAGAAAACATTAAAAATATTTTTAAAAAATACTTTATGACTTGTAACTTTTGATAATTAAGGTGATTAAATTATAATAATTCTCTACTCCTTCACTACCAAAATCGTTTTGTTTTACAATAATTTCATAATGTTTATTTTGAAAGACGGGTTGCCTAGCTAATAAATAAATATGAATAACATAGCAATTTTGTGTATAGATTGTGGTTCAGAGAAACATGAAAAAGTAAAATTATGCAAATCTTTGTCCTGTCCCACTATATTTCAGAAGGAAAACTTTTAGACGCTATACATATTCCAAACTATTTTGCAATATGTGAAAAGGCAACAGAAGCAGTTCTGCTTTTATCACATAAAGTTGGTGTGATAAAATAAATAAAAATGGTCAAATACCCTTTTTGTATTTGTGAGGACCATGGTGGCACTACTAGTAATACTGGTTCCTAAAAAAAACAGCAGAAAAGTATAAATAATGTCTTCATGTGTATATAAAACCTACATATAGTTAAATCCGTAAAATCATTTTTGTGTAAAATTCAATTAAAAAGTGTTGTAGCTAAATGTATAACTAGTGACATCAGATATCTCCCCCCATCCTCCCTGACAGAACACAGCAATACAGGTTTGATTTTCTTTACTATATAGTATGGGAGAAGAGGGTTGGCATTTTAGCTCATTTGAAAAAATTTCAAAGAACAAAATAGGGAAAAAAAAATGTATTGCCAAGGTGAAGATCGTTCCAGGAGGATAAAAAAATAAAATAAACAGGGCTTTATGTGCTAAATATAGTTTTGCATTGACTTGCAATTCAGAATGTAAGTAAAAATGCATTTTGATGGTTTGGGAAGTTAAGGGGTTAATTTAGAAACACTCTCTTTGATACTTTTTCTTAAAATATTAAATTATAACAATATTACAAAGCAAATTGTTGCAATGTGATCTTTTCTGTGGCTTATAAATTTTTGTCTCTTAAATATTATGGGATCCTCTAAATAAAATTGTTTCATTTTCTCTATACAAGAAAACTGGTGTCTAATAAACAGTAGACTGGATGTAATTTATCATGGCAGAAATATAGCATAAAACTGATAAACAAGACAAGAGATGGCAGTGTAGTGCAATAAAATCTAAAAATTGAAATATTCTAACAACGAAGCAAATATTGTTTAATGGATTCTCAATCGTTCTTCAAATCCTTTTAAGTAAAGCATGTGAAATGTGTTATGTTCTGCAGGAGAGTTAATTCGCACATACTCAAGCAAAAGTAAGTAGAATTATATGTAGGAAGAAATTCTGTTTTCTGTCAAGAGTTTCTCTCTTGCTTTCAGAAACCCAATTAATTAAATCCTTCACTGCAGAGGGAACCCAGAGATCGTATAAACATATGAACAGTGTTTTATGCTATTTTTATTTTTTTTAGTATCTACAAGGCAGTCAAGAATTTTGCATTGGTTGATTCACGTAGTTTATATAATTAAATTTTTAAAAAGAGATGCTCTTTTTTAATATAATTATAGATCGTGATAGGTAATATTGAAATAAACTCTTCAAATACATTAATTGCATTATTTATTTTACATTTCATATATAGGTGTTTATAGACAGTATTATTCACTAAGGACAAAATAGTCCAGATTCACAATATTCAATTGTTCCCTTTATGACAGCCACCTTGTATGATGCCTCTAGTTATGCACTTCATGACAGACACTACAAAGAACAAGAAAATTATTTTTCCTGATGAATTACTAGTGAAAACTAGCACCCATGAGGCCCCCCACGGCAAATAGTGGAGGACAGCTGTCAACAATTTCCGTGGCCATCAACATGAGTAGGGAAAAGGGTCTTGCAAGAATGGCACACACAATGATCTTACCATGTACTTGCTATTGCTAGAAGCCTCATGAGTGGAAAAAAGGCAGTGACACGATTATGTCAAGATTAACAGCCAATGCTTGATTGCAGCAGTGCATGTTGGTATCAGCTTTCAGTGGGCTATTGTTGGCTGAGAATCAATTAATATGGTGGCTGTTCCTCATATAACTATCAGGAGAACTAATCTCTCCTTTAAGATCTCCATGACATACTGCAGGAGGAGATATATCTACTAAATGGTTGTCAGACAGCTGCTTATTAACTGATCATCCTGTCCTTGGTCCCCCTTTAACCTCCCACTGCGCTCTGCTTAAGGGTAGTAAAATATATAAGGGGTAATTTGACAATTGTCTCCAAAAGCCTCATATGATAATATATAGCCCTAAATGATTAAATGTCATATTTAAAGTGAATTTGATTCTCAGTTCTAAAATATTAGATTTGCTTCAATCTGTATGAGCATTGTGTTATATATTTCTAATAGTGATTGCAGAGCATGGTAACTATAACTCTTAATCTTAATGATTAAATCATGTGTCACAAACTAGATCCAGAGCATCATCCACTATAAGGTGACCTTAAACAGCTGCTTAAGGCCTAGGGCTTAGACAAGACCCCAAGACCATGTATTTGCTTGACTAGATTCTTCACCCATATGTAATGAAAAAAGGGGTGCCCAGTCCCATGACCTGCCTAGAAAACTATGGGATCCTAATCCTTCTCTGGATAAATAAATAAATACACATGTACACAACACATACACATATGTCCAGTTACAAAAACATAAACTTGCAGACAGCAGTTCCTTCATTAAGCTTGATCAGCAATTTTAGAGAAGTTTGTCAATAAATTGCCGTCTATCTCTTCATTAATGCTGGGTTATATGTCTTCCAAACTTCAACAACCCCTGTCATATCTGCACTTCAACATGTCTGCATACTTTCTGTACTTTCTTCAAAACTCTCATGGGTACATACTTGTAAGAATAGGAAAACCCACCTTTGGATGTGTCAAACAGTTCTGTTTTGCTTGTTCACAAGCATGATCTGACTTATTATTCCCTTTTCATATAGATATTGACTTTTTAAAGTGACTATAACAGACAGTAACATGAACGTGAGTGAGTTAATTTGAATGGAGAACATTGATCTACTCCTCAGGGGCTACAAGATATGACTCAAAAAATCTGACATGAATGGAGACAGTTGGGAAGCACATCTTTAGAGAAGTCTATACTCTATATTGTAGGCTCCTAAGCAAGCTAAACTCTATTTTTATATATAATTAAAGTAAAATTGTAATATAATTGTTGCATGTTGATAATTTATTTAGAAAACAGTTTAACAGGAAAACTGTATTTTGTTACAAGATTACTCATATTACACAACAGACTTGATAGATAGCAATAAATTTTACTAGCAAACTCGAAGAAAACAAATAATTCATCTATGCCACTTACCAAACATGTCTTTAAACAGGAATTGTTTAGTCTTTACGCTTGCTAAAGGTGTAATGTTCTAGGCCATAATTATCTACTTTTCAATTCCTCTAGAAACATTTTGTTAATTGTCACCCACAGTTATTTACAAATGAAAAAAAAAAATAAACTGCATTTTACCAGCTGCTAGGGACTTACATTTTCAAAATGACTAATTGAAACAAATGAATCACTTTTAGTATTAAAGAATTCAAAGTAATCTGCAGTAAAACTCAAATTCTTTCCTTAGGAAGCAATAGTAAATGTGATACTTCTAAATTGATGAAATAACCTTAAAAAGACACCTTACTGCAAAATAATAATCTATTATCAATTTCTCATCTCTTTTTTTTTTTTCTTCTCATTGAAATCATTCCATATGTTTAAATTGTTTTCTGTGGGAGGATTAGTAAGCACTTTTGCATCTGTGATGGCTCACTTACATACAGTAGAAAACAGTGGAATGTCCATTGGGGATTTAAAGCCAGGAGTGGTAACTCGTTCAATGGAAAGACGGATAGAAACATGGCTAACTTACATACAATAGAAAACAGTGGAATGCCCATTGTGGATTTAAAGCCAGGAGTGGTAACTAATTCAATGGAAAGAAGGATAGAAACAACTGGAGTGCAAATAAAGTATACATCATGTAAAACTGAAAGCAAGCTTTTCTAATATATAATAAGCTGGCTCACTTTAACAGTCAGGGTATCCCACTTATCCTTAGAAGTGAGCGATGCAATGAGGAAGATGAACTAGCCTGCATGTTGTATATTAAGAACTAGATAACTGTGCACAAGCATATTACTAGAGATCTAATGACATAATCATTAAAAGTACACTCTAAGTATCATTACCACTACACCACTGTTCTTGTTTGATTACTTACCCTGCGAAAGTGCAAAGGCCAGTCAGTAATGGTCATGTTGAATGCATTATGTATAAAGTAACACAACAATGATCATTAAACAAAGATATATTAACACTAGCTTACACATGATAAAAATGTGCTTAAGTAAATGAGAAGAAAAATAATACCATTGAGATCTACAGAAATGTATGGTGAAACAGCTGAAAAGTCTCAATATAGTATCTGACAGATAGGCCTGAATATAACATGGGCTCAGTAAACAAATTTGCCACATGTCTGTGCCTTGATCATATAACTTACTACACATCAAGGTAAGGTACACGTGATGGGAATTGCTGCACGTGGTGTTTACAGTATATATATTTGGGAGCTTTACAGCAGAAGGAAGCTGCAGGCCTGTGAAATTAAATATGAAAATGCAATATGTTAGTGATAATTAAAAAGCAAAACAAAAAAAAGAACTAAATGAGAATGCATGTAATTATGATGACACACGCAAGAAAAAAAATGCCATTATTACTTCATTCATAAACAGAAACTGAAAAGATATTTATCATCAAAAGTTGAAATCATGTGGAATACAAAATGTGTTCACATGTACCTGCACATGCAATCTGGGACCAATGCAAAAATGAAAATGAATTTAAAATGTAAAGCTAAAATTGCTGAATTGGAAAAATCCTCTAAGTCAGTTATTCTTCCAGTTTGTCTATTGTGGTCAAGAAAACTCGAGATTTATTTTGATTTCACATTGAGTTTCCTACTACTCACACTTTAGTGAATAATCTTGTAAAAATAATATTGGCTAGCATGAGGCAAAGTATAGAACTCTGTTTGGGTTCCTATTCATTCATTTACTACAATATGTAAACATAATAATTAGCAGTGTTCTATTGAAATGCCTCTCTTATATCTGTATACTATTTTTGTTTCATCATAATTTCAGTCATTCTCTTTTTATTGGCCTCATCAATAACATTTTCAAAGTCGTTGGCACTGTAAAAGCATTTTCTTCAATATAGTTCATCTTTTAAATGTAAAATCCCCATGTAGTATCTTCAAATGCAAATATGTTTCTTTTAGCATGCTTCTGTCTTGACAAACATCTTTTGATAAGTTAGATAGATCTAAGCTGTGAGCAGGGCAGCATATGATCCTGCCTCACATGATCAGTGAAGATCGTTTTTTTTTTAATCTAAATATCTAGGCAATGACTTGAGGTTAGGAGCAAATCTCAGAGGAATATTTTCATGGAGTACATGGATCAAACATAAATAATTCTCTTTCAATTTTATTTATTGCATCATCATTTTTATAAAGCTTTACTTACACCAAATATACAAATGCATAAAAGCATTCAGGACATGCGCAGTGTGAATAACGAAATGTCAAATTAAGCCCCGTACACAGAAAACACTGGTAGGTGAATGATACTTAAAGGGAAATGATTGTCACCAGAACCACTACAGCTTAATGTAGTGTTTCTGGTGTTTCTTGCATGTCCCTGCTGGCTGAGTACTGTAAACACCGTCTTTTCAGAGGAAAAGCAGTGTTTACATTGCTGCCTAGTAACATCTCTAGTCTAGTCATTCAGACGGTTATTAGAGGTGATTCCTATATCAGTGCTGCACACTCAGTGCTCAGCGTTGTCACGCTTTGCATGGAGACACTAAATGCTCCACATAGAGATGCATTGATTCAATGCATCTCGATTAAGATATGCTGAATAGTGTAGCGTGGTGATTTGCCACACATGCGCAATAGCAACCCAATGCTTTTGTATTGGAACGCATTGGATTATCTGAGATAATCAAGATCGATTATCTCAGCCATGAATGGAGCCAGCCACAGCGAGACTGTTGCGGTGTGTGAAAAAAGGTGCATTCTAAGAAGGGTTGGGGTTCTAAATAAAAAGTTTACAATTATAATGGCTATAATACATGTTTTTATACCTGACACTATACTGTTTCTTTGAGATACATATATTCAGACAGTCTGACCTTCTTAACACTAAAACAAGTACAAATTAATGGAGTGGTTCTGATGCAAATAAATCATCAATGTAGTATCTGTACTGTAAACATCACATTTACTGTGAAAATGCAATGTTTACTGCAATGTTTACATTGCTTCCTAAAGACACCTTAGAAAGTCACTAGAGGTGGTTTGTGTTACACTCCTATAAACTTCACTGGTTTGGAAACTTCACACTCAACATAAAGAAGATGAATGTTCCTTATAGAAATTCAATAAGATAATGCATCTCTATGACAATATGCTAGTTTGAACAGCGTAGTAGTTGAAAAGCATGCACAGTAGGCCCCTGAATGCTTCCTCGTGGATGTGTGATGTCCATAGTTAGACTTTCATGGGTGAGTAGATTTTCTTTATTTTTTATTGTGTACATGAGCCCTAAATCTAAAACACAAAATTTGTAATTTTAGAGTTAGCGTTGCATTTAAATTCAAACCAATAGCTTGATCTCCAAGCAAAGATAATTATTAAATATCAAAAATGCATGTCAAAGAATGAAACATTATGCATTTCACAAATAACTACTTGCAAGGGATACAATAAACAACAACCTTGCTGACATTAAAAGACAATGTAGGTTCAGGTACACAAATATGTATTAAAACCACCATTTCTAAGATCCCTTAGAAAAAGTTACACTGTACCTTTTTTCAGGCGCTGCTCAGGTCCACTGGCAGTGGCCCCACCTGATCCAACTCTTTGGCTGACATTATCAGAATTGATGATATCAGCCAATCCAATGCTTTCCCATAGGGAACTGGATTGACTGAGATCGCCAATGAGGCTGGGTGGAGGTGGGGCCGAATGCTAACAGGCCAATCAGCATCTCCTCATGGAAATGAATGGAATCAATGCATCTCTATGAGGAAAGTTCAGTGTCTCCATGCATAGTGTGGAGACACTTAACAGCAGCATAGCACTGCCCTAGGAAGCACCTCCAGTTGCCATCTGAAGAGAAGTCACTGGAGGTGTCCCTAGGCTTTAATGTAAACATTGCCTTTACTCTGAAAAGACAGTGTTTGCATGAAAATGCCTGCAGGGAATGACTATACTTACCAGTAGTGATGTCGCGAACATAAAATTTTCGGTTCGCGAACGGCGAACGCAAACTTCCGCAAATGTTCGCGAACGGGTGAACCGGGTGAACCGTCATAGACTTCAATAGGCAGTCGAATTTTAAAACCCACAGGGACTCTTTCTGGCCACAATAGTGATGGAAAAGTTGTTTCAAGGGGACAAACACCTGGACTGAGGGGGATCCATGGCAAAACTCCCATGGAAAATTACATAGTTGATGCAGAGTCTGGTTTTAATCCATAAAGGGCATAAATCACCTAACATTCCTAAATTGTTTGGAATAACGTGCTTTAAAACATCAGGTATGATGTTGTATCGATCAGGTAGTGTAAGGGTTACGCCCACTTCACAGTGACAGACCAAACTCCCCCACCAGCCTCACCACCCCCCAGCCTCCCCCCCTCAGCCTTCCCACCCCCCCTCCAGCCTCACCACCACCCTCAGCCTCCCCACCCGAAGCTAAGCTGGAGGAGGATGGTGCGTCAAGGTTCCGAGCGGAAGCTGTAGAAGATTGGGTGTCCTGTGTTAGCCAGTCAACTATGTCCTCAGAACTTTTCGAGTTCAGGGTACGTGGCCTCTGAACACTGGGCATTATTCTAGGGCCAAAGGGAATCACAGCACCATGACCACGAAGGCCACTGCGGGTTGGCCTGCCTCTGCCTGTCATTTTTTTTTCGATTAGTGGTACTATGCGTGCAAGCTACTGTGACAATAGATATGAGTGGCACTGTGCAGTGGCAGAAGTTGGCAGAGTAGACACTGTAGGCCTGACACACACACTTGCAGACAACTAACTGCTATTCAATGTATTACATTTTTTTTTAAATGTACACTACTGTTACACCAGATATGAGTTGCACTGGTGTGACACTGTGCCCTGGCAGGCCCTGAAACGCACATGCGTGAAGGAAACTGACTGCTATTATATTACAGTCCAAAAAGTTTTGTTTTTTTTTAAATGCAAGCTATTGGGACACCAGTGAGTGAGTGGTGGCACTGGGCAGGCCCTGAAACGCACACTCGTGAAGGAAACTGACTGCTATTATATTACAGTCCAAAAAGTTTTGTTTTTTTTAAATGCAAGCTATTGGGACACCAGTGAGTGAGTGGTGGCACTGGGCAGGCCCTGAAACACACACTTGTGAAGGAAACTGACTGCTATTATATTACAGTCAAAAAAGTTTTTTTGTTTTTTTTTAAATGCAAGCTATTGGGACACCCAGAGGCGGCTCTAGACTTATGAGGCCTTAGGCGAAACTCAAACATGAGGGTGGTGGAGGGTGAGGGTGGGGGGCTGGTGATGCTGAGGGTGGTGGGGGGAAGCTGAGGGTGGCTGGGGGTGGTGATGCTGAGGGTGGGGGTAGTGAGGCTGGGGGTGATGAGGCTGGGGGTGGTGTGGGGGGTAGTGAGGCTGAGGGTGGTGATGCTGAGGGTGGTGTGGGGATAGTGAGGCTGAGGGTTTGGGGGGTAGGGAGGCTGAGGGTGGGGGGGTAGTGAAGGGAGGTGTGGGGGGTAGTGAGGCTGAGGGTGGTGATGCTGAGGGTGGTGTGGGGAGTAGTAGGCTGAGGGTGTGGGGGTAGTGAGGCTGAGGGGGGGGGGGGGTGAGGCTGTGGGTTGTAGTGAAGGCTGAGGGTGGTGTGGGGGGTAGTGAGGCTGGGCGTGGTGTGGGGGTTAGTGAGGCTGAGGGTGTGGGGGTAGTGAGGGCAGAGAGATCAGATGAGTAGTGGACACTGAATACACTAGCCTATCTATCAATTTCCCTATCAAATCAGCAGCAGCTACACTGTCCCTCCTCTCATTAAGAATGCAGCTTCACAATTAATGTAAAATGGATGCTGTCCAGGAGGTGGGAGGGTCTGGGAGGGAGGGTCTGCTGCTGATTGGCTGGAATGTGTCTGCTGACTGTGAAGTACAGGGTCAAAGTTTACTCAATGATGACGAATAGGGGCGGACCGAACAGCGCATATGTTCGCCATCCGTGGCGAACGCGAACAAGCGATGCTCGCCAGGAACTATTCGCCAGCGAACCGTTCGGGACATCACTGCTTACCAGATTAACTACAGCTACATCAAGCTGTTCTGGTGACTATAGCGTCCCTTTACCTATGTATACTTTGGACCAGTGATATTTTGCCCAACAAAGGAACCCAGACTTTAGAAATAGCATTACAGGGACAAGCTTCTCGCCATCCAACACAAAGTAATAACATAATTACACAGTAAAATGAAAAACACTTTAAATATATAAAGCATACACTATGCCAATCAGTGCAAATGAACAGTTTCCTAAATCCATCTAGATATCGCCAAGGGCAATGTCAGTACCCATTGTGTTGCAGATGTGTCATGAGTAAAGTAAATGTAACAACCCACTGTTGGCTCAGATTTTAGAACCAATAATATTCAATCAAATTACAACTCGATGCTGTAAATTCTGTCAGTCATGTAACAGGTTATAGAATGTTGCTTTTTTGCCCAAATAATTGTGTTTCAGGTGTTTTTTTTTTATATTTTAAACATCCTAGATACAACTAGGTAATCCATAAATCCTGGTCTGGTAAGGAGGTTTGTGAGGACTGGTTTGGGAACAACTACTCTAGAGCCTTCCTAGCTATTACAACTATGACTTAGAGGTCAAACCTACTGGGAAAAACAAACAGGGCAGTTTTATTTACTTTACTGAATGCATAAAAATTCCAATTTTGACAAGCAATCAGGCAGTCCCACAAACTGTGCTGAATATTAACTCTGTATGGTCCCATGCTGATAACATTGTTAGCACCACAGGTAGTCTGGCTTATATGACAGACTAGGAATTAATTTTCCCTGACCCCCTAACCTGTGAGATCACGATATTTAAAGTATTTTTCAATTATTTTTTTTACATGTTAATAAAATTTGCAATAATTTTACAATAGTTTTATTTAGTATGAAATTATATAAAACGTAATACTATAATTGTATTTTTTTTCTCATTTTACAACAGTCCTACATGTTATTTTTGTAAAATAACAATTTATCAAATTAGTATTAGAACAAAGCATTTTGCATAATTTCCCTGTGATTGAAAAGTCAATTACAATATCAGTTTATTATCAGTGATGCTCATTTTCAATAATGAGATTCAATCTTTTCTTAGTACATAGTATACTCAAGTGCAACTTTGTATTTCACATTTCATTTTTGTAAACTTGTTTTGAACTTGCTTGTAAAGAAAGAAAAACATCTACATTCATACACATTTTCATTTGAAAACTGTGTAATATTTTTAAGCATCTAAAACCAAGCATTCTATTGTGTACTATCGGCAGTTATATAAAGTACATTATTTAGAAGAATACTAAGTGACAACGTGATTTGAATTAGCCTGTGAGAAGAAATACAACTCAATAAATTAGACCTGAGTTCATTGTAGTTTAATCCTTAGCAAATGTAAATATTGCCCATAATGAAAATGGCTGAAGAAAATTATACCCTTTTAACCCTTTAAGGACAATTTTTTTTTTTCTAGTGGGAAGAATGAGAGGCCAAGTTATGATGATTTAGCTTTTAAAATCATGTCTTACTCTCTAAGAAAGATGAGAAAACAAAACTCATTTTAAAAGGACACTATAAGCACCGAAACAACTTTAGCTTAAAGTGACACTCCAGGCATTCAGGCCACTTCTACCCATTGGAGTGGTCTGGGTGCCAGCTTCCACCACCCTTAACCCTGCAGGTGTAATTATTGCAGTTTTTATAAACTGTAATAATTACACTTGTAGGGTTAAGTCCTCCTCTAGTGGCTGTCTCCCAGATAGCCACTAGAGGGACTTCCGTGTTCTTAGATCACTAAAAGTGTTTTAAACAATGCTGGACGTCCTCACGCTATGCATGAGGACCTCCAGCATCACTGGAATCCCAGTGAAAAATGCTTTCCTATGGGGAGGTCTAATGCGCGTGAGTGGCCATTGCCGCGCATGCGCGTTAGGTCTCCCCCACCGATGGGTGGGCCTGACCCAGCGCCGAGGGACATCGGCATTGACTTCAGGTAAGTCACTGAAAGGGGTTTAACCCTCTTCAGCAACATGGGATGGGAGATGGGCACTGCAGGGCACTGCAGGGGCACTTTTTTCCTGGCACAGGAGAGTCCCTTTAATTGAGTAGTTTTGTTGTATAGACCATGACCCTGCAGTCTAGCTCCTCAATTATCTGCCATTTAGGAGTTAAATCACTTTGTTTATGTAACCCTGGCCACACCTCCCCTGCATATGACCTACACCTTTCCTCTAAAGAGAAAGCGAATGTTTGAACTTCCTTTATTTATACTTGTCGTTTAATTAAGAATTTCTTATTTGTTATTTCCTGCTATGTGTATAGTCTGCTAGAGTCTGCAGTAGCCTTGTGTGTTTGATTAAAGTTCAATAAACACAGCAGGATATGAAAACTTCTAAAATAAACACGGTGTGCTGACACATCTGATTGAAAATAAATTTTTTTTGTGTGAGTCACAGCCACAGGAGATGTGGTATGGGATGCATAAACCGAAACAGAAGTAAATAGCAGACAAGGGAGTGATGATAGCACAGGGGCTTGATATATACACTAAAACTGCTTCATTAAGTTAATTTAAAAATCCATCTCCTCCCTTGTTAAGACAGTTTTTTTTTATCAAAATCACCACCTCTCCATTCTTTTTCTACTGTTTCAATACCTAGAAATCCCCCCCAAAATTGATGGACTCTATCAAAATGGGATGAAAGAGGGTGTTCCTTGAAACCTTTTTTAATATTTCTAACATGTTTTTCAATTGTGGGTATTGCTTGGAGCACATCAACACGCAAAGGTGTAATTAAAGAATTTACAAGTGGTTCCGCAGGTAAAAATAATAAGATAAAACAACACATTATATGCTATACAAAAAATTGCATATATGTTCTAACATGTCCCTGTAAATTGCAATACGTGGAGAAAACAACTAGACAGGTACATGTCTGCATGTTCCTTTTGTTTAGACTATAACCTTGCAAGAGGGATTCAGTTAATCTTCAAAATTGTTAGTTTATGTGTTCCTAAGTACACTTTGTCAGTGCTATGTACTGACAATATAAACTTACTCTGAATCTCACTTTTGTCTTCCAGAAAAGCTTAGACAACATATTTAGGGCAAATATGTTTAGAATTTCCACCATACAATTCTCATGAGTCCTAATTCATCTTAAATAAACTAACAGAATAATCCAAACTAGCTCCCAAGATGAGTCCCCATTTAAGTCAATGTTGCCATATCTTGTCAAGTTAGGGTGACCTGTAGGAAAAAAGGGAATTATTGAAGAAGCATTTGAAAAATAAATAAATATGCATGAAGAGTGGGATATTTGGAACATTAATAATTTAAACTGACAATACATGTTTTCTGCTTTAGTCAGCTTTGGAAAGTTGATTTTATATACATCTATATTATTTATTGGGATAAAGAATATCTTTATGAAACATGGGAAATAAAAATCTGGAGGTTTATTGTAAATTTTACAAAATATTGCAATTATTTTTGAATTTTAACATACTGTCCTTTTGTTTTTATAGTATTGGTTAATATGTGAAGTGTATATTATTAAATGATAAAACACACACTTTAAAAAAATTACCTCTGGTAATTGGGATACTGTGTTCAAATTAAAACCTGCTGCTACTATACAATGTATAACTCTCTACATTTACGCATAAAACATTAACATACCAAGATTATGAAACACGTTGCATGGACTCAAATGAGCAAATTACATTTATTGCACTCTATTAGGTAATAGAGCAGGATTCTATTTAAATTTTTTTGCTGAAAAAAGGAGGACCATAAACTACAATTTAAACCAATATCAATATCTATTAAACCTGCACTTCTGCTATTGAAAGTGTCATTGTACATAATTCAGATGGGAGTATTATCTTCAAAAGCAGAATGTAAACTCTTGAAGGAATTACTGGAAGGAATGCTATTTTCGGGATATTTCACCTGTAAGCTATTCAATAGCTTTGATCTATGAGACTAGTGGCTCAGAAAACATCTCAATGGAGAATGTACAGTGTATGTCTACAGATTACAAATAGTTTGTTCTACATTTTTACATTATGTTACTTTAAATGTGAGCAAGTGTATATTCTTTTTTGTAAAGTAAGTTTCTTAAAACTTATGTACTAATTGTTGTGCTATTCATTGTGCATGGCGACAATGCCCCCTTTAGCATTTGAGGCTAATTAGTACGAGCATTTGATAGCCTTCAGAAAAAAGTCACATATGTTAAAATGTTCCCATGAAATACTAGGACACATGCTGATGATGTAAAATATGTAATATGTAAAAACATTTTTATGTATGCTATCCTTTTCTCATGTTAGAAACTTACATTGATGACATTGATGTCTTTTTTTCTGCTTCATCTGTACTGTGCCAAAACTATCATTGTGCAATTTTTTATTACATTTTTGGATATTTTGCTCATTTTGTTTTCCTGATATTTTTTACTATTGATTATAGTCCCAAAATAAGAAGTACTATTACTTGGAAAGATGGGCATTCAGAATGTAAAGGGTCTTTTCATACATTAAAATTTTTTATAATGTTATACTTGCTTGCCTGTTTTGGAAACTCCCATGCCAACAGTGGTGGAAAAATTTGGGGAGGAGGAGGAGGCGGAATTATACTTTTGCATCTCTTTCTTATCCATTGGAAGTGACACATTTGTAAACTGGAAAAAAAAGGAACATAATAATAACATAATAAACATAAACATAATAATAGGAAAAGAAAGTGATGGAAAGTTTGCAATAAGGAATGAATAAACACAAATATGTAATACTGCATAAAAAGTGAATGTGAAACTTTTTAGATAGACAGACACGTGAACATTCAAATACGCTATACTACCTGCTGAAATTTAGCACATATGACAAAAGAATATTAACCCCTTAAGGACACAACTTCAGAAATAGAAGGCAATCACAACGGAAAAATTCCGTCATTTGTTCTTAAGGGGTTAAACAACACAATTAATGTTTACTAATGTTTACATTGTTGTACAACGTTTTGATAGCAGTCTACCTTTAACTGTTCAGAAACATATATGTAGAGTTCATACAATCCATTTTAGACTCTGAAGTTAACAAACTTTATATAGATTTCAGTTTGTCACTAAATATTGCATTGGTACTCATCAAATTGCCTTTTTTCTCTGTCTGGCTCTATTTCAAACTGTGTTTAGACTCAAAAACACTACAGAATATTATCCTTTCACTTCAAAGTCATTATTTCTTGTAGGATTGGTCCCATGATAATTTGACAAAGATGCAGGATGTTTATTATAAATGAGAATGTTTCTCTTGCCTAAAAAAATGACAGTCACTAGGAGACTGCAGCTGTGCCTGTTGCCAGCCATCTTATTCGACCAACATCGGTGGGAGGTATAACCTTAGCGTCAGCCATACAAGCTCCCACCAGTTACGGCCAAAAGTGATAAGCTGACATTGGGCAGATGACACCCTCAGCCCATCGTTGCTACCAGTCGTAGCTCTGGTTAATGTGGAAAGGGTTCAGGCTACAAGCTACACAGGAACAACATTCAGTGTTAAATTGATTAAAATGGTCTAAGACTGATTACTGGGATGCAAACAAGGAACTGTAGGCACCGTAACTACTCCTACTAAATGAAGTTTATGGTGCCTATAAATAAATCCAAGTGTATCAAGTTATCAAATTATATGTGCGAAATGTGGGAGCCACTATTTAAATAACCAATGTATCCTGTCTGTTAAGATCTCTATATCAATTAATCAAAAATAGCTTAATTATTATATCAGTGATCTAACCTAATGAATAAGGTTCTACCCATTAAATGATTACTCCAAACACCATGACCACTTCAGTTTTTTGTAATGGTAATGGTACTTGAAGTTTGTATGTGCACTATTTTATCATGAAATGTTGCAGAGACAAACCTCCAGCAGCATAATTGGCTCCTGCATAGCTGAAGTTGTCAAAGGTCTCCCTCAACTGCAAGGGCCCCTACAATAGGGGGTAGGAAGGAGAAATTTACTGAACCAAGTGCTCTGCTCCTTCTGCAAGACATGCTCTGACATTTTCCCTGGTGATGGAGGGAAGATACTGTTTGCATCCACCGGGGGTGCAGATAAGTAGGATCTCCCACCGAACCACCGGGAAAAAGTTGCCTTTTTTTATTATTCAAAATGCTTTTGCTTTTTTATAACTTCTTTCACCCAATATCCACCCCCACTGCAGCCCCTATCCCTTAATCAAGCCCCTATCCTTTAATATGACCCTAACCCCACTTGCAGCCCCTATCTACCAACAACAGCTCCAATCCCTCAACTACAGATCCTGTTCTCCTACTGCAGCAACTATTCCCTACTACAGCCTATAACCTTTACTACAGCCCATTTAACTAACCTCTACAGCCCCTACACCACCATCATCCCCCAATTACAGCCCTAACCTTTTCCCCCAATTACAGAAACTTTCCATCAATGGCGTACACATGATTCATAGGGCCCCGGTGCGAAAACTGATCCGTGGACCCCTCCTGGTGGTTACACCGTGCGGGCCAGGTCGCAATACATGGCGGCGGGCACCTGGTTGCAATGGTCTGCAGGGCAGCTGGGCCCCCTGGAGTGACGGACTCGGTCGCAGCTGTGACCCCTGTATGTATGCCACTGTACACACACACACACATACATACAAACACACACACACATACATATATACAGACACACACATACATACAAATACACACACATACATACATACATACAAACACACACACACAAATACAAACACATACATACAGACACATATATACAAACACACACACATATATACAGACCTACACATACATACAAACACACACATGCACAGATATACATACACAGATACATACATACACACACACAAACACACAGACAGACACACACATGTACATACAAACACACACATGCACAGACATACACACACACACAGACAGAGAAACATTTATTCAGACACACAAACATACATACAAACAAACACACACATATACAAAATATTGTGACTTCCCTGGGGTCCAGTGGTGGTTCAGCCTGATGGAGTCGGAGTTTTCACTCTGACTCCCTCCTCTCTTCCTCCCTTGCAGCTCTGTCTGATAGCTGGGAGGAGTGACAGGGGCAGTCACTTCCTCCCAGCATCTGATGCCATCAGCAGCACTGATTGGGGTCCCTGGAAATCCACAGCCATCAGTTGGCCCTAACAGCCTGGGCCCCCCAATGGACCCTAACACATGCGACCCCTGTATGTATGCCACTGCTTTCCACATACTTCAGCCACTATACATACTACAGCCCCTATACCCTATTACATCCCCTTCCACCAACTACAGCCACATACCCCTGCACTTTAGCCTTTTATCTCACTACATTACAGTTCCTATCATCCCACTACAGCCCACTACCAGTTACCCGCCAGAAAGATTAGGTTCTGGATCCACTGCTGCAGTCTGGAACAAGAGTTCTGGACTTGTTAATGTAAAATCTGTACACAGACACTCACTCATTGGTTGAAAGTGTTCAAATGATGCTCATGAATGAATAAGCTGCAGGATTGCCTTCTGGCTTATGTAACTCTGCAAAAGTGAGATGCTGGTTAGCCATCCATCACAGGATGCTCAGTTCCCAGTTGGACCAGGTAAGAGGGCAACCTGATGCAAAACTACTTGCTCCATTCCCGAGGAATGGTGTCAGGATAGTTCTAACATCATAACTAATGAAGAAGACTGTAGTAGTTATGATGCGTGGAGTAACCCTTTCAACTGTTCTTGGTAAATAAATATAAACATTCAATTAACACACAGAATCTCACTGAACCAGACTGCATATCAAATGGTTATTGGTTTAGGAGGTTATTAACAATTCTATGGGTCATCAGCAACGTTTAAAAATGTAAAAAGACAGACATACCTCCCAGCCTTCATGTTGTTTTGGACTGTTGTAACCATGATTGCAAGGTGTTAAAATGTTTGTATGGTTCACACATCTCTATAGTCTTAAATTCATTTTTATTAATTATGTCCAACATGGATAGCAGTTATAACATAGGAGCTCTGGCCAAACCCATCAAGTTGGAAGAAAGTTACAATGATAATGCAGAAGTGTAAATTCCTTTGAAAACATAGTAAAACGATATAGTCGATAGAAGCACTATTTAAGTTGGGAGATGAAATACAGACTGGATGGATGATTGGTAACTGATGGTAAAAAATGGCCAATTATGTAATTAAACTATATAAAGAATAGATTTCAGACATTTTTATTCTGCCAAGCAAGTATAAAATAAAAATAAAACATCCAGAATTAGCTTGCACCTTTACATTTTGTACAGTTCGTAACACACATACTGTTACAATAGTATCATATTGGATCTACTGAGTTTCCATAGTAACTCTGCATGAATAATTGGCATTCTTCCATAAATGTTGCTTTTTTTGAAAGCTGTCTAAGGGCTCTACTATTTTAGTTAATAACAGGTTAAATGAAGCATGTAAAATGGCAATAGTTAATTGTTAGTTGAATTAAAAAAAATACAGCCCTGTAAAATATACAATATTGTAACAATAAGAAGCTGAGCTATACAAATAACTGTCACTTAAAAACCAATAAATGACTTATTTAGTTTGTTTTTGCCTCTTTAAAAGTCAAATAGTTTTATTCTGTGGTAGCACTAGTAAAAAAAAAAAAAATCAGCTTTTTGCCCTTGTTTGATCATAGTTTAGATTATTAATTATTTTAGTTAACATTGATCATTTTAACAATATTGGAAAGATGCTTTCAAGGATAGACAACAACTAACATTTATCCACATTAATGTAAATCTCCAAGCACCATAACTACTACATCATGATGTAGTTGTTATGGTGCCAACAGTACCCTAATGCAGCCCCATTGAAAGTAGTGAAACCATTTTAGAATGGCTTGATGTTTTTCCAGGGGTCTGCCGGGCATCACAACTTGCTTCTCAGCATCCGGAATCTCTATAATACTAAGCCCTAGAGTGGTAACTCATTGGCTGAGATCGCCGGCTGAACACTCCCAGCCAATGAACTAAGAGCTGCATCTAGTAGCTCAGTGAAGAGAGTTTTGGGCTACAGTGGAGGCAGGAATCAGCACCCACTGTGCCCTAGGTAAGGAACACAAGTATATAGATGGGACATTCCAATTAGTAATATCCTGTTCCTTCACCAAAGTGTGTTAAAGGTCTGACATATTAGATTTTATAAGAAGACGTTATAAAAATGGGAGTTTGTTCAGGCTTATAGGTATTAGAGCAAGTTTTCAAAATGTAGCTTTATTGTGTAACTGCAAAGTGTAGAATTAATAAAAACACAGCAATGGAATTATTTAGCTACAATTTCCTAAAAAGTAATATAAGGTAGACTAGTTCTCAAACAGTTTTACTACTTAGAATGGGCAAGTGCCAGCATATTTCTGGCTCAATAATTACTTCGACACTCCGTCCATCCATCCGTCCATCTCACTGTCTATCTAGCCTGTTGGTCTTCCACCCATAATTAATACTTTCCTTCTCTCTGGTTCGTCTGTTTATATGTGTCTTTGTTCGTCTTTCTTTCAGTCTCTGTCTGTCGATCTTTCTATGTACAATGCAGTACTCTGTGTCTGTGTATCTATCTTTTGGCCCATTATTACTTAAAGCTTGGAATCACATTTTGTTAGTAATTGACCTGACTGTCAACATAACACTTGATGTCTGCTGCAGTCAGTTTATAAATATTTTACCAAGTGTGTGTCTTCATTTTGCAAGCTATTACAGACACACGTTATATTACTCATGTATATTTTATAGCTAACACATCACATTTAGGCAGTTACGAAAAATTGGCAAAACAAAAAACTGTAGAGTCTTCAGAAGTTCATTTCAAATTAAAACCGTGAGGCAGTCATGGGGTTTTATTATCATCATTATAATTATAATTATTACTTATTCATAGCTCTGACCTCATCATCCTCCCATTTTTCACCCATAGGTTTGAGAATGATGTACATGTTTATTTTCAAATCCCAGTTTGTAATTAGAAATACAAATATGTTGGTTATTCTACTCTTTTGAAACCTCACAAGTAAAAACTTGCATGTCATCATCTGCAACTCAAACCAATTAATAACTAGCTCGAGGGAACTCTAAGTACTTAGTGTATGCTCTCCGACTTAACCTAATTGTCAGCTGATGTTACTATGACCTAAATTAATGGTGCTCATTTTATCAACCACAGAAGGATGAAAGGTTGAGTTGACTCTTCTGGGAATATAACCTGCAAACCTTACATGTAAATAGAGTCTATTGCTAGTGTCTTTGAGTTTATTGCTTTTAAGAAGAAGCATTAAATGGTAACAGTAAAGTATTTTCATTATAATATGAAATTCTGTATGCATTATCTCTTTAGATTGGGCATTGTATTTAGGGACCTATGCTTTTTGTGAATTTCCCTCGTTATTAGCAAAAAAGATGTTTGCTTACTTTATAGAAACATTTCCTTGTACAAATGATGCTTGGCTGTTATTCATTTCTGCATATGAAAAACTATAACAACTTTTTGTAAATTCTTGTAAGTGAATTGCATTAAAGAAAGATTAGGCTAAGATGTTTTGTGCAGCTTCTACTAAAAATGCTTCCTCTTATCCTATACAAAAGGAACACTGTGTATGGAGATACCCTTACATGCATCACATTAGTTAACATGCAGGGTGCAATCCAAGGCAGACGCTCCCCAAATGTCCAAACTCAATAATATACACATGAACCAGGATGCACACCCAATCAAAACTTACTTTATTATGATAAGTATACATGCAAACCAAATGCAATAAGACAAACAAAAAAATAGTGCAAGAGGCTAATTACTAATAGTGATGTCGCGAACCCGAAATTTTCGGTTCGCGAACGGCGAACGCGAACTTCCGCAAATGTTCGCGAACCGGTGAACCGCCCGAAACGCCATTGACTTCAATGGGGAGGCGAATTTTAAAACACACAGGGACTCTTTCTGGCCACAATAGGGATGGAAAAGTTGTTTCAAGGGGACTAACACCTGGACTGTGGCATGCCGGAGGGGGATCCATGGCAAAACTCCCATGGAAAAGTACACAGTTGATACAGAGTCTGGTTTTAATCCATAAAGGGCAGAAATCACCTAACATTCCTAAATCATAATCAATATGGATTGACACCTGACATATGACATGTTGACACCTTGACATATGGATTGACACCTGTCCTCAGAGCCCCTGATGCACACGGACACAGAGCAGAATAGAGACTGGTCCCCCTACATAGGGTCACTTGGCAGATATGGATTGACACCTGTCCTAGGATCCCTGATACACACTGACACAGAGCAGAATAGGGACTGTTCCTCCTACATGGCTTGGCAGATATGGATTGACACCTAGTTACAAACTGCTATTTGTAACGGGCCCTTTAAATGGCAAATTGCCCTGCTTCCCTGGGTTGTGGAGAAGCCTATTTGCCAGCCTCCTCCCGCATGACTATGGCCCCTGGGAGATTGTGAAAATGTATACACTTTTATTTGGTGTGTATGGCCCTTTAAGACTGTCGGTGGGCATATTAGGGCTTATGGACTCTTTATGTGACTGGTGCTGGCCCTTTAAACACCTTTTTTGGGACATCAGGAAGATTGGGACACTGCCCCTTTAAGGCCGTGTCCCCAGACTTGTTAGGGACACGGCCCCTTTAAGACGGTGTCCCCTGTGTCCCCAGACCTGGTGCAAACCCTTTGTGCCTGCCTTGCTATTTCCCACTTGGTTCAGTAAATGGGAAATTATTTCAGCTGCAGAGACTAAGTCCCATTAGTGATGGGACTTAGTCTTTTCAGCCGTTGCATGCCTTCAGCTGCAGAGACTAAGTCCCATTAAAATGATGGACTTAGTCACTTTTCAGCCGTTTTTTTTCAGCCTTATTTCAGCTGCAGAGACTAAGTCCCGTGATGGGACTTGAATCTTTTCAACCTTTCAGCTGCAGAGACTAAAGTCCCATTAGCGGTGGGACTTGATGGATTTCAACTTCTTTGAAATAGACACCTCACAGCCCAAATCTATGGAACTGTTTTGGGCAGGAAAATGTGCTTGCCGTCGGTCATAAGGGACCTCCAGCTAACTTTTTAACCCCTGGATGGATTTGGCTGATTTTTGGTTATGTTTATGTTTTAAGTGTGCTGATTCCAAATATGTAATTATGAAGATGGGATGTGTAGTTTTAAAGTTACAGGGTATGGCTAAAAGCTGTATTTTTACTGCCTGTGTTTAATTATGTTAATCTCTTCCCAAACGTCATTTCGTTCAAAGTGGAGAGAATGTTAAAAAAAAATATTTTTGTTCTGAGTGTGAGAAATGCTTTTCAGCCGCTCCTAATCTTAAGCATCATTTGAGGAGCCATACAGGAGAGAAACCTTATTTGTGGTGTGTTTAGTATTGTTCTGATCAGTTTAATACCT
>OW240912.1:96973173-97073345 GCA_933207985.1 Pelobates cultripes | reverse complement strand
GGGGTAGTGAGGCCTGGGTGGTGAGGCTGAGGGTGGTGTGGGGGGTAGTGAGGCTGGGCGTGGTGTGGGGGTTAGTGAGGCTGAGGGTGTGGGGGTAGTGAGGGCAGAGAGATCAGATGAGTAGTGGACACTGAATACACTAGCCTATCTATCAATTTCCCTATCAAATCAGCAGCAGCTACACTGTCCCTCCTCTCATTAAGAATGCAGCTTCACAATTAATGTAAAATGGATGCTGTCCAGGAGGTGGGAGGGTCTGGGAGGGAGGGTCTGCTGCTGATTGGCTGGAATGTGTCTGCTGACTGTGAAGTACAGGGTCAAAGTTTACTCAATGATGACGAATAGGGGCGGACCGAACAGCGCATATGTTCGCCATCCGTGGCGAACGCGAACAAGCGATGCTCGCCAGGAACTATTCGCCAGCGAACCGTTCGGGACATCACTGCTTACCAGATTAACTACAGCTACATCAAGCTGTTCTGGTGACTATAGCGTCCCTTTACCTATGTATACTTTGGACCAGTGATATTTTGCCCAACAAAGGAACCCAGACTTTAGAAATAGCATTACAGGGACAAGCTTCTCGCCATCCAACACAAAGTAATAACATAATTACACAGTAAAATGAAAAACACTTTAAATATATAAAGCATACACTATGCCAATCAGTGCAAATGAACAGTTTCCTAAATCCATCTAGATATCGCCAAGGGCAATGTCAGTACCCATTGTGTTGCAGATGTGTCATGAGTAAAGTAAATGTAACAACCCACTGTTGGCTCAGATTTTAGAACCAATAATATTCAATCAAATTACAACTCGATGCTGTAAATTCTGTCAGTCATGTAACAGGTTATAGAATGTTGCTTTTTTGCCCAAATAATTGTGTTTCAGGTGTTTTTTTTTTATATTTTAAACATCCTAGATACAACTAGGTAATCCATAAATCCTGGTCTGGTAAGGAGGTTTGTGAGGACTGGTTTGGGAACAACTACTCTAGAGCCTTCCTAGCTATTACAACTATGACTTAGAGGTCAAACCTACTGGGAAAAACAAACAGGGCAGTTTTATTTACTTTACTGAATGCATAAAAATTCCAATTTTGACAAGCAATCAGGCAGTCCCACAAACTGTGCTGAATATTAACTCTGTATGGTCCCATGCTGATAACATTGTTAGCACCACAGGTAGTCTGGCTTATATGACAGACTAGGAATTAATTTTCCCTGACCCCCTAACCTGTGAGATCACGATATTTAAAGTATTTTTCAATTATTTTTTTTACATGTTAATAAAATTTGCAATAATTTTACAATAGTTTTATTTAGTATGAAATTATATAAAACGTAATACTATAATTGTATTTTTTTTCTCATTTTACAACAGTCCTACATGTTATTTTTGTAAAATAACAATTTATCAAATTAGTATTAGAACAAAGCATTTTGCATAATTTCCCTGTGATTGAAAAGTCAATTACAATATCAGTTTATTATCAGTGATGCTCATTTTCAATAATGAGATTCAATCTTTTCTTAGTACATAGTATACTCAAGTGCAACTTTGTATTTCACATTTCATTTTTGTAAACTTGTTTTGAACTTGCTTGTAAAGAAAGAAAAACATCTACATTCATACACATTTTCATTTGAAAACTGTGTAATATTTTTAAGCATCTAAAACCAAGCATTCTATTGTGTACTATCGGCAGTTATATAAAGTACATTATTTAGAAGAATACTAAGTGACAACGTGATTTGAATTAGCCTGTGAGAAGAAATACAACTCAATAAATTAGACCTGAGTTCATTGTAGTTTAATCCTTAGCAAATGTAAATATTGCCCATAATGAAAATGGCTGAAGAAAATTATACCCTTTTAACCCTTTAAGGACAATTTTTTTTTTTCTAGTGGGAAGAATGAGAGGCCAAGTTATGATGATTTAGCTTTTAAAATCATGTCTTACTCTCTAAGAAAGATGAGAAAACAAAACTCATTTTAAAAGGACACTATAAGCACCGAAACAACTTTAGCTTAAAGTGACACTCCAGGCATTCAGGCCACTTCTACCCATTGGAGTGGTCTGGGTGCCAGCTTCCACCACCCTTAACCCTGCAGGTGTAATTATTGCAGTTTTTATAAACTGTAATAATTACACTTGTAGGGTTAAGTCCTCCTCTAGTGGCTGTCTCCCAGATAGCCACTAGAGGGACTTCCGTGTTCTTAGATCACTAAAAGTGTTTTAAACAATGCTGGACGTCCTCACGCTATGCATGAGGACCTCCAGCATCACTGGAATCCCAGTGAAAAATGCTTTCCTATGGGGAGGTCTAATGCGCGTGAGTGGCCATTGCCGCGCATGCGCGTTAGGTCTCCCCCACCGATGGGTGGGCCTGACCCAGCGCCGAGGGACATCGGCATTGACTTCAGGTAAGTCACTGAAAGGGGTTTAACCCTCTTCAGCAACATGGGATGGGAGATGGGCACTGCAGGGCACTGCAGGGGCACTTTTTTCCTGGCACAGGAGAGTCCCTTTAATTGAGTAGTTTTGTTGTATAGACCATGACCCTGCAGTCTAGCTCCTCAATTATCTGCCATTTAGGAGTTAAATCACTTTGTTTATGTAACCCTGGCCACACCTCCCCTGCATATGACCTACACCTTTCCTCTAAAGAGAAAGCGAATGTTTGAACTTCCTTTATTTATACTTGTCGTTTAATTAAGAATTTCTTATTTGTTATTTCCTGCTATGTGTATAGTCTGCTAGAGTCTGCAGTAGCCTTGTGTGTTTGATTAAAGTTCAATAAACACAGCAGGATATGAAAACTTCTAAAATAAACACGGTGTGCTGACACATCTGATTGAAAATAAATTTTTTTTGTGTGAGTCACAGCCACAGGAGATGTGGTATGGGATGCATAAACCGAAACAGAAGTAAATAGCAGACAAGGGAGTGATGATAGCACAGGGGCTTGATATATACACTAAAACTGCTTCATTAAGTTAATTTAAAAATCCATCTCCTCCCTTGTTAAGACAGTTTTTTTTTATCAAAATCACCACCTCTCCATTCTTTTTCTACTGTTTCAATACCTAGAAATCCCCCCCAAAATTGATGGACTCTATCAAAATGGGATGAAAGAGGGTGTTCCTTGAAACCTTTTTTAATATTTCTAACATGTTTTTCAATTGTGGGTATTGCTTGGAGCACATCAACACGCAAAGGTGTAATTAAAGAATTTACAAGTGGTTCCGCAGGTAAAAATAATAAGATAAAACAACACATTATATGCTATACAAAAAATTGCATATATGTTCTAACATGTCCCTGTAAATTGCAATACGTGGAGAAAACAACTAGACAGGTACATGTCTGCATGTTCCTTTTGTTTAGACTATAACCTTGCAAGAGGGATTCAGTTAATCTTCAAAATTGTTAGTTTATGTGTTCCTAAGTACACTTTGTCAGTGCTATGTACTGACAATATAAACTTACTCTGAATCTCACTTTTGTCTTCCAGAAAAGCTTAGACAACATATTTAGGGCAAATATGTTTAGAATTTCCACCATA
Organism: Pelobates cultripes; assembly: GCA_933207985.1. Lineage (NCBI taxonomy): Eukaryota > Metazoa > Chordata > Amphibia > Anura > Pelobatidae > Pelobates > Pelobates cultripes. The sequence goes on along the minus strand of OW240912.1, from coordinate 97,069,773 downwards.
CAATTCTCATGAGTCCTAATTCATCTTAAATAAACTAACAGAATAATCCAAACTAGCTCCCAAGATGAGTCCCCATTTAAGTCAATGTTGCCATATCTTGTCAAGTTAGGGTGACCTGTAGGAAAAAAGGGAATTATTGAAGAAGCATTTGAAAAATAAATAAATATGCATGAAGAGTGGGATATTTGGAACATTAATAATTTAAACTGACAATACATGTTTTCTGCTTCAGTCAGCTTTGGAAAGTTGATTTTATATACATCTATATTATTTATTGGGATAAAGAATATCTTTATGAAACATGGGAAATAAAAATCTGGAGGTTTATTGTAAATTTTACAAAATATTGCAATTATTTTTGAATTTTAACATACTGTCCTTTTGTTTTTATAGTATTGGTTAATATGTGAAGTGTATATTATTAAATGATAAAACACACACTTTAAAAAAAATACCTCTGGTAATTGGGATACTGTGTTCAAATTAAAACCTGCTGCTACTATACAATGTATAACTCTCTACATTTACGCATAAAACATTAACATACCAAGATTATGAAACACGTTGCATGGACTCAAATGAGCAAATTACATTTATTGCACTCTATTAGGTAATAGAGCAGGATTCTATTTAAATTTTTTTGCAGAAAAAAGGAGGACCATAAACTACAATTTAAACCAATATCAATATCTATTAAACCTGCACTTCTTCTATTGAAAGTGTCATTGTACATAATTCAGATGGGAGTATTATCTTCAAAAGCAGAATGTAAACTCTACACTGCTAACTGCTATTTTCGGGATATTTCACCTGTAAGCTATTCAATAGCTTTGATCTATGAGACTAGTGGCTCAGAAAACATCTCAATGGAGAATGTACAGTGTATGTCTACAGATTAGAAATAGTTTGTTCTACCTTTTTACATTATGTTACTTTAAATGTGAGCAAGTGTATATTCTTTTTTGTAAAATAAGTTTCTTAAAACTTATATACTAATTGTTGTGCTATTCATTGTGCATGGCGACAATGCCCCCTTTAGCATTTGAGGCTAATTAGTACGAGCATTTGATAGCCTTCAGAAAAAAGTCACAAATGTTAAAATGTTCCCATGAAATACTAGGACACATGCTGATGATGTAAAATATGTAATATGTAAAAACATTTTTATGTATGCTATCCTTTTCTCATGTTAGAAACTTACATTGATGACATTGATGTCTTTTTTTTCTGCTTCATCTGTACTGTGCCAAAACTATCATTGTGCAATTTTGTATTAAATTTTGGGATATTTTGCTCATTTTGTTTTCCTGATATTTTTTTACTATTGATTATAGTCCCAAAATAAAAAGTACTATTACTTGGAAAGATGAGCATTCAGAATGTAAAGGGTCTTTTCATACATTAAAAAATGTTATAGGAGGGGGAGGCGGAATTATATTTTTGCATCTCTTTCTTATTCATTGGAAGTGACACATTTGTAAACTGGAAAAAAAAGGAACATAATAATAACATAATAAACATAAACATAATAATAGGAAAAGAAAGTGATGGAAAGTTTGCAATAAGGAATGAATAAACACAAATATGTAATACTGCATAAAAAGTGAATGTGAAACAGACATGTGAACATTCAAATACGCTATACTACCTGCTGAAATTTAGCACACATGACAAAAGAATATTAACCCCTTAAGGACACAACTTCAGAAATAGAAGGGAATCACAATGGAAAAATTCCATCATTTGTTCTTAAGGGGTTAAACAACACAATTAATGTTTACTAATGTTTACATTACTGTACAACGTTTTGATAGCAGTCTACCTTTAACTGTTCAGAAACATATATGTAGAGTTCATACAATCCATTTTAGACTCTGAAGTTAACAAACTTTATATAGATTTCAGTTTGTCACTAATATTGCATTGGTACTCATCAAATTGCCTTTTTTCTCTGTCTGGCTCTATTTCAAACTGTGTTTAGACTCAAAAACACTACAAAATATTATCCTTTCACTTCAAAGTCATTATTTCTTGTAGGATTGGTCCCATGATAATTTGACAAAGATGCAGGATGTTTATTATAAATGAGAATGTTTCTCTTGCCTAAAAAAATGACAATCACTAGGAGACTGCAGCTGTGCCTGTTGCCAGCCATCTTATTCGACCAACATCGGCGGGAGGTATAACCTTAGCGTCAGCCATACAAGCTCCCACCAGTTATGGCCGAATGTGATAAGCTGACATTGGGCAGATGACACCCTCAGCACATCGTTGCTACCAGTCGTAGCTATGGCTAATGTGGAAGCATGAGCTGAGTAGCAGAAAGGGGTCAGGCTACAAGCTACACAGGAACAACATTCAGTGTTAAATTGATCAAAATGGTCTAAGACTGATTACTGGGATGCAAACAGGGAACTGTAGGCACTGTAACTACTCCTACTAACTGAAGTTTATGGTGCTTATAAATAAATCCAAGTGTATCAAGTTATCAAATTATATGTGTGAAATGTGGCAGCCACTATTTAAATAACCAATGTATCCTGCCTGTTAAGATCTCTATATCAATTAATCAAAAAAAGCTTAATTATTATATCAGTGATCTAACCTAATGAATAAGGCTCTACTCATTTTTTTGTAATGGTAATGGTACTTGAAGTTTGTATGTGCACTGTTTTATCATGAAATGTTGCAGAGACAAAGATATTTGTCTACATGCTGAATGTGCTCCACCTCCAGCAGCATCATACATACATACTACAGCCCCTATATCCTATGATATCCCCTTCCACCAACCACAGCCACATATCCCTGCAATTTAGCCTTTTATCTCACTACATTACAGTCCATATCATCCCTCTACAGCCCACTACCAGTTACTCGCCAGAGAGATTAGGTTCTGGATCCACTGCTGCAGTCTGGAACAAGAGTTCTGGACTGGTTAATGTCAAATCTGTACACAGACACTCACTTATTGGTTGAAAGTGTTCAAATGATGCTCATGAATGAATAAGCTGCAGGATTGCCATCTGGCTTATGTAACTCTGCAAAAGTGAGATGCTGGTTAGCCATCCATCACAGGATGCTCAGTTCCCAGTTGGACCAGGTAAGAGGGCAACCTGATGCAAAACTACTTGCTCCATTCCCGAGGAACGGTGTCAGGATAGTTCTAACATCATAACTTAGAAGACTGTAGTAGTTATGATGCGTGGAGTAACCCTTTCAACTGTTCTTGGTAAATAAATATAAACATTCAATTAACACACAGAGTCTCACTGAATCAGATTGCATATTAAATGGTTATTGGTTTAGGAGGTATTAACAATTCTATGGGTCATCAGCAACGTTTAAAAATGTAAAAAGACAGACATACTTCCCAGCCTTCATGTTGTTTCGGACTGTTGTAATCATGATTGCAAGGTGTTAAAATGTTTGTATGGTTCATACATCTCTATAGTCTTAAATTCATTTTTATTAATTATGTCCAACATGGATAGCAGTTATAACATAGGAGCTCTGGCCAAACCCATCAAGTTGGAAGAAAGTTACAATGATAATGCAGAAGTGTAAATTCCTTTGAAAACATAGTAAAACGATATAGTCGATAGAAGCACTATTTAAGTTGAGAGATGACATACAGACTGGATGGATGGATGGATGGATGATTGGTAACTGATGGTAAAAAATGGCCAATTATGTAATTAAACTATATAAAGAATAGATTTCCGACATTTATATTCTGCCAAGCAAGTATAAAATAAAAATAAAACATCCAGAATTAGCTTGCACCTTTACATTTTGTACAGTTCGTAACACACATACTGTTGCAATAGTATCATATTGGATCTACTGAGTTTCCATAGTAACTCTGCATGAATAATTGGCATTCTTCCATAAATGTTGCTTTTTTTGAAAGCTGCCTAAGGGCTCTACTATTTTAGTTAATAACAGGTTAAATGAAGCATGTAAAATGGCAATAGTTAATTGTTAGTTGAATTAAAAAAAATACAGCCCTGTAAAATATACAATATTGTAACAATAAGAAGCTGAGCTATACAAATAACTGTCACTTAAAAAACAATAAATGACTTATTTAGTTTGTTTTTGCCTCTTTAAAAGTCAAATAGTTTTATTCTGTTGTAGCACTAGTAAAAAAAAAAATCAGCTTTTTGCCCTTGTTTGATCATAGTTTAGATTATTAATTTTTTTAGTTAACATTGATCATTTTAACAATATTGGAAAGATGCTTTCAAGGATAGACAACAACTAACATTTATCCACATTAATGTAAATCTCCAAGCACCATAACTACTACATCATGATGTAGTTGTTATGGTGCCAACAGTACCCTAATGCAGCCCCAGGAATCACCCACTGTGCCCTAGGTAAGGAACACAAGTATATAGATGGGACATTCCAATTAGTAATATCCTGTTCCTTCACCAAAGTGTGTTAAAGGTCTGACATATTAGATTTTATAAGAAGACGTTATAAAAATGGGAGTTTGTTCAGGCTTATAGGTATTAGAGCAAGTTTTCAAAATGTAGCTTTATTGTGTAACTCCAAAGTGTAGAATTAATAAAAAACAAAGCAATGGAATTATTCAGCTACAATTTCCTAAAAGGTAATATAAGGTAGACTAGTTCTCAAACAGTTTTACTACTTAGAATGGGCAAGTGCCAGCATATTTCTGGCTCAATAATTACTTCAACACTCCGTCCATCCATCCGTCCATCTCACTGTCTATGTAGCCTGTTGGTCTTCCACCCATAATTAATACTTTCCTTCTCTCTGGTTCGTCTGTTTATATGTGTCTTTGTTCGTCTTTCTTTCAGTCTCTGTCTGTCGATCTTTCTATGTACAATGCAGTACTCTGTGTCTGTGTATCTATCTTTTGGCCCATTATTACTTAAAGCTTGGAATCACATTTTGTTAGTAATTAACCTGACTGTCAACATAACACTTGATGTCTGCTGCTGTCAGTTTATAAATATTTTACCAAGTGTGTGTCTTCATGTTGCAAGCTATTACAGACACACGTTATATTACTCATGTATATTTTATAGCTAACACATCACATTTAGGCAGTTACGAAAAAAATTGGCAAAACAAAAAACTGTAGAGTCTTCAGAAGTTCATTTCAAATTAAAACCGTGAGGCAGTCATGAGGTTTTATTATCATCATTATAATTATAATTATTATTACTTATTCATAGCTCTGACCTCATCATCCTCCCATTTTTCACACATAGGTTTGAAAATGATGTACATGTTTATTTTCAAATCCCAGTTTGTAATTAGAAATACAAATATGTTGGTTATTCTACTCTTTTGAAACCTCACTAAAAAAAACTTGCATGTCATCATCTGCAACTCAAACCAATTAATAACTAGCTCGAGGGAACTCTAAGTACTTAGTGTATGCTCTCCGACTTAACCTAATTGTCAGCTGATGTTACTATGACCTAAATTAATGGTGCTCATTTTATCAACCACAGAAGGATGAAAGGTTGAGTTGACTCTTCTGGGAATATAACCTGCAAACCTTACATGTAAATAGACTCTATTGCTAGTGTTTTTGAGTTTATTGCTTTTAAGAAGAAGCATTAAATGGTAACAGTAAAGTATTTTCATTATAATATGAAATTCTGTATGCATTATCTCTTTATATTGGGCATTGTATTTAGGGACCTATGCTTTTTGTGAATTTCCCTCGTTATTAGCAAAAAAGATGTTTGCTTACTTTATAGAAACATTTCCTTGTACAAATGATGCTTGGCTGTTATTCATTTCTGCATATGAAAAACTATAACAACTTTTTGTAAATTCTTGTAAGTGAATTGCATTAAAGAAAGATTAGGCTAAGATGTTTTGTGCAGCTTCTACTAAAAATGCTTCCTCTTATCCTATACAAAAGGAACACTGTGTATGGAGATACCCTTACATGCATCACATTAGTTAACATGCAGGGTGCAATCCAAGGCAGACGCTCCCCAAATGTCCAAACTCAATAATATACACATGAACCAGGATGCACACCCAATCAAAACTTACTTTATTATGATAAGTATACATGCAAACCAAATGCAATAAGACAAACAAAAAAATAGTGCAAGAGGCTAATTACTAACTGACAAGCTCAGCACAAAACTAACAATAGCTTACCAGGGCAATACACAGGCCACAAGACCCCCCAAATCTTTGGCACAAGTGATGCCTTATTCAAGGAAACCAGTATCACCCCTTACCTTGTCCTGCATAAATGCCCCCCCAAACAACTGATGGCTAGCAACTCGGCATCTCGACCAAGACCGGGAATGACATCATCACTTCCGGTCTTGCGATATATTAATAATATAAAGTAATAACACAAGCCCTATACATGTCCCTTTATCCTAACAACACAATATGCCAAAACAGTTGGAGGTAGACGGAGTTAGGGCTTTTTTTTAATAATGGTAAAACGCATGCTGTAATCACTATATGTTAGACCACTGGGAGAAGTAAATCAATTCAACAAATGCTAAATTCAGCCAAAAAACTGTCTGTTTTTGAACAGTATTATATTTATAGTGTATACAAGTGCATTCAGATCCATGAATGGATGGACAGACAGATGGATAGATGGACAGATGTCTGTATTGAAAGACTGATGGAAAACCAAATTAGGCATTGTTAAAATTTATTTTTTCCTTTTTGCTCTGAGCATGTTTATTTTGATATTTTATCTATGCACAAACATTTTAGTGTTGCTTTAATTTCATCTTATACATATAAATTAATTTACATGCGGTTTTGTGTTCCTAATATCCTTGATCTCATTACTTTTTTTATATAGTGAATGGGTTAACAAGTTTTAATATATTCACTTAATTTTCATTTTACATATGCAAAATATTTTTATAAAACAGGCTCCAAAAAAAGGCATAAAATATAAACAAACTAACCATCATAACTCAGCATTTTACATTCCCAAACATAATAACTTACATTAGTTTGTGAATGTTCAGTCACAATTACAATAGATTGTGCTGTAGGCATAAACTGAACAAATATATTTTAAATGGACATTAATGTGTTTCTCCGAATAGCACTTTTTGTTAGTAAACTGCAGCATAATAAGTTACTTTTTTGCCTCAGGCAAACTCATCTGAAAACACTGAAGAGAAAAGAACCAGTCAAGACAAAAAAAATAACAAATTAACATAATCTGCCTATTTGTCACTACCTGAACATTATGATGCTCTGAAGTTTCTTTGAAACATCTCCAAACTTTTGGAAATTGTACTGTTTTATATGAAATGTTCTAGTGTGTTCCTCCAGATATGTTTTGAAATGCCTTTGGGGCTTTGTTGTGTAAAACTTGTACATATGTAGGCCTTCCGAAAATATCAAACTGCAGGGCTTTCAAAGTGACTCTACAATCAGCATGATAACCAAAACTCTCTACCTATGTCCATGTGAACCGTTTCTCTTCTTGCAACAATCTTAGTAGCTAAAACCTAAAAGCTAAGGCCTCACTGATTACTGTCACAGAAAGAAGCTTAGATTTTCGTTGGACCATCCAATAGTATTATGGTGTAATAAACCTAGCCATGGCCATTCTTATGCATATGTTCACAAAAATGCTACAGTTGTATTCCTCCTATCAAATAAATAGAATAGCTTCTAAATGCTGCAATGATAGTAGTTTAACCCCTTAAGGACCAAACTTCTTCATACATGTCATGTGTCCTTAAGGGGTTAAACCTTTGCTGGGCAAGTTCTTAGGGAATTTGTTCAGCTCCCTTGAAAAATAGCAAAGAAGGGACTGATTTTTTTTCTTTTTGCCAGTTAAGAATTGGACTAATTAAAGATACATGTTTACATAGACTGAAATGAGACTTCTGTTTTTGCTGTTGAAAAATCCTTCTTGACTCCAGAATGGCAGTCAGATCTCTCCTTGGATCAAAAAGCCATTACCCAACAATTTAAAAATTATATCCTAGAAAGTTCATTATCAAACCTATTAAGCAGCATGGATTCATGTTTTAATAAACTAATGATACATTCAACAGAATAAATATTCCACCGTATTATTTGCAGGCGATTTCTATCATATCAGGAAGTCCATCTAACATACAGATCACAGTGGATTACAGTTCTATAAGCTTATCATGTATTTGGGAAAATATACACATGGGGCTAAATTCACTGTAATGAAAGAGTGAGAAGTGCCTGCTTCAAACATATATAATATTAATGTAAATGCAGATGGGGAAGGTGTAGCCCTTAGAGGAGAAAAGCAAGGGAACTAATAGTGAAGTGAAGAAAATTCAGTTAGGTGAAGGTAAATCAAAATGAATACACTCCCACCTTTTAGGAGCTTAAAGGACCACTATAGTGCCAGTTAAACAAACTCGTTTTCCTGGCACTATAGTGCACTATAGTGCCTTGATGGTGCCCCCACCCTCAGGGTCCCACTCCCGCTGCGCTGAAGGGGGGAGGAAGAGGGTTAATTCCTTACCTCTTTTTGAGTGCCGGGCTCCCTCTGCGCTGGGACTCTCCTCCCTCTTCTTCCGTCATCGGCTAAATGCGCATGTGCGGCAAGAGCCGTGCGCGCATTCAGCCAGTCCATAGGAAAGCATTCTCAAAGCTTTCCTATGGATGCTGGCATCTTCTCACTGTGAAAATCACAGTGAGAAGTGCGGAAGCGCCTCTAGCGGCTGTCAATGAGACAGCCACTAGAGGCTGGATGAACCCATAGGTAAACATAGCAGTTTCTTTGAAACTGCTATGTTTACAGCAAAAAGGGTTAACCCTAGATGGACCTGGCACCCAGACCACTTCATTAAGTTGAAGTGGTCTGGGTGCCTATAGTGGTCCTTTAAGTGCAGCTCCAACTTGAACACTTGAGTGGGATGATCTCTGCCTAAGTATGTGGTGGAGTACAAGCTCTGCAGCTCTGCTATAGTAATAGCTTCCCTTGTGGATATGTGGGGGAAATCCGAGGTACATACTGCAGTATGCCAGACTCAATTATAGAAATAAATAACCATAAAACATATGCACTCACGTGCTTTGGTATAGTACATACAGTGGGTACAGTGAATCTGTAATACTCTCATATTCAAATGAATGGCAGAAGCAGCGCACACACAGGCCAAACACATTGACAGTGCTCAAATACACAAACTATGTCATACAATTATGTTAAAATGTATTAAAGTTACTTCATTTCAATTGTGGAAAGATAGGCAAAGGATTTATTTTTCTTGGCATTGCAGCAAAGGTACAGCAAAATGACCATTTACTAACTGGCATAACTTTGATGTGACACTGATTAATAAAGTGTTCCAGGAAGAGCCCACATGCCACATAGTGAACTATCGAGACTGCAATGACATTAACGGAATACCAAATTTGAAGGGCTTCAAAAAAGCCCTTTTATTGATGCAACTACTATGCCTACTAAGACCAGGCATTACATCTCATTAAGTGAGCTATACCTTTACAATTAAACCTTTCAGTGTTGCAGTGGAAAGCAGAGCAATGCATGCTCCCCACTGTGGTGACACTGAACGTGATAGTAAAATACAGGTATACATGCTGAGCATGTCATTTATATGCTCAGTGTGTTGTAATAGAAAGACTATCAGCTACCTTCCCTAACCTCTGTTTATGCATCTTTTTTCCCGACAACTATGGCCTAGGTTTGATATTTGTGGATATGATTTTTAAATGATTTTGTATTTTTAGATACGTTTTTCAAATTATTTAATATTTTTGACTAAAACTCCTGAAGCTGCCTTTTATTCTTGATATTTTTTATTCTTTTTATTTCACTTAAGGTGAGTCCAATATTTGAGAATATTTTTTTTTTCCAAACTGTACCTTCAAAGTTAACATTGTAATTAGTTGGACCCCTGTAGTAAATGTAGTACTATTCTGTGTCACAGGGTGTGGCTGCATATGTGTATACACATTAACATTCAAACATCGACACTACATACAAACACACTTCTCCAAACAACAACACTACATGCAAATCAAACACCAACACTACAGGCAAATATACCCCTGTCATCAAGCACCCACACTAAATACAAATACACTGTTGCAATCAAATACCAATTCTACATACAAACAAACCCCAGGAGGAAATATCCAACACCAACACTATGTACAAACACATCACTGCATTCAAACACAATACACACAACTATATCACTGCTTACAAGTGGCAACAGAACATGCATTCAAGCATGCAAACACTGCCCACAAATAAAACCCTACAAGGATGGGCAAATTATATATCCTCGTGATATACATCATGGGAGATGTATGACAGATGGGATTCTACTTTGTGTTCACCCTTGTGCTGGGGGGTAGTCAAAAAATGTCTTGCACCAGGGCTCTATATACTTTCAAAGGCTTCTATTTCCCCTGTTTACTTTTCATGTGTGATTATTTGCATTCAGTTCTGTTAGCCCTGTCAAGCTTGGTTACTACTGCACAGTCCATGTTCCTTTAACTTAATAGAAACATATACTGAAAAGAGGAAGTCACTTTTGTTAATGTTCTGCTTTATTAAATTAAGTACATAGGCTTCACATGTTAATATAATTGGGTGGGGCTTAACTGAGGTGTGTGCAAAGTTCCAACAAAGACAAACTGGGACTTTTTAGTTTAAAGTGATTCTATAATTCATAGGTCATGTGTTTGACAAGTTCATCTTTGTGTAGATAAACCTCTAGTCTATGTATATACTTGGCATGATATTGTGATATAGATGCAATGGGTGTGAATGAAGGTGCCAATATATTATGCAACCATTAACTCCTATAGGCACTCAGACCACTCCAGCTCATAGAAGTGGTCTGGGTGAAGTGTCTCTGTCCCCCTTAGATCTCAAATGTTAAACATTGCAGTTTTAGAGAAGGACCAAGGCAGGACTAAGACAGCTTCTAGAGATGCTTCCAGGAGTTTACCAGACTCTAGAAATTCCAAATTGACGCTGGATGTCCTCACGCTCTGCATGAGGACATCCGGTATCATTCAAATTCCCACAGGAAAGCATTGAGATAATTCTTTCCTATTTGGAGGGTCTAATGCACCCGCAGCACATAATACGCATGCGTATTAGATCTCCCCGTTGGAGGATGTCAGAGGAGGAGGAGTGACAACCAAGTAGCGAGGAACATTGGCACTGGAATTAGATTAGTTTTTTACCCTTTATCTGCCAGAGGGGGGCACAAGGCATGGGGTCTAGAGGGCAGATAAAGGGAATAACATGATTCCAGGGCATGAAACAGTGTTAGAAATACAAGTTTGTTTTCCCAACACCATAAAATCCCTTTAAAGGAACACTATAGGGTCAGGAACACAAACATGTATTCCTGACCCTATAGTGGTAAAACCACAATCTAGCCTTGCCCCCTTTGCCTCCATAAATATAGTAAAATTTTACTTCTATTCAAGTCTGCAGCTGCTCTTTTCTTTCCCTATCTGCCTAAGGCTTGCCTGCTGTCTGCTGAAATAATCAGAAGTGGTGGTCTGAGCCAATCAAATTGCTTTCCAATAGGATTTGGGTGAGACTGTCAAGGAGGCAGATCTGGGAAGAATTAGCACAATTCAGAAACAACCCTGGCCAATCAGCACCTCTTCATATAGATGAATTTAATCAATGCATCTCTATGAGGAAAGTTCAGTGTCTGCATGCAGAGGGTGGAGACACAGTAAGCAGCACTGCCCCAGGAAGTACCTCTAGCAGCCAACTGAGGAGTGGACAGTGGAGTTATCACTAGGCTGTAATGTAAACACAGCATTATCTCTGAAAAGACAGTGTTTACAGCAAAAAGCCTGAAGGGAATGATTATACTCACCAGAACAAATGCAATAAGCTGTAGTTGTTCTGGTGACTATAGTGTCCCTTTAAGGAGGTATGCAATTGTACAAGTTCTGATCAAAACAAAACCTAGAATTGAACTATATGTCTGTTGAACCATCATTTATCTATTTCTTATTAAGTGCACCCACACCTATCATGTATACTTTTTTTCAGGAGAAATAGGGCTTTCATTTCAGATATCTATATATGGAATACTATTTAATATGAATAAAATTAAAAACAAAGTGTGAGAAAACATTATTTTCCAAGTTCTTCCTTGCATTTTAACTGTGAATGTCATAATACTGTTTGCTTTTACTGCAATTTACTGCACACATATGTGTATGCTGTGATGTCCCACAAGTACAACAATCCCCCCAACATCATGTTATGGTGTTTGAGTGAAAATGACCCCCGTCATGGCATTTGTAAAAGTTGACAACCCTGAGTATTCAAAATGGACTATGTCCAGTTTTTTTGTTGCCACTTAGTCACAAACCCTGGGCAAATTTAGTGTTCATATTTGTCATTATCAATTTTCTTCTCTAAAATACTCATATTTGTTTTAAGCAATATAACAGTACCCCCAATGTACAAGTTTTATGGGGTTTGAGAAAGTGACAGGTCATACAAAACTCCTTCCCATTCCCTCAGTTTTTTATACATTGAAATTTGCCAGGTTAGTTCGCTGGGCCCATGAGACCTTATGGCAGCCCAGGAATGAGAATTACTCCCATATCATTGTAATCACATTGCTCTGAAGGGCCAGATTGGCTGCTGGATGACTGCCTGGGTTGTCAGGCAGACCCACCAATAGGGATCACAGGGCAAGATTAGGATCCCAGGCAGGGGAGATGCAGACCATTACAGCGTACTATACTATACTGCCATAACGGAGTTAAAGCCATCCATTTTCAGGACAGCATAGTACGCCATAAGGGGTTAAAGGGATCCTAAAGTGCCAGGAATACAAAACCCTTCAGTCACTTACCTGAATCCAGCACCGATGTCCCTCGGTGCTGGGTTGGGCTCTGCCCATGGCCCCACTTGCATTAGCAGAGAGTGAGGACATCCAGAGTCAGATAATGGACCAAAGGTCCGCTTTGATTCCGGAAGAGCACCCAGTGGCTGTCTGATAGACAGCCACTGAGGGCAGGCTTAGAGCTGCAATTTTGCAGCACTAACATTGCAACATTGCAGCAATAAGTGCAAAAGGGACAGAGTACCCAGACCACTTCAATTAGCTGAAGTGGTCTGGGTGCCTACAGTGTCCCTTTAATACAAAATACCTAGCATGTGAGCGATTACATGAATAGAAATTCTGGTTGCCCACAGATACAGTCTTACCTTTTGTGCCTCAAATCTAATGATAAAATCAAAAAAAGGCAAACAAAAATTCAAATAACTCAACTATAAATTAAAAATCAATATTGATGAATATAAATTAATTAATAAATGAAAATTAACATATAAATACATTAGCTGATCTGTTGCAGCTTTATAATGAATATTTGCATCCAGGAACTACAGCTGATGAAAACAAAAGCAACTTCTAGTATTCCATCCAACTTATCTTTTTAAAAAACGTACTTTTTAAAAAAAAATATTAAACTTTGCAATGTCCTTTGTACTATGCAGACTGAAAAGGCAGGATGTTCTGTCCTCACACTGTTTGTGCCAAGAAATTTATCTGTATGACAATGGCAGTGAATGCTTGAAATGCCCAGTGGCATTTTATTCACTGGTAGCTAGGGCTGTCAACTATGTAAGAAGCTGTGTTGTAAAATTTAGCCAGCAGAGCTTTATTGGTTTAAAATTAAATATTTGTTTTAAGAGAACAGTGGTTGAACTGACTGGTATTCCAGCACCGGCTTGGCACTGTGGTTCTCAACATAGAATGCAACAAACCAGTAATAATATGACACAAAAGAGTGCCCTGGGGCAGAAAATATGGACAAAATATAGCTGGATTGAAAACGTAAAGACCATCACATCACATTATTTATATGAAATACAACATTGAAAGAAGAACAATTTGGTGATTTTTTTTTTTTTGTTTTAACATCATTCAATATATATGTTAACACATAAAGTATTTTATAATAAATTATATACTTTTGTAAAATATATTCTACATATGACATAGCATACGTTCACTTCTTAATTTTACATAGTAATATAAACTGAAATCTATCTAAAAGTTGATTTAGAGGTGAAAAACACAATTTGAAGTGGTATCCAATTTTGTCTCAAATTTAGAAATGTTTTTCCTTTTGAGTCCAAATGGTATTTGGAGTTTTTTTGATCAACATGCCTTTACCAACATTTTTACACATGTTATTTGTATGATTCAAATATCTGACTAGCTGCTAATACCTCTCTTGCATGTTAGAAACATATGCCTACTGCTGCTACCATTTCTTTATAAACTTGAAACTTTATACTAGGTACTACTGTACGGGCAGGTCTAACTCCATGGCAACTTGCAAATTATATAAAAAAAAGTCTCCAACACAAAATCGGAGCCTTTGTATTTTCCCTGAAAATAAGTCATCCCCCGAAAATAAGCTAGGGCTCGTAATATAAGCCCAGCCCTAAAATAAGCCTTAGTCGCTAGTTCGCTATTTTATGTTCGGGGAACTTAGATTCCATGCGCTAGTGAGCTAATCTATGTTTGGGGGAATTCTCTTGAACATATACCTGCTTTGTTGCACGTACTTGCTACCATTTTATCCAAAAAATTATGACATTCCCTGAAAATAAGCCCTAGTGCATTTTTCTAATCAAAAATCTGGTCTTATTTTCGGTGGGAAAACAGTAGGTGGGTACCAAAAAAATATGTTCAACAGTTATATTGTGATTGCACATATTACTTTCCTTATGCTCGTGTAATTAATAGGAGTAAGATGATATAACAACTTCTTGGAATTGTCATTTGTTGAAGAGTTTACTCACACTTGAGCAGTGGTCAAACTTATCAAAAGTATTTATGTAGTAAGAGACTTGGGTTAATGGCGTTGGCAGAAAATAAGACAATTACTTTTTCCTGAAATCATTTCCAGTCCTGGTCTACCCAAATTACTGTATGTTTCTGGCAAAAGCCATTTAAAATATTTAAATTTTAACTGTATATCATAGATTTTCAACAAAAATAGATAATATGAGAACTCTGAGAGCAGGCAGAAACTTAGAGAAACTAAAGAAAACAAAATATTACAGAATAAATATACACATGCATGTGATTGTGGGTGTTTATGTGTGTATGCGATCAGAAAAGGACATACATGCATAACATACACACATACACATAATTATGCATATTCATGTGTTTGTGTTAGTGGGTGTTTATCCATATATGTCAGTATGAAATTGCAGTCATTCTACTTGTTTAAAAACTATGTGTAATTATTTCTGCATACGTCAGACCTGCACAAACTAATATAATAAACCTTTTAGTTCACATCCTCTGCAGCAAACACACAACCTGCTAGATCTTTAGTTCATTAAATATTTATAATGTTTGGCAAGGTGCATTAGATGCCTACATATTTGTATCATTGTATATATCTGTAAATATGCTATGCCGCTATCTTTTTCCTTTTGAAATATCTGACACTATACTGAAATAAGAATATCTACATTAACCCCTTACTACCAATTATGTTCTATGTCATCATAACCCTTCATTCTTTAAGAAGAGGTTATTTAATTACAGTAGGGCTGCCTGCAGCTCTAAATACAAATATAAGATTGTTTCCTGCTGGTACAATGTTTTTAAGGACCAGATTGAGATGAAAGTAAATAATTTTATTTGTCATTAAGAGGTTAATTGTTAGTCCTCTAAAGAAGGTATTTTTATAAACCAAAATGTACTAACAACCAAGTACACTGTATAGTTTAATAGAGATACATTTTATCTCTCTGTTTAAACGATTAAAATCTCTTTTAGATGAAATAAAACTACCATAACGTACAAAAAAAACAATATTATATCCAGTGTATGGTGAACATCTCTTTCTCTATTACAATCCAGATTCTCATCAAAATTACTGTTAAAGTGTTCATTAAAATAATTTTAAAATAATTATTGCGCTTGGTACAAATGAAAACTATCTTTGTAGTTATATGAGAGAAAGATTCCACACGCACAGCCATTATGATCTTAGTATATTACTAATACAAATAATGCTTCTGGTATGAAATTGGAAAGCTAGGAATTTTTATGATGGCGATCTGGAAAGAATTTGCAATTGAATTACTACTATACATTAGATTTGTATAAATGCAAATACTGGAACATTTAAGTATGTGAAAATGAACATTAACTGACTGATCATGAAGGCTTCAAATAGAAGAGTTTGCTTACAAAGAAGGTAATTTAAAGCATCATTTATAAAGCTCTTTGAGAACAGAGAAGCAGAATGAAAATTGTCCTCTAATCTTTTTTCCTCATCTAAGATTTCATAGGAGGGGATTGATGTGATTATTAGGAAAATGTGTTACTGTTATCATTTTTTGTTGAATCAAATGATCCTAGATTAAGATATATCACAGAAATGGTATAATCATTTTCTCACTTTATTCATTCAAACTATTTTCTTCTGGTGCTGTGCTCAAAAACATTGCAAATGATCCAAGCAGTGATGATTTTAAAGACTTCCTAATATGCTGACAAGTTTATCAATCTTTTCTTCTGACACTTTGACAGATCCCCCTGTGTCTGGTGGAAATGAGGATGAAAAAGGGGATTTACTGCCTGCAGAGTCTTGCATTAGTGTCAATCAGTGTGTTGATTGGAGGGGTCTGAAAGGAAGCTTGACTCTCTGTGCTTGCATGTGACCCTATTGCAATTTATACACACATATATAATTTACTAAACTTGAAAAATATTCCCTTAACTCCATCAAATTCATATACTTGACAATAAAGGGTAAAATTAATGTAAAAATAAGATGTATAGCCTGCACATAAATTAAATAAAATAGCAATTATCTCTTTAAATTCAGGAAAGATGTTAAGGCTTAATGCAGATGAACTGAATGCAGCAATGGTATTAAAATGAATCTTCCTTACAAATACAACCTGCCTCCACTTGTGATTAGTGCGTGGGAACTATAATAATCTAAGTGGGGAATCTAGTGTCAACCCCTTCTCCCCCTCCACCAATTTGCAATTTGTGGCAGTCGGGAGCCAGTAAATATAATATTTAAGTGGGGGACATAGTGACACTAGGTCACCCCTTGAATTCTATAATTAGTCCCCCTCCATCGTTTGGGGACAGGGAAGGGCACTCTGTCCTCCCCACTTTGAATATTATAATCAAGTCCCCCGCCCACCATCAAATTGGTAGGGACAGGAAGGACAATACGATGTCCCCTCTTTTCTTTTATTAAATAGACCCTGGCCACAGGTGGGCTGGGAGGTTTATAGTGATCTATCCACATCCATTATTTGTTTTAAAGTTTCCCACCCGATGCTCGATTTTTCTTATCATATTATTTTACATACCCTATCCCTATGGGACCTTTCTAAAGACTGGAGCAAGGAGCAAGGAGGTTTAAATTTGTCCTTATAGTAACATGTAGGTCTTACGGAGGCTTTTTATTTATTTATACTTAATTTGAAACTTTTTTATTCTGGCAGCTGGTAAGAATGCGCTGAAATGCCGCCACATGAGTATCATCCTCACATATGAGGGGTTTAACTATTTGCCCAATGCCTGCTAAGCTTGCAGTCAAATACTACTTAAGTGTCATTCACTTGCAAAAACACGAATGATAAGTGAATGATAATTTACTAATGTGAAACCTGCCATATCCATTTAGCTCAGTATTTTGTCATTTGTGCGTTGTCCATCTAATCCAGACACAGGATGCATTCGGGTGATTGCTGCATATTCAACCGAATTCCAACAGTATTTGGCTTCAGTAACTATTGCAATTGCGGTCAGAATTCGTTAATTTTCACAGGATTTTGTCCTTCTACCCAAAATCAGTTTTTTAGTGGATATTTCTGTAAGCCTACAAAAGCAATGATCACCATACACAACCAAGCAATACCATATATTTCTTTATTTCTACTGATGTACTTCATTAAACACAATATGGTATTTTAGACACAATAACATACTATGGATAATGTATGAAGTTAAAACAATATACAGTACACTCAAAAAGCCACATTCTTTCTGCTTTAAACTACCAGTTGACAGTGGGAATTGAGCATTCTCGTTCTATTTAAAAATTGGTGTAAACAAGTACAAAAAAAGAAGTCGGGAATGAAATCTGCCTGCTGGTTCCACTAATTTATGTACTGCTCGCTCCCAATTTGAAGAACAGAACACTTTGATAAATCCCCCCCCCCCATGTCCCATGCTAATAGTTGAGGTAGCCCAGTGAGTGTTACATTCCATCACCCCAGATCATGTGCAGCATAATGGGCACACAAACATCAATTTTTTTATTTTTTTTAATTATCCAATGGAGAACCTTTACACATTTTTCATAATCAATATCCTGTGCCTATCATGTTATAAGTTAATATTAAGAAAAACAGTGGTGTCCCCTGCCCTATATTTATTGAAGTAACACTGTACAGATCATGATTGACAGTGGTTTATGCCAAATTAGGAATATATACTTTCTCCTTTGCTGGCCAAACCCATTCAAAGCCACCATTTACTTTACAGCATCCACACTACAGGGAGTGCAGAATTATTAGGCAAATGAGTATTTTGACCACATCATCCACTTTATGCATGTTGTCTTACTCCAAGCTGTATAGGCTCGAAAGCCTACTACCAATTAAGCATATTAGGTGATGTGCATCTCTGTAATGAGAAGGGGTGTGGTCTAATGACATCAACACCCTATATCAGGTGTGCATAATTATTAGGCAACTTTCTTTCCTTTGGCAAAATGGGTCAAAAGAAGGACTTGACAGGCTCAGAAAAGTCAAAAATAGTGAGATATCTTGCAGAGGGATGCAGCACTCTTAAAATTGCAAAGCTTCTGAAGCGTGATCATCGAACAATCAAGCGTTTCATTCAAAATAGTCAACAGGGTCGCAAGAAGCGTGTGGAAAAACCAAGGCGCAAAATAACTGCCCATGAACTGAGAAAAGTCAAGCGTGCAGCTGCCACGATGCCACTTGCCACCAGTTTGGCCATATTTCAGAGCTGCAACATCACTGGAGTGCCCAAAAGCACAAGGTGTGCAATACTCAGAGACATGGCCAAGGTAAGAAAGGCTGAAAGACGACCACCACTGAACAAGACACACAAGCTGAAACGTCAAGACTGGGCCAAGAAATATCTCAAGACTGATTTTTCTAAGGTTTTATGGACTGATGAAATGAGAGTGAGTCTTGATGGGCCAGATGGATGGGCCCGTGGCTGGATTGGTAAAGGGCAGAGAGCTCCAGTCCGACTCAGACGCCAGCAAGGTGGAGGTGGAGTACTGGTTTGGGCTGGTATCATCAAAGATGAGCTTGTGGGGCCTTTTCGGGTTGAGGATGGAGTCAAGCTCAACTCCCAGTCCTACTGCCAGTTCCTGGAAGAAACCTTCTTCAAGCAGTGGTACAGGAAGAAGTCTGCATCCTTCAAGAAAAACATGATTTTCATGCAGGACAATGCTCCATCACACGCGTCCAAGTACTCCACAGCGTGGCTGGCAAGAAAGGGTATAAAAGAAGGAAATCTAATGACATGGCCTCCTTGTTCACCTGATCTGAACCCCATTGAGAACCTGTGGTCCATCATCAAATGTGAGATTTACAAGGAGGGAAAACAGTACACCTCTCTGAACAGTGTCTGGGAGGCTGTGGTTGCTGCTGCACGCAATGTTGATGGTGAACAGATCAAAACACTGACAGAATCCATGGATGGCAGGCTTTTGAGTGTCCTTGCAAAGAAAGGTGGCTATATTGGTCACTGATTTGTTTTTGTTTTGTTTTTGAATGTCAGAAATGTATATTTGTGAATGTTGAGATGTTATATTGGTTTCACTGGTAATAAATAATTGAAATGGGTATATATTTGTTTTTTGTTAAGTTGCCTAATAATTATGCACAGTAATAGTCACCTGCACACACAGATATCCCCCTAACATAGCTAAAACTAAAAACAAACTAAAAACTACTTCCAAAAATATTCAGCTTTGATATTAATGAGTTTTTTGGGTTCATTGAGAACATGGTTGTTGTTCAATAATAAAATTAATCCTCAAAAATACAACTTGCCTAATAATTCTGCACTCCCTGTAGAGTTAATATCTGGTTATTAGGCAGTTCAACTCATCACATTTTAAGAACAGAAGTGAGGCTGAAGACTGAGCTGTGTATCCCACAAACCTTTGCTAATCAGTTTAAAAGTATTATTGTTATTGGAGGTTCTCTGGCAGTGCTTGTGCATTACTGTGGATTGGCAGCCATCTTGAAGCTGTGTAGGTTTTAAAAAATAATTATAAGGTGGTTGTCACGTTCAGGCTCCATTCCTATAAGCATGTAATGATTTAGGAATTGTTTTGACAGGGAAACTAGCATCATCACATTACCTTTTGTATTAAAGCATTCCTTGGGTTGGCAAAATGCCTATGGTTAGTTGTGAACAACTAATAGCAAAGTAAAGAGCCCTCAAAATAAGCCAAGGGATTGATGACTTATTGACCAATTTTTAAGTGAAAGCAGTCAATAAATAACAATTTCATTATATTAATGCACATATGACATTGGGGGATTATGGAGGCCCGGGTTTCCTCATAGATAAAAGAGAGCACAGATACATTTTCAATTTTATTGAATTTCTATTTTAATCATGGACCTATGGTCATAGGCATAAAAAAGGAAGTCATCCACTAGACTTCTTGTTATTTTACTAAATACACACCCTTTCTGCTGATTAAATATGGGAACAGTGATAATGATTTCAGTATGTCCCAATTAACCCTTTAAGGATCAATGTCTATCTGGTCGTAACAATATGTTCTTTAGTGATCTTGGTGTCAAGTGGAATGCCTTACTCGATTACTTACTGTAGGGACATACACATCAGCCAAGAAGATTGCAAATTAGCGAATGTTGTGCCCATTCACAAGAAAGGTAGTATGGAGGACTCTGGAAATTATAGGCCAGTAAGCCTTACTTCAATAGTTGGGAAAGTAATGGAAACCATGTTAAAGGATAGGATTGTTGAACGTCTAAAATCATATGGATTTCAAGATCAGAGACAACATTTTGTGTTTACTTCAGGGAGGTCATGCTAAACTAATTATATTGTTTTTTTTATTAGATAATTAAAATAATAGTCAGGGTGGTGCAGTAGACATTGTTTACCTAGATTTCAGTAAGGCTTTTGACACTGTCGCACATAGAAGACTTATCAATAAACTACAATCTTTAAGCACGGGTTTCGCAAATTGTGGAAAGGGTTAGGCAGTGGCTGAGTGACATGCATCAGAGGTTTGTAGTCAATGGAGTATAATCAAAGCAAGGTCTTATCACCAGTGGGGTACCTCGGGGATCTCTACTTGCATACATTATCTTTAATATTTTTATTAGCGACATTGCACAAGGTCTTGATGGTAAGCTATGTCTTTTTGCTGATGATACAGAAATATGTAACAAGGTTGATGTTACAGGATGGATAAGCCAAATGGCAAATGATTTATGTAAACTAGAAAAATGGTCAGAGCTATGGCAACTGATATTTAATGTGGATAAGTGCAAGATAATGCATCTTGGACGTAAAAACCCAAGGGCAGAGTATAGAATATTTGATAGTGTCCTAACCTCAATATCTGAGGAAAGGGATTTAAGGGTAATACTTTCAGATGACTTAAAGGTTATTTTGAGTCCTAACCTCAATATCTGAGGAAAGGTATTTAAGGGTAATACTTTCAGATGACTTAAAGGTTGTTTTGACAGGGAAAACTAGCATCATCACATAACCTTTTGTATTAAAGCAATCCTTAGGTTGGTAAAATGCCTATAGTTAGTTGAGAACAACTAGTATCAAAGACAGTGTAATAGAGCAATAGGAAATGCTAGCAGAATGCTTGGTTGTATAGGGAGAAGTATTAGCAGTAGAAAGAGGGAAGTGTTCATGCCATTGTACAGAACACTGGTGAAATCTTACTTGGAGTATTGTACGCAGTATGAGACACTGCATCTCCAGAAGGATATTGATACTTTGAAAAGAGTTCAGAGAAGGGCTACTAAACTGGTCCATGGATTACAGGATAAAACTTACAAGGAAAGGTTAAAGGATCGTAACATGTATGGTTTGGAGGAAAGATGAGACAGGGGAATATGATACAAACATTTAAATACATCAAGAGAATCAACACAGTAAAGGAGTAGACTATATTTAAAAGAAGAAAAACTACCACAACAAGAGGACATAGTCTTAAATTCGAGGGGCAAATGATTAAAAATAATACAAGGAAGTATTACTTTACTGAAAGGGTAGTGGATGCATTGAATAGCCTTCCAGATGAAGTGGTAGAGGTTAACACGGTGAAGGAGTTTAAGCATGCGTGGGATAAGCATAAGGCTATCCTAGCTATAAGATAAGGCCAGGGACTTAATAAGAGTATTTAGAAAATTGGGCAAACTAGATGGGCAGAATGGTTCTTATTTGTCATCACATTCTGTTTCTATGTATACAAGAGGAACATTCCATTTTGGCATCAGGTGTACAGGAACAAAATTGTGAAGGTAGCATAGTATGGCATTTAGTTATTTAGAGTATCAAAATATATATTTTTGTAAGCCAACCCTAACCCCAACACCTAATAAAGTGTGGGAGATGGGTAGGGTATTGTTATATTTTTTTTTTTCCCAGCAATATGGTGTTAATTGACTGCAATGTGAGAAAGATGTAAATTTATGAACTGACCTAAAATGACTTTATGAAAAGGTAAACTTTATCAGACAGATCCTTCAACCAGCACTATTTTTACCTGCTACACTCTAACTGTTACGCTGTAGCAGGTAGAATAATTCCAACTATAATAGGCTCCCATTGAACTAAATATTAGCATTAGCAAATTCTAAAAAAAAAATATTTTCAAAAATTCCTGATCCAAGTGACCCTTAACATCAATTACTGCATGGCAAATCACTCTTTGAATCTCTGATTCTAAACCTTACTGCATACTTTACTGCAAATAACGCTCACTCGACTCTTAATGCCAAACCGTGAACTGTCCCACTTTCACTTAAACCATCATATAAAAAAAGCTCTCCTGTATTGCCTTCTAGCAAGGATTGTATCCCTGCTGTGAGCATTTCTTTTTTTTTAAATTGACAGTTCTTCAACATTTCCATCTTGATTGAGCCTCTTTTTATTTTTCTGGCTCAAGGGAAAGTATCTCAAATGTCGCCCTTGACTCTTTGGTTACATTGTATTTATTATCCAATGTCAGTCATCTGGTTTCACGCTCCATAGCACCTCCTGTGAACTGCGCTGTACTGTAATGCCGTTACTGTACATAAAAATGATGCATCTTCTGTTTAATTCCAAACATATGGAAGTTTATGTTTAAATGATGTATGCATGTTTAAAATTTTAACATGCATTTATCATTAATATACTCTATAGCTTCTCAGCATTCTGAAGTTTTTATAGCTGCATTGCCGCTTCCTATTTTATGACTATCAAGTTGATGGCAGCTAGTATCTTTGGCAGGGGTAATGCTCTTGGCTTTTCCCAATATTCTAATACCCTTTTTTTGAAAGTACATTATCTGATTTTATTGTTTCTTGGCCATATATCACACAACATTTTACAGCAAGCCCTACGCATTAATGAGAAATAAAAATACTTACAAAAAAGAGGATAATTCAGTTAAGTGGTTGCCAAGATAAGGCAGATTTGGTAATTTATAAAACAAAACAACTTGCAGCACAGACACAAACTGGCTAAAATGTTATGCGGATTGCGTAGTACAGGATCTGGAGTGATTAAACATACTGCACCTTCCTCATTTTACGTTAGAGGCTTTCAAATGATCATTGTGTTTATAAGTATGATACTTAATAGCAGGACTTCCAGCAGAGAGAAGCAGCTGCAAAACCATTCTGCTACAGTTAATTAATTCTTCCCAACATGTGCCATATTAAATGTATCCATTTTCACAACAAATGAACCATTCCAGTCTCTACTAGCATTCAATGCACATTCTGGCTTGCACAGATTAAGACTGTACCTGTCTCAGTGGGAATAGATTTTCCTAGACTCAATTATATTTTACAATTAAAAGCATACAACAATTGAAAACAGTCCAGGTCAGGAAAAAAAAAAAAGAAGGTAATCAAAAGCATGCAATGCCAATGTGTAAGACCAGTCTAGGCGATAGTGTGTGTTTATGTAAATCTTATAATCAAGATTTTTATAAAGAATTTAATGCAGTATTTCAGAATAAATCCCAGGTGAAAAATGCCTAAATACTGTAAAAAATAAATTAAAACTATATCTACATTCAGACTGTTAGACTAATGCTTTACAATTGAGATTTAAGTAGGAGCCTATACATTCATGAGTATATAAGAATCATCGACTTGATATACTATGTGATGCATTATGTGTCCTGGGAGAAATATAGGGTGAGTAAAACTCCTAAATGGCAGAGAATTGTGCAGTTAAAACCACTCCATTAAGCTAAAGTTATTTTGGTGACTATAGTGTCCCTCCTTTTGCTATATGTACTGCCAAGTGTAAAATATATTCCTGATAACAGTGACTGCTAGTGCCCAGCTGCTGAAGCCACTTATTCCTACAAATATTTTTTACACCCAACAAATATATGATGTTTAAGGAACAGTGTAGAGTCAGGGACACAAACATGTATCCCTGACCCTGTAGTAATAAATCACTATTTAGCCACCCTGACTCTCCATCCCCTCCAAAACATGTACAATCTCATCATTATTCCAGTCTGCTGGTGCTGATCTGTCTCCTTGATTGACATAATCAGAAGTGATGATCTCAGCCAATCACAGTGCTTTTCCATAAGAAAGCATTAGATTAGCTGAGATTGTGAATTCTGATGATCTCAGAAAAGGGGGCGGGATGAGGGGTAGAGCCAAACACACTGATCATTCAGCACCTCCTCATAGAGATGCATTGAATCAATGCATCTCTATGAGGAAAGTTAAGTGTCTCCATGAAGAGGGTGTGCAGCACTGCCCCAGGAAGCACCTCTAGTAGCCATCTGAGGAGTGGGCAGTGGAGGAATCCCTAGGCTGTAATGTAAACTCTGCCTTTTCTCTGAAAATACAATGTCTACTGCAAAAAGACTGCATGGACTAACTATACTCACCAGAACATCTACATGAAGCTACAGCTGTTCTGGTGACTATGGGTATATTGGAAAACAGGGAGAGTAGCAATTTTCCATTAATGTTAAAGTATCCTCATCATTACCAATGTGAAATAGACAAATGAGTTTACCTACAGTATGTTACCCTACATTAAACTCATAACTGTGCACGCTTTAATATTGAATTGCATGCAATATCTTATAGTACTGTGTGTAGTTTCTGACTTTTGACTCACCCTGTATCAATATCTTTTCTGCAGCTCTATTCCACTTTATTAGTAGTCAAGCATAATAAATGAATAGAATAAATACATTGGATATTCATTACTACTTTTGTTTGCTACACAATTTTAGAAGGTAATAGAGTAAAACATTATTATTCATGTCGGATAGTGGACCTTCAATAGATATTGCTCAAAATAATATTTTACAAAAAGAGTAGCAAATACCTGGGGTTCTTCATTGTGAATCAGCAAAAGATGAAACCAGCAGCATAACTTAAAAAATATTTTCCGGCGCTACATAAATATAACATAAATAAATAACCCAGGGCTCAAAATGTCCACTCTTCACTAGCAAATGAAAATTTAGCTCTGACGAGTAGAAACTCAGCCCTGGGTTGTGTGCCATGGACCCTCCAGATTTGCAGTGGCTAATAGCATAGAACTTGACATTTTCCAAGCCCTGATAAAAAAATAAATAAAATATACATGTCATTTAAAACAGGCTATCTTATCTATCATAATGTAATGCAACTTGTAAATTGTAGTAATTGCATATGACTTTTTTAATTTAGTGATTAGTATTGTTTTCAAATAGAACATTAATAAAGAAATGTATCAAGGCAAAAACAAGCACTAATCTGGAGCAAAGTAAGAGATAAGGAGTAATAACCATGGACACCAATAGAATGCCTCTCATCATTTTGCACTTTGCAGCCAAAAGGCATCCATTGGAACTTGGGAAAAAAACTGAAATAGAAGATGGAGCAAGTGCACTGGGTACCATGACCTTGTTTGTCTACTTGTGCCTTAAATTTGAAATTTACTTTAATTCTGATTTCCTGAAAATTCTCACTTTAAGTGAATGACCCTTTAAATATTATTGATGGTATAAGCAACAAAAAGACAAACAACAACTATTACCAAGATCAAAAGGTGAAGAGGCCATTGCTCCAAAAAGTTGGTATATCAGATTAATTTGTTAGAGCAAGGATTTTACTCCTGAAAACATATTTTGTAATGTTTAATTGAATGTTATATTTAAAAAAAATATATTCAATTACGCAATGTTGAGCTAATTTACTTATTTTAGTTTACTTATTTATTTTATAATAAATATTTATATCATATAAAAGGTAACAAAGGATGAGATTTGTAGGTCTCATGTAAGGGTAATGTTAATGCATTTACATACATATGATATTCAATTCATAGGCACTTCTGCTAACCAGCTATTTAACCAATGATGGTTATGTTTATGAGAATTATTTTCAAGAGAGAGACAGACAAACAGAGACACAGACAGAGAAAGATACACGACAAACCAGTTTGGCATTATCTTTCCTAAAACTCACAGTATATTTTATGTACCTATTTTTTTACATGTTCTATTTAAAATATTGTTCCACAACAGTGGAAATAACATAGATGTTGCTATTACATCTGTTATGAAATGGAAAACACAAATATAGACATATATTGAGAGTATTATGAGTTAGCTTATATGGTTAACTTATAATGCATAATGTGACATCTGAGTTGAAGATTTTGAAACATTGATCTGCGCTTTAAAACCGAAAGAACATGTATCTTATGTTCATATGCATATTTCAGAGCCTATTCAGCGATTTTTTTTTTTAATTGGATTGTTATTATTTTAAGATTTATACAGCTCGTATTCTCTCAAGTATTCATAGCAAATTTTAAATTAAAAGTTCTATTTTTTTCATTAAATGTGTTTCTCAACATTAGCATGAAGCATTCATTCCTCTCTATAAAATCTGTGTTTGAAACATTACAGTCTCTGTGCACGTTGTTCCTGATGCTGTGATATTTTTTTTTTTTTTTTTAAGAAGAAGTTTGTCAAAGTGAACATAAATTGCTGCTTTTTCCTGAAATAAATGTGGAAGTGAGTAGACACATAAGGCAACAATATCAAACAGATCCCATTGTGAAGATTCTTTCACAGATAAACAGTTACTAAGCTAACACTTAGGAATGTACTTTGTAGGCAGCTCTTTAGACTGAGCTAATACAAAATATAGAATAGCACAGCATTTTGTCAGTGTACCAAACCAAGCTATCTGTCTGTGTTCCAGCTTGTTAAGCCTTTAGCAGGCCAGCTAGGATTTCCAATAATGCAGGCTCATAGCATTACTGCTTCAGCTCTTTGGAAAATTCCAAGGGCAAAAGTGTAATTGCAAAGTATAAGGCATGGCATAGGAAAAAAAGTCTTCCTGTGTGCAAAAAAAAGAGAGAAAAATACTTCTTAAAAACTTTGCTTGGTTTTCCATAACAGTTATAACAGTGTTTCCAATTATCCCCAACACATTTATGTATTTATATATTTATTTGGCATGGTACTTTTTGTTCATGGTTGACATTCAAAGAAATAAAGACATCATATTTGCTGAGATATTTCCATATCACCATTCTTAAAATACTGTTACATTTCATTCCAACTCAGGCTACAAACACATCCACAAGAGTTCATACAAATTAAAAAAAACTTTAGTGACCTGTTCCCTTAGATATACATTAAAGGGACACTGTAGTCACCAAAACAACTTAAGCTTAATGAAGTAGTTGTGGAGTATAGATCATTTCCCTGCAGTCTCACTGCTAAATTCTCTTCCATTTAATATTTATATCACTTTGTATATGTGGTGTGGCGAAAGTGACCTCGCCACTGGTTTTTGAAGGGGCCTGTTTGCCCGACTACTACCTTCTGACTATAACCCTTGGGAGAGTTTGCCTTTTATAAACATTGTTTAGACTTGTTGGATTTTGGGACACTTTTTCTGCCCCTTTGAATCCATGGGAAGGTGTGCCTCATCCCCTCCCCCGCATTGTTCTCCAGCAGGGTGTTGTCCCAGGGACCCTGCCAGACCAGTTGGAACTGGTTGATTTGTCCCTCCTTGGTCAAAAAGGACTTCCAACTAACTCTTTAACCACTGAAGGAAATTGTCAGAATTTTGGGTATGTTTATATTTGAAGTGTGCGGATTAATAATATGTATTGGATGTATATTTTAGAAGTTATGAGAATTGTGTAAAAACTGTACTTTCCTGCCAGTGATAATTACATTAACTCATCGTGTACAGTAATTATATCACAGGCAGAGGGGAGGGTTTGTTTGTCCTGACTGGGAGTGTTTAACTGTTTTATAGTGTATTTGATTGGCTGTGCTATAAAACCATGTAGGTGGCAACATTGTGTAAAAATGTGTATATAAGAAACAATAAAACCACAGCTCTGTCTGTTCCTGTGTACACTCCAAAACTGTGTGTCGTCCTATTATTGGAGGGAAAGAAGATTTGCTCCTGTGTCTGCTGTTCCAGCTTGCAGGAGATTTAAGAGAAGAAGGCTTGCTCCTGTCTGTGCTGTTCCAGCTTACAGGAGATTCAGTGGGGAAAGTCCTTGTAAGGACTAGAGCTAATTCCCTATGAGGTTCCAGAGTTCCCAGGACTGAGTGTCGTCCAGTGTCTGGAGGTGTCTGATGGAGTGCTTGGTGCCCTCAGGAAGCGCAAGGACCATCTTTCAACGGAGGTACCCAGTCAGGGTGCCAGGGGATCCGTTACATTGGTTGGCAGCGGTGGGATGGCATCGTGGTGCGAAGTAAAACAGCTCGGAGCTCGGAAAATGGAGGAGAAGCTCCAAGATAGATTGTATAGTTTTGTAACCCTGGGGTATGGAGCAGTATCAGAGGAGAACATGCTGAGGTACAGAGAGACTGCCAGAGCCGAGTTGTGGGATGAAGCCCTGGAGGAAGTAAAGTATACCTCAGGCACCTCAGCAGAAGGCAGCGAATCCTGGCTCGAATGGCAGAGCAGATGCCCCTCCTGGGAAAACAGCCCCTGGAAGCGTGGGTGACTAGACTCAAGATTCTAGTATATGCAGAAAGCGCAAGGACCATCTTTCAACGGAGGTACCCAGTCAGGGTGCCAGGGGATCCGTTACATTGGTTGGCAGCGGTGGGATGCCATCGTGGTGCGAAGTAAAACAGCTCGGAGCTCGGAAAATGGAGGAGAAACTTCAAGATAGATTGTATAGTTTTGTAACCCTTGGGTATGGAGCAGTATCAGAGGAGAACATGCTGAGGTACAAAGAGACTGCCAGAGCCGAGTTGTGGGATGAAGCCCTGGAGGAAGTAAAGTATACCTCAGGCACCTCAGCAGAAGGCAGCGAATCCTGGCTCGAATGGCAGAGCAGATGCCCCTCCTGGGAAAACAGCCCCTGGAAGCGTGGGTGACTAGACTCAAGATTCTAGTATATGCAGAACTGGGGCTCCTGTGTCTGCTGTTCCAGTTTGCAGGAGATTTAAGGGAAGGAGGCTTGCTCCTGTGTCTGCTGTTCTTGCTTACAGGAGATTCACCAGGGAAAGTCCTTATAAGGACTAGAGCTAATTCCCCATTCGGCTCCAGGGAGGAGCGGTTCCAGGGCCCCAGTCCAGCTACAGCAACTGTGGGCAGAAGTGCTGCAGTTTGTCCCCTGTTCCAGCTAGGAAGCGGTCCTTTGGCAGAGGTACAGGGAGCTCCGTTACATGTGGCCTTAGTCACACCTCCCTGCATGTGACGTACATGGCCTTCCTTAACACAAACTGTAAAGAGTCATCTAATGTTTACACTTTATAGCAAATTCTGTTTAATTTACCATTTCTGATCTTCTGTTCTGTTAATAGCTTGCTAGACCATGCAGAGGTCACCTGTGTGTAATTAAAGTTCAATTTACACCGCAAGAGATAAAAACTTTTAAAATAAGCTACATCTGAAACCATTTTGTTTTCATGCAGGCTGTGTCAGTCATAGCCAGGGGAGGTGTGGTTGGGGCTACATAAACAGAAACAAAAGTGTTTAAACTCCTAAATGGCAGAGAACTGAGCAGTGAAACTTCAGAAACATGATATATACTCAAAAACAGCTTCATTAGGCTAATGTTGTTTTGGTGACTATAGAATCTCTCTAACTAAGACCCATCAAGAAAGTACTAGAAATTAATATATAATAGGTGCATTTGTTATGGGTCCTTAAGACTGCATTTAAGAGGAAAGTTTCATACAATCCCCTTGCAATACTCAACTAATGTACAGGGTGGCCATGTTATCTGTTATTGGTGGTTATGACAGATTATATGCTTTTAAAACATAATGTCTTATTAACCTATTTAAGGGGTAATTTTCTAATTAAAATTAAGTTTAACAGTGGAGCGAGAGCATTTCCAGCAAAGTATTAGTACCTATTAAGGGGACTGATAAAACCCATTTGACGGAATTATGCAAGTGATTGTAAAAATGAGGACATTATAATAGATATATAGCTTTATATACAATAAAACATTTACATCCAGAATTAACCAAAAAATTAGCAGGAAAAAAAATGCAAACAATTGCTACAAAGTGCAAACATTAGACCAAAATTGCAATGCTGGGGAAAAAAAAAATGTTAAACTGAGAATTTTTCCAATTCTTCTATTTTGCCCTAAAATTTACATCTGCAACAATACCATTGTAGCGCATAACCGATTTTTGGTTTTAAATCAGAACTGGAAGGCCAGAAATTGCGTTCTGTAACAAGAAAATAAATACTCTTAAAAAAATGCCAAAAGCTATGTCACCATGACAGATATGTCAATTTACATGAGTGAGAAACATCATTTGTCACATTGCGAATTTAAAATCTGAAAAGCTTGCAACATGTTTTTACACTTCTTAAATGCAGAGTAGTCCAAGTTTTCATCTTCTATGACCTTGATAAATCAAACTAATAGCTTTTGCATATGTTCCTTATCTGTAAAGGTTCTTCCACAGCACTTCTTTGACATTTAACTTGTCTGTATTAGTTTGGCAAATCAAATCCAATAAAAGTGCATCTTGTTTTACCTTTTAGTTACCTCATCTGACAGTAAACTGCTTTGCAGCTGCCTTGCATTGTTACTTTACAGCTGGTATCTCTGTGGATTAACACAACGTTTAAATGCTTTATTCTGACAAGTTTGCATTGCGTACAAAACAGGGATAGAAATACAAATTTTCAGGTTGGAATAAACATTGACAACTTCATGGTAGGGTGTGATTTAAGCAGAAATATATGATGGTGCTTATTCACTAAAGTGTGAATTGTTTATCCAAAAAAAAATATATATATAAAAAAAAAATCTTTAACTCCAACTATATTTTAAACTCGGCTATTTAGCCCAATATGTGCTAAGCCTTGTGAGTTCTCTGAAAATCTCCATTTAGAGAATTACCCTGAAAGTCTAGTAAGTATGTACAAGTTATTCACTTACACAGCTTCCTTATATCCTCCTCGAGACACCTTGCCTGCTCACATTCCCATGTGAAAACCTACTAGTCTCTGACCATTCAGCAATATTTTCATATTTTATAATCGTCTTTTCACATCTTTCTACAGCCTGGCACATTCAATGATATCCTGCTCTACCCTTTTTATCACTATATTCTCCCTACTCCCTTAACCCCTTCACTAACAGAATACGAGAATTTGGGATGTCCTGGAAAGTAATGTTTACATTTTATTTTTTGCTTGTATGCTTGGGTAACACATTATGTAATAGCAACATTAACATGGGGTGAATGTGCAGGGTGACTGACTCTGTGTGTGTGTGTGTGTGTATATATATATATATATATATATATATATATATATATACAAATATTCTATATAGGTATGTAATGGTAATATGGTGTGTGTGTGTGAAAGAGGGAAGAGGAGGGGGTGATGTGACAGGGTGACTGACACTGTGTGTGGAGGGGGTGATGTCACAGGTTGAAATACTTTGTGAGTGTGAGGGAGGGGTGATGTGACAATGCGACTGACTGTGTGTGTGTGTGTGCATGTGTGTGGTGAGGGGGAGTAATGTGACCGGGAGACTGACTCTGTGTGATGATTGGGTGATGTGGCAGGGTGACTGTGTGTGGGGGAGGTTGGGGATTGATGTGATAGCATCAGAGTGTGGGGGGGATTAGATTGTATTTCCCTGTTCAGCTTCATCACATATTGCTACTCGTTTTATTTGTTGATGAGCCCCCTCCCTCAACTTTCCTCTTTCCTTCAGCCATCCTTTAACTGTTCTGTGTGAGTGTGGCACAAAACAGGGAGGATGTAATATCATGACTACTCTAAGTTCAGCTGTGTGAATGAAGGTCACAGAGAGGCGGCTGTTAGTGTCACGGCGCTAGGACTTTCAGAAGTTACTATAGGCATAATGAATTTAATTTGCAACTATGCAAATCATGAATACACGATTGTGGGGTATGAATGCTTAATCTGACAATCGTGTATACACGAGTGCTGATGTGAAGGGATTAATTATATAAATGTTATACCAATTCTTATTCTATTCTCCCCTTTTCACTTCTACTTATGCTCATATATAGTCACTGCTGCTTAAATAAATTCCATCCTCATATCCAGTCACGCTCTTACCCAGCTTTCTACATTATCTCACCTCTTCAACATTGTGCTTCTGGTGCTCTCCAGGATCTCTCTGAAAGCATAGCCAGAAACAAGCCCATGTTGCACAAGCATATATTCAATGAGATCCCTCCACAGTACCTAAACAATAGGTGTGCAGCAAAGTTCTGTTCCCCATAACCTGCTGATAGCAGTCATAGAGGGGAGGGGCACTACCCCCTCCCACATAATAGCTTGCTGAAACACTGTGCTACTAATATTTGTTTTTATTATCAGTGGTTGCTTTAAGATGCAGCTGCATCAAGTATTGTTTTAACTAAAAATACAAATGTTAATATTTTCCATTTTTATTTATATATTTAGTTTCACATTTTATACATGAATAATGTGTGTTTACATATGCATACAATTTGAAAAATATTTTTGGGGATTTTGGGGGGTTTAAACCTATAGCTATGCATACCCATTCAATCATTTCTATAATAATCTGAGAATCAGTGGAATATCTGTTTCATCATAATTTGTCAGTATAGGTTTATTCTCCCATAGAAAGAAAATATACTGCAAACAAAGCATTGTGAAGAAAAGTGTCTGTGATTTGATGTAAGTTCCATGTTGAATTAATCTCTTTGACCTTGGCTCTGCTGTATTATGGCCATGTTTGCATTAGCTGTAAGGTCAAGAAAGTCACATCTAATTCTTGCTAAAATGCCTTCCCTACAGTCTTTTTAGGAAGCATATCACACCTCTTTTTGACATATCACAGCTTACTATTTCAAGCATGACATGATGCTTCTTTTATGCTTTTTTATTTTTATTAAAATAGCATTCAAACTTATGCATTTAAGCTACATGCAACTGTTAAATAAAAAGACACAAAATGACTCACCTGTATATAGGTATTATTGTATATTGTATTGCTTCACACCCGAGGAAGAGAATAAACTCAATGTACTTGTCTTAAGTATAATATAATATGTATAAAGTATAATAATGTTAGTCCAATAAAAAAAAGGTATAATTGCATTCTGCAATACTAGTATTTTAGCAAAAATCTCTAGGTAGGTGGTTCATGTGTCTCAATGTAACATCCACATAAAAGCCAGGAGTAAAGGTTTCCCAGCAGAATAATGCCCAGAGCATAATAATGCTTAAGCCGTATTGCCTCCTTCCCATAGTTCACTCTGCTGCCATATCTTCCCAAGTTAAACAACAAACATCTGGCTATCTACCTGTTCTAAAAGAAAGCGTGCATCATCAGACCAGGCAACCTTCTTTCACTGCTCCATGGTCCAGTTCTAATGCTCACATCTCCATTAAAGGTGCTCTCGGTGGGTGATCATGGGTCATGATGGGCACTCTGACAGGTCTGTGGCTACGTAAACCCATGCACAGCAAACTGCGATGCACTGTATGTTCTGACACCTTTATATCATGGCCTGCATTATGTTTTTCAGCAATTAGAGCTACAGTAGCTCCTCTGTGTGATCAGAACAGATGGGCTATCCTTCTTAGACGCCCATGACCGTGATGCCAGTTTGTCGGTTGTCCGTGGTTGCCCCACTTTTGATACATACTAATCACTGCACCTGAGAAACACCTCACAAGATTCTCTGTTTTGGAGATGTTTTGATCCAGTCATCACTCAGACCTTTTTGCTTGACAATTTTTCCTGTTTTTAACATATGAAATTCAAAAATATGCTAATCAATTGCTGCCTAACATTTGCCACCACTTGAAGGGTGCAATTATAATGATATAACAAGTTTTATTCTCTTCACCTGTCAGTGGTTTTAATGTTGTTGCTCATCAGTGTAGTTCCAGTGAATGAATTGATACATACTTATTCATGTTTACTTTAGGCACAATTGAAAAACATTTGACTTTAAAACCGATTTTCCCAGGAAAGCACTATATAAATAAGTAAGGCCATTACTTTTTCTGATAATAGTTTTCTAACGGTATTTATAAGAAACTATATATTAAAACAAATGTTTTTTAATGTGTTTTATTTTCGTCGTGATTGAGATTTTGCTTTATTTAAAATATTGTATTACTTATAAAACAAGATATTCTCTCAGTTTAAAATAAATAAATAAATAAATAAATAAGGCAGCATTACCATATTCTAGAATCACATCAGGGCTGCAATTTGGTTTGCTATAACTCTTTGTAAAAGGAATGCACATGTGTCAAATAAAATTCACAAAAGCCATTCTAAAACTTCAGTTAGGTATTACATTTTGCCATGATTTATATTATTTGCAGCAAACATAGGTAGCGTTTGGCTCCTTTACTTGAAGAGATTAAAAGTAATGATCATCAATCTTCTCCAAGCAGAATGGATACAAACAAAGTCAAGCTATGCAGAATTTTGGCTGAAATTCAAAACTAAGGCATAAACATTGCTAAAGGAACCTTTTTCTTAAAATTACTTTCTATGTTACAAGGATAGTCTTATAACAAATGGGCACATACTCAAGGATTCTACAATAGTGGACCTTTATCCTTGCTATGATGATTATCCATCAAAACATACATATGAATAAAGACATCATTAACCTATCTAGTACTGTTAATAGCTCCTGACTGATTCCTCTTCTGCAACTGTCACTAGTCTAATACTATCCTTACCTTTTTGTGTCATTTTACCCCACTCCCTCTAGCATGTAAGATCATTGAGCAGGGCCCTCAACCTCTCTGTTCCTGTGTGTCCAACTTGTCTGGTTACAACTACATGTCTGTTCGTCCACCCATTGTAAAGCGCTGCGGAATTTGATGGCGCTATATAAATAACATAATAATAATAATAGTACTTATGTGCAGAGCCGGATTACACATAAGGTGACCCCAGTCTAAGGCATGAGCCTCCCTGCTGTCTCTTTAAAAATGCTTCAGCAATGGTCTGTCATAGAGGTCTTTACAATGGGGCAGTTGTCCCCCTTGGATTGTGCCTTGCAGCCCCACCGATCATCATGGCTGGTGGGGAAATCAGAGATCTCTCTCATTAGCCAGGCTGCACTGATGCCATGTCAGAAAAGGGAGAGCGTTTTAGAGCGTTACTGTGTGTTACCGTGGCAATGCTCTGATACATGCCTCTGCACCAACCAGGGAAAGGGTCAGACCAGAAGGAGCTGCTGCAGTAGGATTTCCCCCTCACTGGCCAAAGGTAAGGCTCATGAAGAGGGGAATAAACACTTTGATCTTTTTTCTTTATTTTTTAACTATTATAATTATTAAATTATTATCTCCTCAGTAATGTCCCATCCCCATCACAGCTCCCAAATTGGCAAGACGTGTTGAATGTCCAGAAAAAATCCAGTGTGGGCTGACAGGTATCCTTCTAGGATAGTCAAGGAGGGACCAGAGGATACATGAATGGGTATTTTCAATTATGAAGGGACACTATAGTCAGCAAAACAACTTGAGCTTTATTAAACCATTTTTATGTATAGATCATAATTCTGAAATCTCAATTCTCCACCATTTAGAACTTAAATCACTTTTGTTTTTGTCCATGCAGCCCTTGCCAAAAATTTTTTTAAATTTTCAGTCATGCTTACTTTACATATTTGTATCTCCTGCTCTGTAAATTAAACTTTAATTGCACACAGGAGGCACCTGCAAGGTCTAGCAAGTTATTATCAGTGCAGGAGATAAGAAATTTACAGGAAGTGTTTAGGAAGGCTGTGTAAGTCACATGCAGGAAGGTGTGACTAGGGTTGCATAAACAAACTGATTTAACTTCTAAATGGCAGATAACTGACCAGTGAGATTGCAGGGGAATCCTCTATAGACCCAAACTGCCTCATTAAGTTAAAGTTGTTTTTTGTGACTGTAGTCTCCCTTTAACCCCTTAAGGACTGAGCCAAATGTACACGTTGTGAACGAAACAAAATGTAAACAAAACCTGGCATTTGCGCTACATGTCTGTCCAACAGTAATTCACCTCTTTCATATTAAATACACCCACCCTTATTATATATCATTTTATTCAGGGGAAACAGGACTTTCATTTAATATCAAATATTTAGCTATGAAACATAATTTAATATGAAAAAATGGGAGAAAATAAGATTTATTTAGATTTTTTTAGTTCTACATGACATTTTAACGGTCAATGTCATAATACTGTTTGCTTTTACTGCAATAAAATACACATATTTGTATTCAGCAAAGTCTCACGTGTAAAACAGTACTCCCTATGTACAGGTTTTATGGCATTTTGGGAAGTTACAGGGTCAAATATAGCAAGTTACATTTGAAATTGAAATTCGCCAGATTGGTTACGTTGCCTTTGGGACTTTATACTAGCCCAGGAATGAAATTTACACCCATAATGGCATACCATTTGCAATAGTAGACAACCCAAGGTATTGCAAATGGGGTATGTCCAGTCTTTTTTAGTAGCCATTTGGTCACAAAATATTACCTAAATATATATGTGAATATATATGTATATATATATATATATATATATATATATATATATAATTTTTTTAAAATATTTTTATTTATATATAGGTATATATATATATATAGTGATATATACGTATATATTTATGTATATAGATATATATATGAGTTTGTTCTACGTGTATTTTGATATAAATATATATATATTAATATCACAATACAGTTAGAACGAAATAACACACATACATATATTTTTTAATTATTATTATTTATTTTTTTTTTAAAAATTTTTAAACGTATTTACATATTTAATTTTTTAATATTATATATAAATATATATAACAATAATTATATATATTCAATCAATATCAGTCTACGTGTAATTTGATATTAATATATATATATATATATATATATATATATAATTATATATATATTAATAGTAAAATACTAAGTATATATATTCTTTTACACTTTTTTACTTTTTTTAATTTTATTTCTAGCCAGCAGGGGGACCACCTGTCATTACAGGCAGCCCCCCTGCTGGCAATGCAGGAGGCAGCTATCCCGGCCATGTGATTGTGAGGTCCTCGCAAGGACCTCACTCTCACATGGCCGGGGGGGCTGCCAGGGGGTCGGACGTGCCGCGTGGGGCTCCCTGGGAGTCCCCCCAACCGCGATCGCCGGCGTGGGATCGCCGGCGACTGGGTAAGTAAAGAAAGACCGGAGGGCATACTATTACACCCGGCGGCGTTTAGAGCCACCTAAAATAGGGCGTAATAGTACGCCCTCCGGTCTTAAGTGGTTAAAGCAATATGTTATGCTGTGTTACCATAGAAAACTGCTAATTAGTGTTTTCTACATATTTCAGTATTTTGTTTAAACAAATGTGAGGGAAAATACAATGTTTGTGTATTTTCGAACCTTTTTATTCCAAAGAATAATGTGTGAATCTAAGGGCAGCAATGAAATAGTGCCTGAGATTAAAGGCAGTCACAAACTCCATTAGCATCATTAACTGATGTTACTGCCACATCAAGTTACTGCCTTTTTACTTACATGCACTGAAGATTTTGATAGAGATACAAATTGTTTTACTTTTTCATAGCACCTCCCTCATCAATCTTTCATGCACCTGTGCAGCAATAAAAAATCAAAGGTATGTATGAATTTTTCTTTTACATTTTAAGAACATTATGTTTAAGAATATAATAAGGACATTTATGCCAGCATAGCATTCATAAAGCATGTGACCTCTGATCTCATGGTTCATAATATCTCTATAAATGCTCAAGCAATTATTTCCCCAATATAAACAGTTCACCATTTTGTTTCACCTTTTTCTCTTTTTCGTTCTCTTTTTGAAAATAAGTCTTAAATGGATTCTATAGTGTGAGGGATACAAATCTGTATTCCTAACTCTATAGGCCCTCTGCCCCAACCCCCTCATGTACTCCCTTTTACTTAAAGGTTTTAAAAAAAACTTTATTTACTTACCCGTTTCCAACGCCAATGTCCATCGGCACTGGATTGGCAGTCCGCCTCCTCCAACGTTCTAATGCGCATGTGCAGTGCTTTCAAAGACATTGGATGTCCTCATGCAGAGTGCGAGGATGTTCAGCATCTTTAAGGTGACCTGAAGTTTAGTAAACTCCCAGAAGCTCCTCTTGTGTTTATCTGGAAGACAAACACTAGATGCAGTCTTAGTACTGCAATGTAAACATTGCAGCAATGTTTAACATTGCAGGACTAAGGGCGCAGGGACACAGCACCCAGACTACTTCAATGAGCTGAAGTGGTCTGGGTGCCTATAGTGTTCCTTTAATTTTCTTAGCATATCCAGTGAACAGGGGACAAATCCAGGTGATTTTCTCGGGATTAAACAACCAAGTAAATAAAGCCTTTCAATTTACAACTTGAGATGTGTAAAATATTTTGATAACCCTTTGATGAAAGCCTATTTCTCTTCTATGATAATTGCTTGATTTCTCAGTTTTTAGCACTTAGTATTTTCACAAAGCACCTTCCATATTAGATGCATTTTGAGTACATACTCAGACGCTGAGCTGCTGATATCACTCTGCCGATCATCTTATTATTTGTATCCTTTCTTTTAACATGGCTTTGGAATGCTATATAGTTAATAAGAGGAAGGTGGCTGGCTGCGGGGGTCAAGGGGCCGGGACAAGTCAGCAGAAGAGCTCACACTGATCTCTCATTTGCTAAGCTGAGTATCTGTAGTCAGAATACATCTAATAAAGAAGTTACTTTCAATCTACCAAAACATTTTTTAAGCAAAAAGAAAAATAGATGTGAATAGGAATAAAAACACAGCATGAGTATGAGGCCAATACTTATAAAATGCACCTAAGCCATGTTGGTGCCCTGAGTTGGTGCACTGGTTCTGTCTTGTGATTCTGTGTAATCAAAATTTTTGCTTGCCTTTTTGATATACAGAGCAAAATCTGTAATCAGCAAGTACACCACTGGGAGCACTTCTGGAATCCAAACAGATCTTTGGTCCGCTATCTGATGCTGGACGTCCTGACGCTCTGCATGAGGATCTCTAGTGTCAGATTTTCCCCATAGGAAAGCATTTAATAATTCATTCTCATGAGGAGATCTAGTGCGCGTGCCCCAATTGCCGTGCATGCGCATTAGGTCTCCCCTGCTGGCTGACGTTGGCAGGGGAGTAGCGTGGGCAGAGCCTGACCCAGGGCCGAGGGACATCAGCGCTGAGTTCAGGTAAGTGGCTGAAGGCGTTTTCAGCCCTGAGGGAAGGGGGTGTAAGGGGGGACGGAACCTATTAATTCTATAGTGCCAGAAAAATGGCTTTGTCTTCCTGGCATTATAGGATCCCTTTAAAGGAATACTGTAGTGCCGGGAATACGAGGCTGTATTCCTGACACTATCGCTCCCCATACCGCCCCCCTTAATGCACCCCTCCCCCTATTAAATAAAGGTTTAAAAACTCTTCCTTACCTTTTCCAAGTGCTGAGGGACATCGCTCGATGTTGAAGCTCCGCCCCCTCCTCTGTCTCACAACGAGCAGGCTCCAATGCACATGTGCAGCAAATGCTGTGCACTCATTAGACCTCCCCATAGGAAAGCATTGAATTAATGCTTTCCTATGGGGAAAAAAAAATTCTGACATGAGAAAAAAATGCTCATGTAGTTTTTAATACAGGAAGCCCTCTAGTGGCTGTCTGGAAGACAGCCACTGAGGGCAGACTTAGAGCTGCAATGTAAACATTGCAATTTCTATGAAACTGCAATGTTTCACATTGCAGCACTAAGTGCAAAAAAGACATTGAACCCAGACCACTTCAATTGGCTGAAGTAGTCTGGGTGCCTACAGTGTCCCTTTAATGAGGAAGCAATGTTCCCTTGTACCCACCTTAGATATGCCATACTTATTTAACTATAGTATAATTCTGATATTCTAACAATGTGTAATTAATTTTTAGTTCTAGGTTTAAAAGAATACTAAAGTGACCCAGACCACTTCATCTTGACGAAGTGGTCTGGGTGGAGTGGTCCTGTGTTTTTAACCCTTCACTGTACAAATTTCCTTTTTACAGAAAAAGCAATAATTATCTTTGAGGGTTAAACATGTCTCTCATGGCCTTTAATACTAACAGCCACTAGAGGTGCTTCCTTTGCACCAAATGGGTAAACATTGGTCAGGTGATACAATAGATCATAGGAAAGGATTGCTTACAGTGCTTTTCTATGGGGCAGATTGAATGTGCATGTCCATCAGGTCCCCGATCTTCTTCTATGAGGAGCACAGGATTGGATCATTGCTGGAGGAGGCCTTTCTTCCTCAATGATGTTGCAGGAGACAAAAGAGGTGAGCAGTGCAGAGGGAGTCTCTGCACTGGAAAAAAAATTTATGGCACATAGACCAGTCTAGCTAGGAACAGGTACAATATACCATTCCTTTTACTCTAACGTTATAAACAGCAATAATAATATAGTTTATTGTTTTAACTGCTGTAGCACAATTTAATGTTGTTGTAATTATTAACATATATGTAAATGCAAATGTGCATTACAGGAAACAGACTTTGTTAACCTCAGATGGATGCAATTAGAAATGTTTTAATAACAGGATGTTCTAAATGGTTTCAGAGAAATATCTTATACCGTCAGCAATTTATTGTCTCGGATACATTAGTTTGATATGATTCTGGAGAAGCCTATTGGGAGGCAACACAGCAATGCTTTATTGCAAATTTAGACAATAGGTATTCCCAATAGCCTTTTTCTGTGTACCAATAATTAGTTAAATTAAATTGTTATTTATTGAACATCTCTTGTTGTTTAGTTGCAGAAAATATAGTCCCTTGTGATGCTTTACTCTGTTTAATGCTCATTTTTCAACCTTGGAAGGTACATTCTGTATTACAAAAGTGCAAGGTAGCATTTTTTTTGTACAAAGTAAACCATTGCAGTCAGCTGGGATTTCAATCAGGGAATGTCAACTTGTCACTCACTTTGCAAATAGGACCACTCAGAAGATGCATTAATTCTTGAAGATAAACACTTGCTGCCTAATCAGGTCTGAAAGAATTAACAGAGAGAGTGATGTAACAGCCACTGACTTTACTTGACATTCTTTTCTCTAGGTATGTATGTGAGTAGGAAATGTGTGGGAGAATGTGATAAGCAGCCCTCAAGGGGGTTAACAAGAGATTTGGGGAAAAACTTGAGAACCTGTAAATATATATGCTCTAATTTGTTTTGTACCTGCCTTTGGCACCTCTGAAAAGAACAAAAAATATGTATATATGTGCATATATAAATATTTTTTTGTTTTTTTTCAGAGGTGTCAAAGGCAGGTACAAAACAAATTAGAGCAATTCAAAGTTACTGCTTAAACCAACGTACATAAATTTAAGAAGAAAGAATATCAGCAAACATAATTAACCTTCAATACAATCTAAATTTTATTTT
The DNA here is from genome assembly GCA_933207985.1 of Pelobates cultripes. NCBI lineage: Eukaryota > Metazoa > Chordata > Amphibia > Anura > Pelobatidae > Pelobates > Pelobates cultripes. The sequence goes on along the minus strand of OW240912.1, from coordinate 97,027,559 downwards.
TCTACATTTTATTTATTATAAATACCAGTTTCTTTCATTTTTAGGCTTAGTGTTAACCTGTTTCTTTTTTAATCTACACTGATAAGACAAATATTAAAACCATTGCAAGATTAAGTGAGTACCATTGATTATTGTTGATTGTTACAATGGCACTAGTCATGGGTGGGATATGTTAGGCAGCAAGTGAACAATCAGTCTCAAATTTCATGTGTAGGAAGCAGGAAAAATGGGCAAGTGAAAATATCTGCGTGACTTTGACAAGAGCCAAATAGTGATGGCTAGAGGACTGGATCAGAGCATCTCCAAAACAGCAAGTCTTATGGGGTGTTCATGGTGTGCAGTGGTTAGTACCTACAAAAAGTGGTGAACCAGCATCAGGGTCATGAGCACCCATGGCTCATTGAATCATGTGGGGAGCGAAGGATAGCCCGCCTGTTCCAATCACACAGAAGAGCTACTGTAGCTCATATTGCTTAACAACTTAAAGCTGGCCATGATAGAAAGGTGTCAGAACATACAGTGCATCACAGTTTGCTGCATATGGGGCTGCATAGCCACAGATCAGTCAGAGTGCCCCTGTTTATAGCTTGAAACACCTTCAATGGGGATGCGAATGTCTTGGTGCCAGATACCTCAAGACACATTCAGAGGTCTTGTGGAGTCCACGCCATGATGCATCAGAGTTGCTTTGGGAACACGAGCAGGATCTCCATGATATTAGGCAGGTGGTTTTAATGACTCATCAGTGCCTTATTTTTGCTTTAGTATTTCTTTTACATTTTACATCAAATCCAACACCTATTTCTGAGTCACCAACTCAAAAATAGAATATGAATCTGTCTATTTCTCATTGGTGGTTTTACATATGTGCTATTAATTGACTCATCATCTTTCATTTCTGCTATTGCAACTTTCTCTTTATCTGACTTCCTGCCAAATATTTAACGATTCTTTACTCTGTTTAAAAAAAAAACTGTCACCCAACTCATTTAATTGAACACTGTTCCTTTTCTGTCTAATCATGCTTCGATTCTCTCCATTGGCTCGCCAATATTAGAATAAAATGTAAACTCTTAGTGGAGATGAGTTTGTGATACAAATATTGTTTGGGCATTTGTGAGCGAGTATCATTTTTTTATCCGGAAAATATATACAGTGGGACCTCGGTTTACGAATTTAATGCGTTCTCCGGGACGTTTCTTATTGCGAAACATTTGTAAACCGAAACACAGTGTCCCATAGGAATGCATTCAAAACCAATTAGTTCTGGAGGTCAGAAAAAAAGTAAAAATGAGCTGGCATGGAAACCAACCCACAACGCAGAACACACAATAAAAGGCATACAAACGACGAAGCTCAGCTCCCTACCTTTCCACTGCTTGAGAAATGCACCAAAAAGTCCCAAAACAATTGCAAACAATTTCTAGAATGGCTCCAAAACTCGATGCAAAAGCCGCTCCAACATCTCCACACTCAATGCCACGTGCTACCCACAGGCTCCAGCATGCAGGGGACGGTGCTATAAACCTCCCAGGTGCAATGCATCCTGGGGAAACTTGCTTTGTATGGCGAAAAAAATGTGTTAACTGAGGCATTATTTTCAAAGGATTTTCATTTGTAAACCGAAAATTATGTTAACCGAGGCGTTTGTAAACCGAGGTCCCACTGTATATATAATTTTCAAGGGGTCTGAACACTTTTGCAGTGCACTGACATAATGGTGCAACTGTGCTTTTTTTATTTATTTTTTTTATAATGACATTATTATATAAAGAATATGCCATTATTTTCATGCTGCAATTTCTGTAGGTGGCAAAATGAAAGCATACCAGATTTAACCACAATAAGATCTACAGGGTTATTAACTAAAGTGAGAATTACCGTAAACTCAAAGTAAATTTTCATTTAAGGCCAAAAAAGCAAAATTAGAAGCATTGCAATATAATAATAATAATAATAATAATCATAATAATAATAATAATAATAATAATAATAATCACCAGCTATTTTGGTCTTATATTTGAAATTCACTTTGCATTCTTTTTGAATTTCCAACGAATATTCACTTTATTAAATACTCCTGTGTGTCAAACAGTATGTAATTGATTTGTTTAATCACTACGAGAATATTTAATCACAACGTGAGCTTAGCTAATAGTTTATAAAAAGTCTGATTGGAATAAGAAACAAAAACATTTTTAAATCATTTTTTCCATCATGGAAAAGAACAAAACTGTAAACATTAATAAATAAACATATGAATAAATACAATTTATTAATTAATATATTTTCAATTTATTCACTACCCCCCCCCCAAAACAAACACAAAAAAACCCACACAAACATATTTATCGTAGTGGCCTAAATTACATCTATGAAGCTCAGTCTTTATTTGAGTATGATTTGGATGCCCAGTATCATTTATTTATGTTCACAGGTCATTCAATATTAAGTATAAACTGCTCCAACTATTCCAAACATAAACAAATTGCTGGTATACCTCTAATTTGTTTTCTATAATATTTAACAGAAGGCATCAGGTTTTGTGTACATGGTTTTTCCCCATGGTGCATTTCCTCTTTCAATTAATTCAATTCATAAATATTGATCGTTCCTGAACAGAATTTATGTCAGAGGCTCAGTGCATCTGGGAACATTTTCCCTTCAAGTTCAATATTAATCACATTAAAGCTGTGAGTACCACTTGCTCAGCAAATTTGAATTATATGGCAGAATACTGTAAGTAAAATTGCTGTGGGCAATTCAAGATGTGGTTACTATCATGATTCACTGAGAATGTAATTCCAGTGAATCAGATTCTCGACTCTATTCTTGAATGACTGAGAGTTTTGAAGGTTCCTAATCATACAGTGTAAAATTATATATATTCCATTAAGAATTAACTCATATCATTATTATTATTTAGTATTTATATAGTGCCAACATAGTCCACAGCACTGTATAATAGAGTAAACATATACAAATAATGAACACGTACTGATACAAAAGCACCAGAAGCTTTCAATCTAAAGGTAAAGATAAAGACATGAGGTTGCAGGGAGTGTTGAAAGTTTATGACCAGAAATCTGGAGACATATGCAAATAATGAATAGCTTGATTGATCGAAAGTAGCTTACTTAATTTCTTGCAGGTGGTATTGCAAAATTCTGAAAATGTTTGCTTTTAGAAAAGAATACTGGATACCCTGAAACAGGGAAAAACCAGTTAGGGTGTGTATCTGGGGTGTCCAAAATAGGGGGTAACCCTTACTTATATGTATAGCAAAAAAGAGAAAAACTGACCAGAGAGGTCAGAACTAGGAGGATGCCCCCTGGAGGATTGTCATATGTTTATGTGCAAATAAAACATAACCTTTAATGATTTTATATATAAAAGCTTCTGTCCAATAAGGAACAAAAGAATACGTTAAAAATGAGTCTGGATAGGTCAGATAAATAATTCTAATTGGGATGTGCAAGCTGAGTTTCACATCTAATGAATCCTAAGGTGAAAAGGACATACACAGAGCCCAATAAATAGCTGAATCAAATCTATGATGCAAATAGAAGGCAGCTATTGAAAAAATAAGGCTGTCACTATGTTACTAGGTTAGCCCTCTCTCAGTGAATGATAATATGATTTGGTAGAATATTGCTACATTAGATGCAAAATAACCACCTTGTTGATTAACACTGAGAGATTGTTACAGTCTTACTAGAAAATGAGCTAGACAGGAATCATGCCTGATGTAGTAAATGTTCTGCCTCTGCAGCTGTCAGAGGGCAGTGCAATAACGACAGCAACGTGGAGATTATATAAATATTGGTAAACCTCCCTCAGTATGCCAGCAAGCTTGCCTAGTCCCCAAGAGAATCAAAGTGGGTCGACTACCTAGATCACGATAAACTAATAAAGAGGACTGCCTATCTCTTTAGCATCTCGAAGTCAGCTGTCTAGCCTGCCTAACCAGACTCAAAACCCTGCTACCTAACACGTGTTTCGGCGCTGCAAAAACGCGCCTTCGTCTGAGGCTCTGGTTAATTTTTAAAAAGTAGATCTCATTAAACATTTACAGTGCTATGGAAATTAGGTGAACACTAGGATTTAATAGCTAGTTGGTCCTCCTTTGGCAGCAATAACCTCAACCAAGCATGTCTGGTAGTTGTGGCATAGACATGCACAACTTCAAGAGACATTTGCACCACTCTTCCTTTCAGAACTGCTTCAGCTCAGCCATATTCTTTGGAAGTTTTAGTATGAACAACTCTCTTGAGATCCTTCCACAGCATCTCTATGGGATTAATTCTTAGTATGAAGAGCTCCCTTGAGGTTATTTCACAGCATCTCTATGGGGTTAAGGTCTGGGCCCTGACTGGGCAAGTCCAAAAGGCAGATTTACATGTTTGAAAGTCATTATACAGTGGAATTGCATCAATTTTAGGATAATTTTGCTGCTGCATTTCCCAAATCTGAATTAATTTCAGCGATCACTTAGCTACCTTGATACGAACTTGTAGGATATTCTGATAAACAAGAGTACTGCAGTTTTAACAAGCTGTTTTTAGATTTACTCCAATGAAAAAAAAATCATAATTATATGAGTGTAAGTTTTTATTTGGGATATATCTACTAAACATTGATGTTTATTTTTTTATTTTTTTTATATTTGGCTAGTGAACTTTCCCTTTAACCATTGGGGTGATGTTTCCATGTTAATATGCTGAGCCTTTTTTTACATTTTCCCAGAAGTTTAATGGAGTGTCCAGGTGGTCTTTAGCAAACTACAGGCATGCATCAATTTTGAGGAGTAAACAGTGACTTTCTTTGTGGTGGCCAGCCATGGACACCATGCCTGTTTAACGTTTTCCATATAGCAGACTCATGAACAGAGAAGTTGACCAGTCCAATAATCTCTTCACGTCTCCAGCTGTCACTATAGGATTCTTTTTGACCTAACTGAGAACTGTGCAGTGTGCCCTTTGAGTGATCTTACTGGACAACCACCCCAAGCAAGAGTAATCACAGCATTAAAACATCTCCATTTATAGATAATTAGTCTAACAGTGGAAAGATGAATCTCTAAGCTGAGATAACTTAGTAACTCTTTCCATCTTTAGCAATGCAACAATTCTTGATCACAGGTCTACTGAGAATTCTTTTTTATGAGGCATGATTCATATCAACAGATGCTTTTTGTTAATAGCAAACTCAGAATGTTTGAATGAGTTTTACAAGTCAAAGTAACTCTTACCTATTTTATTAATTGTACACCAGGTTTGACAATTTTCAACTATAATAAGCTTTCATTAAAGTCATTAGCCTAGAGTTTAACATACTGTTCCAAGCTATACCATGAATATTTCAATGATATATTCCAAATGTACAATAATACAATAATTTGTGTATTATTAGTTAAAACAGATTAAATCTGTTGAATATGGTAACTGAGATGAACATCAAACCAAATTTTCAGACATATTTATACATAAAATACAGAAAAGTGACAGATCACCTTTAATAGTATTCACAAGAAAAAGCAAACATGAATATAAGCAGCCTGACCCTCACCTGTTAAGTAAAGTACACTACAGCTCAATATATTTTGTTAGTAAGGTATATCTGCTCAAGAAGATTTATGGACTCTCTCATATCTTGAAATACATTTTCTAAAAGAACATGCTGAAAGTTACAAGGATTGGAGAAATTTATAAGGGACATCATAATCCACAATTTCCAGAGATTAAGATTGACTTTATAGATAATATACCAGATCATTGTAGTTTAATTCTTTATTCAAAATTGGAATTTCTTACACTAAATCTTTCATTGAAATATAATAAACCCTAGTCATGGAATAAAATGTATGTCATGCTTGTAAGCTTTCTAAATAGAATAAAATCCTATGATCGTACTAGAACCACTTATGACCAGGGCTGGATTTGCTGCGAGGCAAACAAGGCATTTGCCTAGGGTGGCACTTTCAGGGGGGTGGTAAAAGAGCTGGCTGGCTGGCCACCTTTGGGCCCAATGAGGCCCCAATGAGGCAATTAGCTGCTCAAGGCCTAGATGGACAGTGAGGGAGCACAGACCTCTGAGCTCTTCCTGCTCAGTTCCCTCGCTGCCTCCATTGTGCACCTGCATGCCCATCCAGCCAGCAAAGCCAGCCCAACCATCAAAGCCAGCAAGGAGCCTTCCCACCGCCCAGCCAGCAGCAGCCCGCTCAGCAGCAGTCAGGGACAGGATCCACTCCAGCTCTTCCAAAGGTAAGGAGGCTGCTTGGATTTAAATGAGAAAGTGTGTCTGTGTGTTTGTGTTTGTGTGTGTATGTGTGTGCATCCGTATTGTGGCTGTCAGTGAATGTGTGTATCTGTCAGTGTGTGTCTGTCCGTCTGTCACTGAGTGTGTCTGTCACTGAATGTGTGTGTATCACTGAGTGTGTGAGTTTCTGTCACTGAGTGTGTGTCTGTCAGTGTGTGTGTGTCTGTCTTTCCAGGAGTGTGTGTATGTCTGTCAGTGAGTGTGTGTATGTTTGTGTGTGTAGCTGTCAGTGTCTGTGAGTGAATGTGTGTCTGTCAGAGTGTGTCAAATTAGTGAGGATGTTTGTGTCAGTATGTGTTTGTCAGTGTATGTGTATCTGAGAGTGTGTGCCTGTCAGTGAGTGTGTGTGTCAGTGTGTGTGTCTGTCAGTGAAAGTGTGAGTTGTTTAAACAGTGTGTGTGCCAATGACTGTACGTCTGTGGTAATGACTGTGTATCTGTCAGTGAGTGTATGTCAGCACATGTGTCAATGAGGGCGTCATAGGCGTGCGCACAGGGTGGGTCAAAGATCTCCCTCACCGACCCACAGGCAGGGAGGGAGGCAGGAGAGGACCCGGGGAGCTCTTGCCAGCAGCTCCGCTGGGTTCCTCTCGCGTGGTCAAAGCGTTGCCGTGGTTACCACGGCAATGCTCAGATCTCGCGAGAGTGAACTCTAGCCCCACAGGGGGCTAGAGTTCACTCCCACTGGACCACCAGGGAAGGCAGGATCACGGTCCCCTCTCCCTACATAAGGTAGGGAGGGGGGATATTAACTAAACGGCCCCCACACATTACACACAAACATACAGCACACACACATACATTACCCTTACACATACAGCACACACACACACTAACAGCACCCTCACACTAACAACACCCTTACACACACAGCACCCTAACACATACACACACATCACACACTAACAGCACACTTACACACACGGCACAGCACCCTTACTCACACAGCACCCTTACACATACACACACTAACAGCACCCTCACACACACAGCACCCTTACACACACAGCACACACTAACAACACCCTTACACTAACACCCTCACACACAGCACACACTAACAGCACCCTTACACACACAGCACCCTTACACATACACACACTAACATCACCCTCACACACACAGTACCCTTACACACACGGCACCTTCACACACACATAGCACCTTCACACACACAGCACCTTCACACACACAGTGCGCCCACACACACAGCGCCTTCACACACAGCGCCTGCACACACACAGCGCCTTTACACACAGCACCTACACACACACAGCACCTACACACAGCACCCTTACACACACAGCAGTGTGTGTGTGTGAGTGTGTGTGTGTGTACGTATGTGTATGTGATATCATGCCTTATCTCTGCCAATGTTTACATAAGTCACATTTCTTAATTGAATAGATGCAGAGAAGTAAAAATGTGTCTGTCTTTCTACTTACAGTATACCCTTTTAATTTCTGTCTTAACACAAAATGTCTGCCAATGTAAATATACTGACAGTACAAATACAAAGAAACTAGTCCTGCGCTCAAACTCCCATTACTCCTGGGCGGCAGCAATGACCATAGGACACATCAGCCAAAATACATATAGTAAAATCCAAAGAAAAAAAGTTACCTGCGCTCTTTCCACATCCCTATGTATTTTTAAACAAATTGAGGTTTTTAGTTACCTCCAATGGCCATGAGAGGATATGCCCACCTGCTACGTCAAGGCACCCCTCTTAGTTGGGTCCTAACTCTAGCCATTCGCCTTGCTTCCTTGAGCTTCTAGGAAAAATATATCTAATGAGACAGAAAGGGGTATTTTTTATATACATCCCTACATACTTATTAACCCGTAATAAGGAACACATAGGATGGGCAGCAACATTGCAACCTAGCTGCGTGATACAAAAGTGTCCGACAGTACAGACCATGAATATATTGACACACACATAATATTTGTAATGCATTTCTATGAGAGAATTATCCATGTCCCACATATACAGTAACTTCACAGATGAGCATATTTCTAAAGATAAAAGCATTTATGCCAGTCTCTGACTTCCAATATAAAAACCAGCAATTCTTGTAAAACTGTGAAATCCCATATTTCAGAGGGAAAAGTAACATCTGAAGTGCTATTCACAAGATTGAAAAGCTAAAGTGAATTTCAATTTTAAGGCCAAAAATTCTTCAAGCCAGCTTTGCTTCCAATTTGGCTATATTGGCAGTGAATTTGAAATTCACTTTAAATTCTCTCTTTAGTGAATAGTTTTGTCCCAGGTAATTACAGCTAAATAAGGGCTGGACTGTTCCTTTAAAAATATTAATCATGTTACTAACCTACAAGAAATAGATTTCCTTTTAAAAAGGAAAGGAGGAGATTATATTAAAAAGAAGAAAACTACAACAAAAAGAAGACAGTCTTAAATTAGAGGGGCAAAGGTTTAAAAATAATAGCAGGAAGTACTACTTTACTGAGAGGGTAGTGGATGCATGGAATAACCTTCCAGCTGAAGTGGTAGAGATTAACCCAGTAAAGGCGTTTAAGCATGCGTGGGATAGGCATAAGGCTATCCTAACTATAATATAAGGCCAGGGACTAATGAAAGTATTTAGAATATTGGGCAGACTTGATGGGCCGAATGGTTCTTATCTGCTTTCGCATTCAATGTTTCTATGTTTCTATGTTTTTAAAAATATTTTTTCTTTTCAGCAAAAAGAATACTGTTGACTTTTTTTAAGTAACAAAATGGATGCCTAAATAGATATTTATTAAAATTTGATATAAACAGTGCTTCAGGGAAAAAGAAGAAAAAAATAGATATGCATATGACTTTTTTAACCAGTGAGCATAAAAATAAAATTTTAAGTTGCCGCTAAACAAGATTTTAAAGACCAAGTCAGAAATAAGCCCTGCAGCAAAGGAATGCCACACATGTATGTGAGCTTTATAAATAGCAAAGCAGTAAAAATTTAAAAAGTCAATTTAAAATTGAAATAGATAGTACTGATACATATGCTATGAGATGAATAAGAATGAGATGGAATGTTGTATCCTATAAAGTGACATCAATTCAGGTACGTCATGACAAGCACATTTTTGCCTGTATATAGTCACACACATAGGCACAGGCAAACAGTCACACGATCAGTTACAAGCAGACATTCAGACACGCTCAGTTACAGGCAGACAGTCACACATGCTCAGTTACAGGCAGACAGTCATAGAGCCAAATACACAGTTAAAGGCAGAAAGTCACACAGAGTTACAGGTACAAAATCACAAACAGTTACAGGCACACATTCACACACACAGTTACAGACAGACAGTCACACACACAGTCACAGGCAGACAGTCAAACACACTCGATTACAGGCATGCATAAACACACACACTCAGTTAAAGGCAGATTGTCACACATACAGGCACAGGCACACTAATGACACAGCTACAGCAACACACACAATTGGAGTCACACACAGGCAGACTGTCACACACACACAGGCAGACAGTCACACACACACAGGCATGCAGGCAGTCACACACACACAGGCATGCAGACACACAGAAAAACAGTCACACACAGGCAGACAGTCACACACACACACACACATACAGACTTACCTCTCTCCATTATTGTTGGAAGGGGGGGTGGATGCAGACAGTTGGTTGTTGTCCTTCCTTCTTCCCTCTTCCTGTGCAGGGGCTTTAGGTAGGTATTAGCCCTGCCTCCACCTCGTGATAAGCCCCACCTCCACCGCTCATTAAGCCCTGCCCCCGCTGACGCAATTTTTTAATTTTATTCATTTTTTATAGACCTGGGTGGAGAATAATGAATTCTCCACCAGGGTTACTGTTTTAGCTCTCCTGCAGTCCTGTCACCCGGCCATGTGCGAGCTGTGTCGGCCACATGGCGCCACATGGCGGCCCATGGCGCCATGTGCGGCCGCACAGGTCGCACACCCCTAAGGCCAGCCCTGCATAGATATTCATTCATCTTGTGTTGTATTGTACCAGTAATCAAAAGACATGTCCATAGGGACAAAATTATTGATATGAAGCAAATTTTGATCTTAAATGAATTAATTTAACCTGCATTTCTTGAAATAATGTTATTCATTGGCAATAATTCAGCCCTTACCCATTTCTTGGAGGTGGGGAGATTTTGAAAAGAGAATCAGTGGGTAGTAGAGATTCTTGCCAATTTTCACACCCACCCCCTGGTTTATAACATGGGAGTATATTTAAAATGAGGAGAGACCTGGTCAAACCCCCCTCCCTCAACATGTGGAGCAAGGGGACTACATATCTACCTTACCCTAGCCTACACTCTTGATGCAGAATGGGGAATTTAAATCTTAAAAGCCAAAGAGCAGCAGACATCAGCACTACAGTCTGTTGCTTTTCTTTTCATTATTTTGTGTTTTTGGGATTGTGGGCTTAATAATATAATAAAGCAGGGTCCCTCATGCCCTTGCCTATTACTGGAATGACAAATGTGTGGAAGCAATGCTGATATCTGGTTCACAGTGTATGGCAGCTAAGAAGGAGAGGTCATGCAGCCCTCTCACTAATAATGTTGAAAGTATGTATTTGGCCAGATCACCCACCTCAATCACACAGCCCAAAAGAGATCCCTGACACTCCTATTTTTGGAATGGAGAACTGAAGTAAAGAGAAAATGCAATGTTATTTTTTTTAATTTTTTTTTTAAATCAGCAATGTAACTGCATTTCCTGTACCTAGACAGTGTTTATATATGACACAATGTTAAATTTTAAATAGAACATTGATTAAATAATCATTAGTAAAATGTACCAAACTAACTTGTGCAAATCTAATTAACTAATTCCTATTAAATCTTCTTACTTAGTAGAAACACATAATATATTTAGATATGATCTGCATTCCAAATTTAACTACATTGTAATAACAGCAATACAGAAAAAAAGTAAAAAAAATGTACCTCCCATGTAATTGGAAGAATTTTCTCCGATCTCTCAATGGTAGGTTATGCACAGGTACTTTCACTAGTCTTATACAGTACTTTGCATTTTTGATGAATAAATCTTTATTTTATAGACACTGTGTGGCCATTTTGCTCATGTTCTGTGCAAGAATACCATAGTTACTTTAAAATCTAAATGAGTAATTCTTAAAAAAAATGTGAAAGAAAAAAAAATGAGAGACATATTATTATTATATTCTTTATTTTTCAAGATGTGTAATCATCCCTCCTTGTTTCTAAACTCACCTAAACATCAGAATATTTTTTTTAAAGATAGCAATCAACTTTAATTTGGTGTATTGTCTATTGTGTTTCTTGAATATCTCTATTATTTAAATAATTGCCTAGAATGATTGTATATTTTTACATAGTGGTGATTTTGTCTATGAAAAAAATTATAATTTAGAAAGTGTGCAATAGTTTTCATGCATCAAACCTGTATAAAATTTTTAGTACAGAGTATATTCCAAAATATATGAAATCAAGTTGTCTGACTTTCACAAGTCCAATAGAAATACATTGGGGTTATCCTGATCACCTTTATAATATTGAAACATATTATTACATGAAAAAGTAGTTTAGTAAAATGTGATAAGGAAAATATTCAAGTCTTTCTAAGCACAGGATTGGCTTACTGTTGAAGGATATAGGCGATAGAGGATATTTTATTTTTCCAAGAGTTATTTCCATGTCCCTGACCAAGGTTAGGTGTTTTATAACATATCTCACACATTCCACCATTTTGGTTGGTGTTTAGTACACCTTCCTGGTTTTTGGCCACCTTTTTCCCAGAGTTATTTCCCTGTCTCTGACCAAGGGTAGGTGTTTTATAATATATCTCACACACTCCACCATTTTGGTTGGTGTTTAGTACACCTTCCTGGTTTTTGGCCACCTTTTTCCCAGAGTTATTTCCCTGTCTCTGACCAAGGGTAGGTGTTTTATAATATATCTCACACACTCCACCGTTTTGGTTGGTGTTTAGTACACCTTCCTGGTTTTTGGCCACCTTTTTCCCAGAGTTATTTCCCTGTCTCTGACCAAGGGTAGGTGTTTTATAATATATCTCACACACTCCACCATTTTGGTTGGTGTTTAGTACACCTTCCTGATTTTTGGTTGTTGTTTTTTACATTAGGGTGTGCTACGGAGATATCCACCTAGGTGTAGTAGCATGTATTTTCACTACTGGATAATTGTATCTAAGCACTTCAATATTTCACAGAAACTTTGTGTGTTTTCTTTTGGATATAGGATAGATGTAGGAGGACCAGTGATCTACTGATAATCTTTGACCATTTTTTTTTAAGATACACAAGATAATTTTTGGATTTGCTTAATGAGCCCATCTATCAACATACTATCTTTGGAAAACTAGAGCCTGATTGTAGCTAGGGTAATCTTGTAAAACAAAATGTTTTGTTTTACATTGTATTGAAGTTAGTGCTATGCAAGTGGCTTTCCAAACACCACAGAGGTAAGTGACTGTGTATAGTTCCAGTAGGTGATCCTCATCTCATTGATCCACCACATATGAATGAAATTCCTTCAAGACAAGTTTCAATTAATAATTTCCAAAAATCAGATGAAGCTAACTGAAAGATGATGATTAAATCTTATATATTCATATTTATATTTATATTTGTGCTATTTAAAATTGCAAGTGTAGTAGGAAAAAAAACAGTCAGTGTGTGACTGGTCTTTATCAAGCAATTGTAGAATATATATATATATATATATATAGTGTGTTTTTTTGGAGAGTTTCTATTAACGTTTAGATTATTGTATCTTGTAAAGTCATCAATACTGGTGACTTGTGTCTAATTAAATGTTACTCATAGAGAGTTGCATTTGGACATGTGGTGCATGTCTGGAAATCAATGTGATTGGCCAACAGTTCTTCTCACAGAAAAGCAATGAATCCAATGCTTCTCTACGAAAAGCACTCACTTCCACTTTGAACTGCAATTCAAAGTAAGTGAAATATGAAACCATCCTGGCAATAAAATACATTATTTTTAGAATTATTATTATTATTATTATTATACACGATTATAATATTTTAGCATACAATGATACCATTAAAAATGAATTTATATAGTCAACACATTACCAAATATTGCAAATTGTAATAAAATCATGCTTGAAAATTGTGTCTGTCTAGCAGCACCCAACCTGCACATAGAGTATTAAAATAAAGAAAAAATGCCTCGCTAGCCACACAGAATATTATACAATGTTTACTTTTTAGTAAAAATACAAATGGGTTGTGTTCCATGAGTGCATATGTACCAATGACATTCAAACATTTTAATAAATACACACAGAACATATGGGAAGAAAATGAAGGAAGATATAACAGTGCTTACTTCCTAAATCTTGTAAAACAATGTAATATCCATTCATCAGTTACAAGCATTTAGGCATATAACGCAAATACAGGTAAAACAGTATTTTGGGGTTTATAACCCCATTGCCCTAAGACGTACATAATGCATCTAGCAACTTTTAGCTATAATGGATTAGGTCACTGAACATTAGCAATGTTATTCAGTACCACTCATAGTTAACTGTCTAAATTATAATTTTTTTTTATTAAAGAATTAAAAACATGAATGTAATATGAAATATTCATTCACCGTTTATTTATTTTTTTCTCATAATGCAGTATAATTGCAGTATGCATATGAAAGCCTCCAAATTTATTCTTAATTGAATGCTAATAAGTGAACGCCCATGATGAATTAATTTAAATAAATTAAAATGAATGCTTGTGTTAATTATTCATTTGAACAGACAATTTGTATTAATTACTGACTGTATTAAAATAAATTACTACTACCAACCATCAAGACCAATAGGAAAGATAGATAGGGTTACCTAATCCACCATATTTTCAGGGACATATATCATGTTTACATGTTGATGGGCAGTACATGAAAAGGGTTGATATATAGAATTCAGAAGAATTAAGTACTTAGGCAATAAAGAATCCTGCAAAAAATGCAAAATATGCATTATACATGCTGCAGGACAACTTTTATCATGCGTTTTCATACATATGACACAATTATATGTGTCCCTGAAACCATGGTGGACCTGGTAACCCTAAATATAGGGGATATATATATATATATATATATATATATATATATATATATATATATAGCAAGCACCATCAAAAGGTTTAGAATCCCTCTCTTAACCAAATACAAATTGTTAGAATGCATGATTGCATCTTGTGTCCGTTAATCCTGTACTAAACATAGCTTTCCTTAATGTGTATTCTTCGGCAAATTAATGTCAGGGTCTGTCAGGTTAGGAAGGGGTGGTGACCTATGACAGCAAATTCCATCAAGAACAGGGATACAATATGCAGAGAAAATAACTGACAAACGCAAGGAATGAATGCAGAAATGTATATAATAAGAAATAAACAAATATGATACAAGGTAACTGTATATATACAGTGAACATATAAATCATACAGTAGACCTAGGTCTAGCACAGGAGGTGCAGGCTGTGTTTCAGGGTACAGTCTTTCTGGGTTAAATAGAGTACGCTGGGCAGGACCAGGTATGTTGCATAGGAAATAGACAGTATTCAAGTCCAGAGAAACAGGATGCAAGGCCATAGCCACAGGATGCAATGCCTATACTGCAACATGAAAAATGAAACAATGATCTGACCCAGAAGGAAGGGTGAGGCCAGACTATAAAGGGGCCTAACAAGGGCTAGCTGAAGTGCTAATGTTCCTAGATGTAGGGAATAGCACCAAGCAGTGCAAGTGTTGATCAATAGTACTGTGCAAGGTGATATCACCTAAGGAGTGAACCAGGAACTGTGACAATTAAGAAGACTTAGCTAGGTGAAGTCCAGCAATTTTACACAATTCCTCCAACATATGGAAAAATATTTTGAAAACTAAAAATAATCTTCTCTTTGAAGAATGGTTTGAAAACTTACCCTTTATTTACTCACCTAAATTCCAGCACCAATCTTCCTCGGCAGTGGGTCTGCGCTCCACCTCCTCTAATGTACATGCGCGGCAAGCTCTGTGAGTTCATTAGGCCCTTCTCATAGGAAAGCATTGACTCAATGCTTTCCTATGGATATTTTACTTGATGTTGGATGTCCTCATGCAGAGAGTGAAGACGTCCAATGTCAGTTAAAGGACCTAGAGTGAAGGAACCTAGAGTAAATTCCTGAAAGTGCCTCTATTGGTTGTCTGGTAGACAGCCACTAAAGGCTGTCTTAGTACTGCAATGTAAACATTTCAGTTTCTCAAAAACTGCAATGTTTTGCATTGCAGGACTAATGGAGACAGAGACACTGCACCCAGACCACTTTAATGAGCTGACGTGGCATGGGTGCCTATAGTGTTTTTTTAAATAGTTTAACTATTCACTCTGGAAGTGAGCCATGGCAATCCTGGCATCTTGGCAACTACAGTAATCTGGACAGTGGGAACAAGAGTTTCCAGATAAAATGTGAACTATGATCCACAGTATAAAATCATGTAATATGCCCATAATATACTGTATGCATCACAAAGGATTTCTACATGTACATATTAGTGATCCTAAATTAAATGCTTATTGCAGTCGTGGTTCCAGGAGGAGCACCAGGGAAAATGCTCCCCCAAAAATAATTACTATGGCTAATTGAAGGGTCACCCGCACTCTGTCCCACAATGCCCAAATCCAAGTTATTAAAGTACTTGCCAGGACCACCACTTGTTAAGCCTCTTACACATACAAGAATAGGGGGCATTCACTTTTTTTTTTGACAAATACCTAAGCGTGTGTAGGTATTTGTCACGGTATGCACTGTATGCATATTTGTGTATGTATACATGAAATCAAGAAATGCTACTTCCGAGTTTGGCCCTGACATATTGTGGCATTAATTATATTTATTTTCCAGGAGAATATTTCGAAACTGGCACTCAGTATATTAATTGCAAGACATTTTGCAATTGTTTCTGAAGAAGTCATATTTGTTTCAATACATTTTAAAGATATTTTCATGCTTTTTAATCCCAAGTGTCTCATTGTACATGCTCATAGTAGTCTTATGTTACAAGGTGCATTCTGTAACAATAATTACCTCATCAAGAAACCCGGTGGGACATAGGTTTCATGTGATAAAATAATTCAATGTAAAGTAAGTATTCATATTTTAGGTAAAATATTGCAGAAGATTTTAATAGAACCAAGTGTATCACTTTAGTGAAATAATTAATATTTCCCTATAGATATCTTAGACCTCTCGTGAGCTGACAGAGGAAATGAAACACTTCAGATTAATTGCCAGTTAAAATTACGGTTTTGTGAATTGGCACTTCATATTATTCTATTATACTTATATAATTGCCTCTTGTTAAACATAATAGCATTTATATCTGCCATGTTTCCCATTGGTAAGAAATGTTTATTACTTAAGAAAGTTAAAATAAGATGAGCATAGGTATTGTTATTGTTCCAGTTAAAAAAGAAAGAAATAGTAAAACAATATTGCATTACATATTTAACTGCTTTATTTTTTTTTGAATGATTTAGACATAAATCACAATATCTTAAATTACTTGAATTGTATTTACATGTTCAAACTGAAAATTTGAAGTTCTTTGACCTGCATACATAGAAAATGTAGAGGACAGTGACTTGGAGATATTTAAATGAACAGAGAATCATCATAATGTTAGGACCTAGTTAAATTTACCCTTTTTCACAATATTTAAATTTCAGATATTTATTTACAAAAATAATTAACTAATATTAAAGAATAATTTTCAATTAATGAGGACATTGTGCACATCTATAACAACAAAAGTAAATTGTGTAATCACATATAGATCTATTAACAAAGTGTGAATGAATAGTACATAGCAAAGAACATGTCATCTTGAATTGGCCAGTCAACAACAACAACAAAAAGGTTGAAAAAAGACAACCCTCTTCTCAAGAGGGAGAGAGTGGAGATACCCTACACTGTACTAGGCAAGAATCTTAAAGGGACTGTATTACAAACTACACTTATTTTAAAAAAAAAACATTAAAAAATAATAAATATATATATATATATATATATTTATATATATATATATATAAACAGAAATGCTTTTATAAGCTTTAAAAAAGCAAAATTAAGTTTCTAGGTAGCTAAACAGTGTATATCAACCTTTTCACCAAAATGGAAGAATAGTTTCAAATGTTTTAATTAGAAGGTATATTTTTTTGTTTTATGTTGGTTGATATAACTGTCTTATAATTGGTATAAAAATATAATACAATTTTAATTTCCTCCTGACTGTAGATGAGAAACTATATCAAACACCTTACAATATTATACATCATAGATATTATTTTTTTCATATTTCTGTTCATATGAAGTTTTGCATTTGCCGCAGACCCTGATATATAGTAATTTTATGGATGGTTTGTGTGAGATGTAAGTCTGAATTAAAATGTATTTAATTTGTTGTATTATTTACCATGGTATTCTATGAAAGATCCTTTTCAGGTTTTCCAAAGCCACATCAAAGAGATTCAATACCACAATTATGCATGCCTGCAACACAGAAGCATTCTCTCTTTGAGGTTGTCTCATTTGTCAAATTGTTGCATGGGTCCCTTAAACACAGGACTAAATTGTATGACCTATTTCTTTAGATTTGCAAAAAAAAAATAAACCCTAATACTTTGTCTTGACTAAGCTGGTTCTATAATGTTGAATGTCAGAACCATATAGGCTTGATATATTTAGAGGTCAAAAGTCAGAGAGTGAGTGTTCCAAAAATGTTATCTTGTAGAGTTTCAATGTCAAGTCTTCAAATAGTCTTCAAAACAATTATTTTCCTTCAAATGTTGCCTTAATTTGCACAGTGTGCAGTATTGTTTAGTTAATCTACCTTCTTCTTATAATTTGCAAAAATGATAAACAATCTGGATCTATAACCGTGCATGGATTTTTCCCACTGCAGTGCTATACCTTAATAAGACATTGATCATATTAGATAATTTTAATAGTTTATGTAAAGTAACATAATACATATGTGAGTTTTGGGTAAAACTCATTGTAATTGGTGCATGATTACATATAAAGATATTATCTATAAATGTTGTTTTAACAACAGAAGAAAGGAGAGAAGAAGTAGGTAGAAACAAATCAATACGTTAACAGAATGGATATGGAGAACATTAGAAAAATAAATGTTCTCTCCTTCTGTACATTAGAAATCTAAAATGATCAGCAAATTATAAAAAAAATAAAAATATGCAGTTACTAAATCTAATAGGAAACCATGTCCATTCGGATCTATTATAGATTCTTCAAATCTCATGTAGTATTAACTATGTTAAATTTAACAAATAACATTACACTTCAAAATAAACCAAAGTTGTTTTGGGAAAACATTTCACTGCAGTATTCCATGACCATATAGTCTACTGTGCCACACTACTACACAAAGGATGACTAAATAAAATTAAGTATTAAGGCATTGGCCTTAAATCTTAATATGTTTAAAATCTTGCTGATCCCTCTGAAATGAGCAAATAATATTATCTTACAAAGCATTTTAGAAGACATTCTTCCACATAATGCCCAAATCTTTTTAGACTTCTAGAAATACCATATAAGAGGTGTGTTAATAATTTCAGCTGTTTATTCAGGTGTTTCATTACCCAATGCCTTACAGGCTAATTTTAGCCCCCGTTCACTAATCCTTACAGATCGAAAAATACATTATTATTTTGTCCTTTTTTTAGCGTTATATACTCAACCTCCTGATGGCCATTTGTAAGATCTAGCCTTTATCAAAAAGTTGGCCTTGCCCACATATCCAAAGATCATACTAAAAGGTCAAGTTATTCAAACCATTCCTTCTTAAGGTGGGAAAAAATTGAACTTGTTAAATTCGATTTCCATATACCAAGATCCTCACAATACCCTTGATATGGCCAGGATCATCCAGGTATGAAAGCCAGATAAAGATTTAGAACAACAATGTTCCTGTAGATCAAATAATCTATCACAAATAAAATATCATATTGAATGTTGTTTAATACATGCTTACACAAGGAAGCACAAGTAAACATAACACATATAGGGTTTTGTGAATGCTACTTAAGAAAGGTATTTTTTTATGTATTTGTAAAATGTATTATATATTTGCCATTTAAATGGTTACTCTATCCTTTTGTCTAATAGGGTTCTTATTTAGTTTATCATGCCCTACTGAGCATTATGTACTAGGTCAGCCCATTTATTAAAAATTTAAAATTTTATATGTACAAGGAATCCAGCACAGGAGAAGCTCCAAGCACTGCCTTTCACTCATTGTCTTAAGCCAGCGATGACTATTTGTGGTCCAATCAAATGTTTCTCGTTGCACATGAGCACACTCTGAGCCAGAAAGGGGAGGGGAGGAATGAGTGGATGGGGAGTGCATTTAAAAATAAAAGTAGGAGGAAGGGGGGAAGAAGGAGGGAATGGGAGGAAAAAACATGCTGCCTGCAATGGAGACCACATCGGTCGGTCGTACATTTTGTACAGATTTGATATTTGTCAATCTGGAACAATCTATAATAAACTATAACAAGACTATAACAAACTGTATGTATTCATACTGTATTTGTTTATGTTGTACAGTATGCCTCTACTGTCTAATTGACTTACTTTCTTTTAAAATTACAGTTTTTCAGAAATGCAGAAACACAATTGGTATTCTGATGAAAACCTTGTATCATATTTATTCCAGTGTCTATACCATGTGTGATAAAATATTCTGACTAGACTTGCATTGTGAAAAAATGTAACTTCAGATGAACCACTTTGTCCGAAAAAATTTTTTGGGATGGCTGAATGTCTGCCACATGGGTAATCATTTTGTTAACTAAAAAATATCCAGGAATCAGAAACAAAAGGGTGTGAAAAAGGGCCAATCTGTGTATTGAAAAATATTTAAACAGATTTAGTTTACAGATAAAGTGAGAAAAAGTAACCAATAGAGGTAAAAACAAGAGGGACATAAAAAAAAAAAAAAAATCTAGATTAACATAGTATATATTTATTAAATATATTATATTTAAATGTAGATTTTATTACTGCCCTTTTTTTCCCCTTCATAGGTCGCTTCTCACTGGATTTACGGAAAAAAAAACAATCAGTGGCTGGCCCACAGCCATCAGTGATATTTTTTCTTTAATAATTAACTTTTTTGTAGTACCATGGATAGCATTCTGAAACATCAATCAAAACCAAAATGCCTGTCCATTGCGGGATTCGTTCAGGATCCACTCGATTGGCCCGAATTCTGACAAATTGCAGTTCATAACAAAATTAATCTCCAAGTCTACAGATTTTTATATGAACTTTTGCAACATATGTTAGGACAAGGACATTATTATTTGAATTTGCTAGCCTTTTATAGGAGGAATACTTGAGTAGGTTTAGGCTATGATCACTAATGCTAACTCTGAAATCTATAAATGAGTTTCTAAATGACTGAAGATAAACTTCTTATTCTATAACTGAATAATATTACCTTTGGGAATCACATTATTTATAGTTGGTTGCTTGACCGTGAATTGTCTCAAAAACCAGCTTCATTACCTAGTTAACTGTGCCATCGGGCAAAATACATCCACAACCAGAAACAACAAAAAAGGACATAAAATATATTTTATTTTCATATATAATCTAAAGTGTAGATTATTAATACTGATCCTGCTAAAAATCAAACCTAGAATTTTGAGTGCTCAACAGACACTAGATGTACACACAAACCAATATCACACAAACAATATAGCTATCATAACATATAAAGCCACTATATCTTATTTCAACCAGGAGCAAATAAGAACGGTGCAAATTAATTTATTCAATGGACAATTTTGGTTTATTTTAATTTATTTTTATGTACCATATAATTTTATTGTATTGACAAGTTTCCAAAATTAACGCAAATCCTATTTTCATTTGTTATCTAGCTATTTCTTTGTATTACGTGTAATATAAACTAGCAAAAAAAAAAAGAGAAATAAATGTATTTTGGCTCAAAAAAATATGCAGGAGAAAATATAAAACTGCATTTCTTTTGAATTTACCTATAAACTTTTCACTCAATCATCAGTAGCATCATCAGTAGTAAATATGCACAGAGTTAGTAAATTATTTTATGTCAAAATAGAAGACATTTTGTCAGTCCGACATACCAGTAGCAGCTACTAAAAGCAACATTTTCAGAAAAAAAATCTATTAAAGCTCTTTAAGCACAACTCAAACCCTCTGGCTTTAAAATTGTGTCTGCCAGATAAACCATATCTTCAATCACTAAAATAAACAGCAAGCACTGGTAAAAATGTCAAATGGTACTGTCAAACTAACTGAACAAGTCACATATTAACCTACTGTTAAAGGGTAACATCAATGACTACTGGGGATTTTTCTTCTTCTTACAGTTCTTTGTTGTAATTGATGATTGTCTAAGATTGTATGTTACTTTACATTGTTTTTATTTAAAAATGTGATACTATTTTTTTTAAATAAATGTACTTTTTTAACATAAAAATACTTCTACAATAAAGCTCAAACAGAGAAAAAAATGAATTAATTTTAAAACACATGCTGGTTGATGTTTTTTTTTTTTTTTTTAAATTATTAATATATATATATAGCACATCCATTCACGTAGAAGTAATGTGTACACTTAAATTCACAATGGTCCATCAAAGAGTAGGTATTCTTAGTTCAGTTGCACAAATGTAGAGTTGATCATAATCAGAAGTTAAGTATTATAATGGGAATAACATCACTTCAGGCATAGTTAACAAAAAGGAAAGGGATATATCATCAGATGGGAAAACATAGTAGAAGGAAGAAACACTTTGAATTTTCAGTAGTTAGAAATTAATAATCCATCAATGTACATCAATGTACATCATAAGTGTGTATTATAATGTCAATAGTCCATGGGTGACTGAAATCTCAGTGGAACCCCTATGAGTTGGTGTACTTCTTGCAAGAATTTGCACAATGGGTCCAAACTATTTAAGTAGGGTATTCATGGAGGAGTCTCCCATACTCTTTAAGGTCTCTCCCTATACACTCCTGGGTGAATGGGATCTTATCAGATGAGAAGATGCAGTAAAAGAAAACACCTGTATTTTTTTAGTTGATGTGCTTTGGAATGGAACAGCATACTATTGGATGTGAAAGAGAGGAATGTTGAGGTTATAAAGCACTCCCCTTCATGAACCTTAGTCCAGAACATCTTAATTTTAGGGTAAAACCACCATATATGAGCAGCTGTGCCTGTCTCCTCCTCGCATCTCCAATAAAACATGCTGGTTGATTTATAAAGGCAGACACTGATTTTTTTTTTTGGTCTCACCTCAAAGTTACACCAAAAAGCTATCTAATAATTAGCATAAAAATAAAATAAAAAGTAACATTCTCTCTGAAGGAAATTATGCGGAAAATAATGTTGGTTATTAATTATTTCACCAGATAATTTTTTTTAAAGCCTATTTTTTGGGATATATGCTATGACCAGTGAGATCAGGTAAAAAAATAAAAATAAAAGTTAAATAAAAAAGTTAAACACTCCCTAACCCTGACACATTGGTTGGAGGAAGATAATTTGCCATGGTATATTTTTTTTTTAATGAAAAACATATTATATGCTGGGATATCAAATATTTTTTACTTTAACATGCTTTTTTTAATTTAGTTCTACAGAAGAGGGCAATTCAGTGTTAAATGCATTGCAGTCACCTCTTGTAACATGCTGTAGTCTCATAGATCCTAGTATGTACTTTTCTAGGCTGTTTCATTTTTGCACCTACAATGTAAGTATAATGTCATGTGTTAGCCATTACATTGCATAAAAAGCTTTCAAAAACCGAAACATAACATATTGTCACTATTCATTACTACCAGTAGCTTTTTCACTAATTGGTTGTTCAGGAGAATCTGACCTAAAATCACACTTTTGATTAGCCAAGACAAATCGAATAGACAATTCTAGGCCTACTAATTTTAGCTAAATCAGACAATGGCACAAGTAGATATGAAATAAACGTCAGCTTTGAGTTGAAAACATAATTAGATGCACCTCCAATGCCCCACTTAAGGCTCTTGCTAAACACCATTTTAAGACTTGCATGATCTGCTCCTTGACAACTGAGTCAGCCTCACCTGGTCTCTAGTCAAACTCACTTATTTTCCTTTCCCTGAGATCATGAGATCCAAAAATCAACAGAAGCTTATGTTCCATCCCATGATCACAAACACCATGACATATTTCATGTCATTATTCCATATGAAATAATAATGCAGATAATCTCATGGTGTATTGTCTGGCATATAAGTATATATATATATATATATATATATATATATATATCAATCTTCTGTATTGTATCTATATAGATAGATAGATAGATAGATAGATATACATCGTAGTAGCTTGCACTCCAAGAAGACTTTTGTAGTGCCCGGTGATGGTTGTGGCAAAGGTAGATATGGGTGTAGAAACAATCGCACGCCTGGGACTTGGGTGAAGTAGTAAAATTTAGCTTTTATTTATTCCATATAAAATATCAATGTTTCAGCTCCAACATGGACAGGTAACATCAGTGTGTGTGTGTGGGGGTTTTTTTTTGTGGTGGCAGAGGGTATTTTGAAATGAGTATGCATTTTTCTTTTGAATATCTTAATCTCTCTATTCATTTCACTTTTGAAAATCTCTTCCTGTTCCTCAGTTGTTCCTCTCTCCCGCCCCCTTATGTTTCTAACCATATCTTTATTTTCCACCTTTCCCACCTTCCCAACAATATCCCTTCACTCCGTATTGTCTCTCTCTACATTTCCTCCACTATTTATCATTCTCTTTTGGCACTTCCACTTTTCTTTATATCTTTACACACCTTTAACTCTTCTCCTTAGATCTCTCCACTCCAGTGATCACACTTCATTTATTTGTGTCTTATTACAACGCTCTTGTCAACCTTTTATGTTTGTACATCTTTGTATTTTCCTTCCCTTCCCTTCCCTTCCCTCTTGTGAATTAGACTGTATTTTTGAGACTATTTATCCTTATGTAATTTTGGCAAGGCAGATAACAATCTGCTTACCCTGCCCAGAGAGAAAGAGAGACAACAATTATCCAAATACATCCAAAGAGATTGAGGATAAAGATTCCCATACCCAGGAATATATCCCTACAATATGGATATCTATATTATGTGATATAATGAGTAGCTCAGAAATCTTACTCGGGGGGAGCACAAGGCTCCCCTCTTTTCCTTATGTTTCTTTTTTTCCTCCTCTGGTAGGTAGTTACTGTACTGTTAATATAGAAAATTGTAAAAAGGATGTTGGGGACTCATGCACGCTACTTACAGGGAGTGCAGAATTATTAGGCAAGTTGTATTTTTGAGGATTAATTTTATTATTGAACAACAACCATGTTCTCAATGAACCCAAAAAACTCATTAATATCAAAGCTGAATATTTTTGGAAGTAGTTTTTAGTTTGTTTTTAGTTATAGCTATGTTAGGGGGATATCTGTGTGTGCAGGTGACTATTACTGTGCATAATTATTAGGCAACTTAACAAAAAACAAATATATACCCATTTCAATTATTTATTATTACCAGTGAAACCAATATAACATCTCAACATTCACAAATATACATTTCTGACATTCAAAAACAAAACAAAAACAAATCAGTGACCAATATAGCCACCTTTCTTTGCAAGGACACTCAAAAGCCTGCCATCCATGGATTCTGTCAGTGTTTTGATCTGTTCACCATCAACATTGCGTGCAGCAGCAACCACAGCCTCCCAGACACTGTTCAGAGAGGTGTACTGTTTTCCCTCCTTGTAAATCTCACATTTGATGATGGACCACAGGTTCTCAATGGGGTTCAGATCAGGTGAACAAGGAGGCCATGTCATTAGATTTTCTTCTTTTATACCCTTTCTTGCCAGCCACGCTGTGGAGTACTTGGACGCGTGTGATGGAGCATTGTCCTGCATGAAAATCATGTTTTTCTTGAAGGATGCAGACTTCTTCCTGTACCACTGCTTGAAGAAGGTGTCTTCCAGGAACTGGCAGTAGGACTGGGAGTTGAGCTTGACTCCATCCTCAACCCGAAAAGGCCCCACAAGCTCATCTTTGATGATACCAGCCCAAACCAGTACTCCACCTCCACCTTGCTGGCGTCTGAGTCGGACTGGAGCTCTCTGCCCTTTACCAATCCAGCCACGGGCCCATCCATCTGGCCCATCAAGACTCACTCTCATTTCATCAGTCCATAAAACCTTAGAAAAATCAGTCTTGAGATATTTCTTGGCCCAGTCTTGACGTTTCAGCTTGTGTGTCTTGTTCAGTGGTGGTCGTCTTTCAGCCTTTCTTACCTTGGCCATGTCTCTGAGTATTGCACACCTTGTGCTTTTGGGCACTCCAGTGATGTTGCAGCTCTGAAATATGGCCAAACTGGTGGCAAGTGGCATCGTGGCAGCTGCACGCTTGACTTTTCTCAGTTCATGGGCAGTTATTTTGCGCCTTGGTTTTTCCACACGCTTCTTGCGACCCTGTTGACTATTTTGAATGAAACGCTTGATTGTTCGATGATCACGCTTCAGAAGCTTTGCAATTTTAAGAGTGCTGCATCCCTCTGCAAGATATCTCACTATTTTTTACTTTTCTGAGCCTGTCAAGTCCTTCTTTTGACCCATTTTGCCAAAGGAAAGGAAGTTGCCTAATAATTATGCACACCTGATATAGGGTGTTGATGTCATTAGACCACACCCCTTCTCATTACAGAGATGCACATCACCTAATATGCTTAATTGGTAGTAGGCTTTCGAGCCTATACAGCTTGGAGTAAGACAACATGCATAAAGAGGATGATGTGGTCAAAATACTCATTTGCCTAATAATTCTGCACTCCCTGTATGTGTTACTATTATATTGATTAAATGGATCACATGTACTGTTACATGGTACATATTACTAAATACAGAATTGGAAAAAAAAGAAAAGAAATCTAAGAAAAGAAGAGTGAGCACATGTTCTTAAACAATCAAAAGTATAGGATAAACAATGTAAAGGGTGGACATGCCATCCCCAGTCAGTAGAGACCAGCACACATTGAATGCATTGTACATGCCTTTTGTGAAGGCTTCTTTATGATGGGTTTCTGGTCCTTCTACCAACATTCTGTCAGTAGACTGGCCTGTCTGCAGGCAGTTGGGGCTCAAAGTGTAGTAGATGTGCTAAACTTCAGAGGTCTAGGTGTGTGAAATAGGGTGCGTATCGCGTGATGAGTAAAATTGGCCAAATTGTGTGTCAACTGCTTTATATTTGATTTGACAGTCCTGTACAAATGCCCCCAGAAACAGGGGGATGTTTGTAACAAGCTAATTTTAAGTGCTATGGAACTGACCAATTTTTCTATTTCAGTACATGAATAGAATGCAATGATTGAGAGGAGGGTTGGGGTACAACACCTATAGGACTAGCTACAGTGAATGTCATCATGAATAGAATAGTTTAATAGAAACGAAGAGGAGATTTGCATTTTTAAGTTTCCTTGCAAATACGTATATATAGTGACAGAATGAAGGCCTGGCAGAACATATTCTTTACAGCCTAACAGGCAATTCTGGGCTAATGAGCAAGGCACATTGAACTTCATGGGAAATATATTTTTTGTATTGCTTTGGATTGCAACATTAAAATAAAAAAGGTGTATACAAGATTTTAGAATTGAAAGGGTTCATTACATTATTTAGACTATGGCAACTATGAGAAATGTGTGCATAATCCAAATGATCTTCTAGACTTGACAAAGACCTTTAAGTGGTCAAAACATTGCAGAGTTACATCTGTTATGGTTGAATAAACAACCAATTAAGTGACTGGCAGAGTAAAACAATTGTTTGTAATTATATCTATCATTTAACAAAGGCTTCTTTATTAACAAAATGTAATTTTTAGTGGCATGTCAAGTACCACAATATGACAGAGGATGTTCTGCCACCATCTGCAATCTTCACTTGCCATTATTATTATTATTGCCTTTATACAGCGCCAACACATTCCGCAATGCTTTAGAATATTATGAGAGAAGGGATTTAACTATAAATAGGACAATTACAAGAAAACTTACAGGAACGAGAGGTTGAAGAGGGCCCTGCTCAAACAAGCTTACAGTCTATAGGAAGTGGGGTATAAAACACATTAGGACAGGAAAGAGCAATCAAATAAGGTGGGAGTGAAGCAGAGCTGGAGGAGAGAGTAAAGTGCTACCCTTTAGAAGAGAGAAAGGGACAGGTATGTGAGGTAGAGATTACTCTGGGAGACCATAAGCTTTCCTAAAGAGATGGGTTTTAAGGCACTTTTTAAACGATTGAAGACTAGGGGAGAGTTTGATGGCAGTCATATGACAGAAGTTGCTGTAATCATCAATTGTTATTTACAGTTGCACGTTATCATTATTAGCATTGTAACAGCAAAAGCGGAGGGAAAGGATCTCCCCTGCTAGCCTTGGGTTATCTACTAAAGTGAGAATTCCAAGTGAATTTCAAATTTAAGGTTAGATTAGCAAAACTGAAAGCACAGTAAACAGATCATTTTTCCAGTTCAGCTTTTTTTTTTTTACCTTAAAGGATTTCTCCAACCACCATGACCACTTCCATGATTTGGATTAATCATGGGTGGGAAGTCTGGATATGCATAGTTTCTGCTTTAAATGCTGCACATACAGAGATATTTGCATTTGTGTGCCAGGTGGCTAGTTACACACCAAGCACATGTGACTTTTTCAGCCAGGAACTAGGTTGCAGAATGCAAAATGTCAATTCTGTGCAAAAAATATGTCTGTTTTAGTGTCTATTGTATGCTGGCAACTGGCACAATTGGCTTCTACCATGCAGGCAGAACCTGCAAGGCGAATTTGTTTCTCTTCCTTCCCTTCCTCATTCCTTCTTTAACCCCTTCCACCTCTGTATAAGCTTAATATTTTTTTTTGTTCTCCCTCTCTCTCTACCACCCCATTACCTTCATCTCCATGCTGGCTCAGAGTGTGCAAATACAAGTGGTTCAATCAAAGGATTCTCTATGAGAAGCCTGTGATTGGAGAGCACAAGGGCAGCAATGATGATGAATGGAGGAACGAAGATCAGCTGTGAGCTTCACCAGACACTGGATGTCAGGTAAGTATTAAAATCTTTTTTTCACCATTTAAAAGACTAATAGGCAGTCAAGATGGATTCTATCCATTCCATGATTGAGTGCCATGAATTTTTTTCCAGTCTTCACAAACACATATATATTGAAGGTAGAAGATAAGTTAACATAATATTAAAAACCTTCGGAAGTGATAGTCGTCCTTTAGAAAGTAATTGACAGACAAAAGTAATGCTGACAGACACCGGAGGTGCAAAAGTCAATGTTTAAAGGAGCTTAAAATGTAGCAATGTCACAACTGAGTGATGGAGGCTATTGTACCCACTGACCTCTATTCTTAACAGCAATCACTTAGTATTATGTCACAGAGGCTTCTGTCGTTGTCATCGACAGTGTTCACTTGTCATATTCCAGGCTAAGTCCAACTAACTATTGCTAAATTATTTTTGCATCACACATGCTCCTAACCTTAGATCAGAAGCATTATAATTGAGTGTTATGTTAAATGGCACTGCATTAATGTTTTCATGTGAAAAAAAAGTTACCAGTTGTAGCATATAAATAATCTTGTTATGTATAACTGTATACATTTGATATTGTCAGGCTTGTCATAGACTGTGGATATCCACTGCTCAAGTGGACTCAAAGTAAAAAAATAATTATGTCTGAGAGGTGTTAAGTGACACCTGCTGCTATACATATTTTCTGATAAAACATGGAAGGAGTCTGCATTACAGGCCTAGATTTAAATTTGATGTTTATGTGGCCAATATTTTTGCAGATCCAGCCAGGGTTCAACCTCTAAGCCAGGGGTAATCAACTTGGGATTTCAGGTGGGTGGTGGTCGGTTCTGCAGAACAATTACAAGTGGGCCCCGATGGCCGTGGACCAAGGCTGGCAGGGGAGATCCTTTCATCTCCCTTACCGGCCCATGCATAACCAGCCTTGCTGTAAGTCCTCTAGGGCTGGTGAGGAGATCAAAGTTCTCTTTCACCGGCCCGCTGTCACTTAGTTCCTGCAGAAGGAGGGAATGGCCTGGGAGTCTCTGTGTTCCTCCCATGAGCACGCTGGTGAGAGCATTGCTGAGCATTACCATGGCAACTCTCCAGTACAGTGCTGTGCTCACAGGAGGACAGGAAAGTCAGCCTGCAGTTGGAGGAGCTGCAGGCTAAAGTGAACATGCCACCACTGTATCACCAGGGCTTGCAGCATTAGATCCCCCCTCCCTGGTAAAAAGGTAAGAAGGGAGGAGGAGACATTAAGATAGATTATCACATCTAACCCACCTACACACAGCATAGACCCTATGCAACTTTCACACACAAACACACACTACCACTCACACACAGACTGCCACCTCACACAAACACACACACACACACACACATACTGTCCCCTCACAAACACACACAGACTCCCCCTCACAAACACACACAGACTGCCCTTTCTTACACACACAGACTGCCCCCTCACACACACTACACCCCTCACACACACGGCCCACTCACACAAACACACACACAGACTGCCCCCTCACACAAACTGCCTCCCTCACACACACTGGCCCCCTCATACATGCACAGCACCCATCACAAATGCACAGCTGCCCTCACACATGCACAGAACCCCACACATACAGCACCCCACACACACAGCAACCTTCATGCACACACGCACGCAGAACCATTTACACACACACTGCACCTATCACACACACACTGCCCCCTCACACACACACATAATGCACCCGTCAAACACACTGCACGTCTCACATACACACACTACACCCTTCATACCCTTCACACACACACACACTGCACCTTCCACACACACAGCACCTCACAGACATACATAGAAAAAAAAAGTAGTTACATTTAAGTAGATATCTTAAAAAAAACAAAAACACTCCTTTCTAAAAAAAATAAAAAAAATCGCACTTGCGCTATAAAATGAGTTAATGTAGCACTGGTGGGCATTAAGGACATTTTACAGTCAACAAACATACAAAAGTGGGAAGTAGGTATTAAAAGATTGACTACCCCTGCTCTAAGCCATGAAGAACCAGGAAACAGCACATATGCAAGAGTTGCCTTCATGCATGTACACTTTAAGTAACTGAAAGGTCTGACCTAACATTCTCCCTGATGATATGACAGTGGTCCACCGGATACATAATGTTAAGCCAGGGCTCAGCATCTTTCCCTAAAGACCAAGTAAATAACACTTACATAAAGTGGCTACCTGGGTGTAACACTTTTATGTATACTGCCATGTCTGGGGATTGATTTGATGTTTTCCACAGTGGTGATGACGAATGGCATGTAGGGTACAAAAGAGAGTCTTTGGTATAAAGGAACAACTTCTCCTATGTCCTAATGCTTCCTAATGCACATGTGCAGTGATGCTTTTCCAAGGGGCATTTGGAGATGCTGGTTGTCTTCCTGCACAGGGACATCCACTATAGTTGCACAGAGTCAAGCTCTGTGAAACCGCAGGAAGTGCCTGGTAGACAGCCACTAGAGGCAGGCTTAACTCTGCAACATAAGCATTGCATTTTCTCTGAAATTGCAATGTTTTAGCTTTCAGGGATAAGGGAATAGGGACAGTGCACACAGACCACTTCAATTAAATTATGGGGTCTGTGTGCCTATAGTGTCCCTTTAACCAGTTAAGACTGTTTGTTTTCAGATTCCTATTTTCCACTAAAATACAGGTCTACAGCAGCCCATCTGTTTCTAAGGCTGTTTAATTTGTTTTTCCCATCTCGAGTATGTAGAGAAGGGCTGAGATTATAACAAAGATTATCAGGAAGCCATGATGGATTCACTCCATTGCAGGATTGAGTGCTGTCAATTTCTACATTTGATTTTTTTTTTCAGACCTAAGAAACACTTTTGTTAATAGACGATAAACTGACAAACGAGTCAGTTTAGATTACTGACTAGTATTAGTACCTGATTTTTGTTCTTTCAGTTTCTCACAGATACTTACATTTGGGCTTCCTTCTAACAAATAGGTCTAATTTAGGAGGGTTTTGGGAGCATAAGACATATGCATATTCATGATAGAAGTTGTTACAATTGAGTTTTTTTATTGCAATGTACCATCTCTTCATTGATCAAGGCATGGAGAGGCAAATACTCTTGTGTACAATCTTTTGTCTGAGTAGGTATTATGGGATCATCCTATTGAATATTCATTCGTTTTTTTGACATGGGTGTATTGGGTTGTTGTAGCTCAGTAATGCTTTGTTACTATATATACTGGTTTGGAATTACCCATAGGTTGATCAGGAATAGGGAAAATTATTTAATGCTTACGTCATTTTCTTTTCCTGATCATGGAAACATGACAGCTTTAAGTCGCCATCCCATCCTATGAAAGTTGTGAAGCTAATTACAAAGACTGCCTAATGGGGAGGGGGTTGACCTTTTTATACCAATTTCAGTGTTCTATTACCTGTCCTTTATTATGTGAAAACAAGGGCTACCCCTGCCATGTTTAAAAATCAGAAAAACAAAAGGATGGTAAGTATGAAATATTTTTCCTCTAGGAAACTAAATAATATGAATAACTTACAACAAATGTACTTTCAGATGATACTCCACTACTTTATTAATTACAGAATTAAAGGAATAAAATTGTAAAGTCTATGTTTTAACAGAAGAACAAATTTAATAAAGTAGTGGACAATTTATAGTTTTCAGTCCTAAATGCTTCCCTCTGTCATTTGTAGAAACAATGTAAATTAGTTATTTGTGCATAAGATGTTAATTTCCCAGACCATTACTTCCCCTTACCTAAAACATGTCTTATCAATTTAAGCCTGTATAGCACTCATTTATCTTCTGAGTTTCCTCTGCTTCTACAGAGTTTTCAAGGTCAAACACTTTTTTATCTCTTTAATGTAAAGTCATGGTTTCGCTAAGTGTTTTACTTGGGTTATGTTAGCTATATTTACAATCGCTGTGATGCATACAGAATAATGATCTACTTTTACAATTTGATTTTCTATGAGTACTAAAGAAGAAGAAGAATACAATAATTCACATTCACATATCAATTGTTATTTAAAAAAAATAAGTTCAACAAAACACTGATTTGCATAAAGTATTAAGGCTGTTTTAGTTATTTTTCAATGAAACAAGGACATAGGATTGTCATGTAAAATAGTAATTCCTTATGAAGTTATATATTTTGTCGTTCCAGAGAAATGCACTCACAGGGCTTATAGTCTTGTGCAATATATCTTTTATTTTACAAAGGTACAGTCAACGTTTCAGTCCGACTTGTACTTTTTTCAAGACAATAGTTATATATATTGCAACACGGAATTTTAATTGAGGCAGAAATGTATTCACCAAATTGTTGTGTTCTTGTGCTAAATATTGTGATGATTATTATTATTATTATTAATCAACAAACTTGAGTAGAGGTGAAAGATAGATATGGATTGATAGAGAAAAAAGCAAAAAAGTGAAGGATTTTTAATGATTCATTAAACGATTGAACAGTAATAAGAGTATGCACAATATTTCACACAGATTCTAAAATGTTAATGTAAAAGCAAATATATTTTTTATTCTGATATCCAGTAGGTGTGGCAAAATTAGCTAAGTAAGAATGATCAGATAGACAGTTTATAGGCATTTGTGATGACCGTGATGGCCTTACTACTTCCTGAAAATGGCAACAAAATATAAACATAAGATGGCAGTACAGATTTCTGGAAATGGCAACATAATGCAAAAATAATGTCTGCATTTGAATATAATGCCCACATGCAGTATGTATCATATTTCTAAAATAAAGGTATTTAAAAAGTGATATAGTAATTTTTTTTATCAATCTCTGGAATGCTAATGTAATGTTAACAGTAAAGTGAGAGAGCTCATTCACTCTTGATGGTTGGAATGGTATCACCGATTGAAACTTCTGTTACTGTTTGGAAGGAGGAGTGTAACTTTCATTTTCAGCACACGTACAGACATTAAATGAGTCGACAAGGGCTCCTGGTAGAGAATCTTCCTTCTACAATCTTCCTAAAATATAAGTGTGGGTTGATGAAGCTTTCTGGGCTTAGTTTTATTTTGCAAAGTAAATTAATGTAAACAAGTTTATGAACAATTTTGGGAGAAAGATGTTAACATATGGATGTCACAATTAAAATTAAAGTTGAAGAATATGTAATAACTCTACAGGATAATGTATAACTGACTTGGGGGCAGTTCACAGTGAATTCTACAAAGTAAGAGTTGACAATGTGGGAGCAAAGTACGGTAAAGTGTATATCTTCAGTAGAGCATTTGTTCATTAGCATGGTGCTCTTTTATTGAGAATTTTAAAAGACTTTAATTTTCAGTTGAAGTCAGTGTATTGTCAGAGGTGTGAGAGATGGATAAAGCAAGAGACCAGCTCGATGAATCGAATACTAGATACAGTGCCTTGCAAAAGTATTCAACCCCCTTGACTTTTTATCTATTTTGTTACATTACAGCCGTAAATTCAATATTTTATTAATCTGAATTTTATGTGATGGATCAGAACACAATAGTCTAAGTTGGTGAAGTGAAATGAGAAGAATATATATACATCAAACTATTTTTTAGAAATAGAAAACAGAAAATTGGCATGTGTGTATGTATTCACCCCTTTTGTTATGAAGCCCATAAAAACCTATGGTGCAACGAATTACCTTCAGAAGTCACATAATTAGTGAAATGATGTCCATCTGTGTGAAATCTAAGTGTCACATGATCTGTCATTACATATACACACCTTTTTTGAAAGGCCCCAGAGGCTGCAACACCTAAGTAACATGCACCACTAACCAAACACTGCCATGAAGACCAAGGAACTCTCCAAACAAGTAAGGGACAATGTTGTTGAGAAGTACAAGTCAGGGTTAGGTTAGAAAAAAATATCCAAATCTTTGATGATCCCCAGGAGCACCATCAAATCTATCATAACCAAATGGAAAGAACATGGCACTACAGCAAACCTGCCAAGAGATGGCCACCCACCAAAACTCATGGACTGGACATCGAGGGCATTAATCAGAGAGGCAGCACAGAGACCTAAGGTAACCCTGTAGGAGCTGCAGAGTTCCACAGCAGAGACTGGAGTATCTGTACATAGGACGACAATAAGCCGTGCACTCCATAGAGTTGGGCTTTATGGCAGAGTGGCCAGAAGAAAGCCATTACTTTCAGCAAAAAAACAAATTGGCATGTTTTGAGTTTGCAAAAAGGCATGTGGGAGACTCCCAAAATTTATGGAGGAAGGTGCTCTGGTCTGATGAGACTAAAATTGAGCTTTTTGGCCAATTAAAGAAACCGCTATGTCTGGTGCAAACCCAACACATCACATCACCCAAAGAACACCATCCCCACAGTGAAACATGGTGGTGGCAGCATCATGCTGTGGGGATGATTTTCAGCAACCAGGACTGGGAAACTGGTCAGAGTTGAGGGAAAGATGGATGGTGCTAAATACAGGGATATTCTTGAGCAAAACCTGTACCACTTTGTGCGTGATTTGAGGCTAGGACGGAGGTTCACCTTCCAGCAGGACAATGACCCCAAACACACTGCTAAAGTAACACTTGAGTGGTTTAAGGGGGAATATGTAAATGTGTTGGAATGGCCTAGTCAAAGCCCAGACCTCAATCCAATAGAAAATCCGTGGTCAGACATAAAGATTGCTGTTCACAAGCGCAAACCATCCAATTTGAAGGAGCTGGAGCAGTTTTGCAAGGAGGAATTTTGGAAATCCCAGTGGTAAGATGTGGCAAGCTCATAGAGACTTATCCAAAGCGACTTGGCGCTGTGATTGCCGCCAAATGTGGCTCTACAAAGTATTGACTTTAGGGGGGTGAATAGTTATGCACATTGACTCTTTTCTGTTATTTTGTCCTATTTGTTGTTTGCTTCGCAATAAAAGAAAAAAAAAAGATCTTCAAAGTTGTGGGCATGTTCTGTAAATTAAATGATGCAAATCCACAAACAATCCATGTTAATTCCAGGTTGTGAGGCAACAAAACACGAAAAATGCCAAGGGTGGTGAATAGGCACTGTACATATGCCCAAGTGCCAATATCAATCAAGCAAAATAACTTATCTAAAAAAGTTTTTCACATTGCTGTTTTTACATAATTGCTGATTAACAGAAAGAGATGATTCTAGAAAAAAAGGGTTCTTAATTTATCAGGTACCACAACTTAGTCTCATTAGCAAAGTCAAAATGTCTTAATGTTTATTTATCTTTGATATATTTTTAAGGTAAAAAGCACAAGGGAACAAATCACAAAATCAATACAGGAAATTTCAAGTACAGTTTTAGTTGCCTTGAGGGTTTCAGGTCAGGTTCTGTGGCATGGGTGCATCAAAGGATAATCCTCTTTATCTGACTTGGATCAGAGAAGGTTTCTGCAATTTCAATGCAGCACAATGGACTGTGCTTCAAAAACGTTTACGCAGTTTATAATAATAATAATAATATATAAACAGTTTATTAAAAATACATAATAGACATAAATGCTTAATGAAAAATATAATGATAATGCTTAGACTATTTTATGTCTATGCAAACAATAACAACAATTTTAATATTCAATATGTAAGACACCTAAAAACAAAGTAGATAGATAGATAGATAGATAGGTAGGTAGATAGATAGAAAAATAGATAGATAGATAGATAGATAGATAGATAGAAAAATAGATAGACATTATTGAAACCAGAATTTATATTTCCCATTAGAGAGGGCATACATTTCCAAGAAAGCTGCATAAATCCACAACTGAAATAAACAAAAAAATGTTCTAAGATACCATGGGTTGTCTGTTCGATACACCTAAAGAAATACTCCAAAACAGCACTTTGTAGTTTTTATGGTGCCAGGGGTACATTCGGCCTGCACAACCTGAGGACGTGGAACATCTCGTCATGGGGCAGGTAAATGATGTTACAATCAGTGAGTGGTCCATCAAATTGATTATGTAATATGTTTCAATTCAAGAAGTATATATGTTTAATTTTAAGTGTTAGAATTATAGCCCTTTTCTGTGTCTGACAATACTTTAATTTCACTTTTCCTTTATGTAATTCATTTGTTTTTGTTTTTGATACTCACTTCTTTTCAAGGTTTTGACTAGTGATCCCAACATTACCTTCAACTGAACAAACAGTAACTTTGCCAGGTTCTTGTATAATGTATCCCACACAGTTTTGCACAAAAGTATGGGGTCATAAATGCATCTATTTTTTTCCAGTTTAATTGTGCTCATTAGTACTTAGTAAAATGGCTTTATTAACCCCTTGCTGTGTCATTTGGGAAATTATCTAACCTTTAGTCAGTAATTTCCAACATTTATACAAAAAGTAAATTACACAGCTTGCTATTTTCTAATTGAGAGAAACGCAATATGAAGTTAACAAGTCCTTGGAACTCTGCTAATACTCAGAGCCAAATAGCATACGGTAGAAAATCCTCCAATCTTGTTTGTACAGAACGTCTTATGTTAATTAAAAGTCTCTTTTGCAGAGTCCTTACTTTAACATATTTGGCCTAGTGTTTAATGGGTTGTAGAGAGAAAGAGAGAAAGAAAGAAAGAAAGAAAGAAAGAAAGAGAGAAAGAAAGAAAGCAAAGGCATATATACAGGCTTGCTGACGGAAAGATAAATAGATAGACAGACCGACAGGCAGTAAGGGAAGAAGCTTTTTGCTGGGTCTTTAATGTAAGGGAAAGGCATGGTATACACAATTGTAATGATTGCAAATGTGTCCCCTTCAGCTGTACAGATCTAAAGATCTCCCTACCTGGCCCTGCACTGTTCACACAACACTTGTGAATATTGCTGCTGATACTTCTTCTCACTCAGAGGCATTAAGAGGGGTCAGTACACAGCCAGAGGTACAGACCTTCCTCATAACCCACCAGACCAATACGGAGCCTACTGGACCACCAATAAATCAAATTAAAGTCCTTCCTCCTGTACAAAACATAAGCAGGAAAATAGCTGCACTGCTTGGGAGTCTATACAGAGAAATACAGCCTCCCCACATACAATTTACCCTCCCAACTCACTCTGCCACACTCACCACCCCACACTAAGGTCCCCAACACATTCCCCATAATCATTCTTCGACACTCACCCTTAACAATCACCCTGTAATACTCACTCCACACTTAACTCTGTTGCACTCACCCTCCCACACTCAGCCCCAACATTCACCCTGTCACAGTCACATTGCCACAGTCACCCTATCACACTTACTGTGTCACAATCACCCTGGTACATTCACTCTCATACACAAAGTAACCCTAATATACAAACACACCTTCACAGACAGAAATCCTCATGAATACCCACAGTCAACGCTCAAAAACACAAAATGGTCTTGCCATAAACACAATAAACCCATTAAAACCACAAGAAGCCCCCCCCCCACCACCACACAACACACTGCAAGCAGCTTCCCCACATGCATACACTCACAGACACAAATATACACATGTTTACAGACACATGGATTTATAGACACATACAGACAGTGATATGCATTCCAAGCACAGTCATGGATACATATGTACTCAGCTATCCACTTACAGATGCACAGGGATACTCACTGCCAGACACACTCTCATATATACAATACCAGATATTCCCACACAGGTACCAATACACACTGCCAGATACACACTGTGATTGTGTGTATATATCTGTAAATGTTTGAGTCTCCTGTGTTCTTGTGTGTCTCTGCTTATCAGAGTGTTTGTGTGCACGTATGTCCATGTTTCAATGTGTGTATATGTGTGCATATATTGGAGTGCATATTATCATTTTGTATGCATGTATTTGTATATTTGTGTGTGGTCAAAGAGGGAACAAGGTGGTAATGTAAGGGTGATATGGTTTTTAGGCAATGTCATGGTAATGTAGCAACATATACAATATACATTAGGCAACTGAGTGTGTACAGGAAAAGTTAAGGTTAAAGAATTATTGAC
The DNA here is from genome assembly GCA_933207985.1 of Pelobates cultripes. Lineage (NCBI taxonomy): Eukaryota > Metazoa > Chordata > Amphibia > Anura > Pelobatidae > Pelobates > Pelobates cultripes. The sequence goes on along the minus strand of OW240912.1, from coordinate 96,989,019 downwards.
CAAATAGTATTTACTTGTGTGTGTGTGTGCATGTTTCAGAGTATGTGCAATTCATGGTAATGTGGCTGCATATACAATATACAGGAGACAACTCAAACACTCATGTATATGTGAGAGGATTATATTATTATGTATATATATATAATACACAAGATCCAGCGCACTCACCTATCCACTAAAAAACAACTTCAATGTTGAAAGATTTTATTTGTTTTTTTAAAAACACCTAATCTAGGCAAAAATAATGGGGGTTTAGTTACATTATATGATCATACAGTGCATAAGCCTGCCACAACGTCAATGTACCCCATCCTTGGCAGGTCCTACACTAACAGCCTAATGTCTGCTCTTATGAGATTAACCTACTTGGGGAAAGAAATTCCATCTGGGGCTCTCTGCAGTACAAGGCTAAATAGGGCCCTGGGATGAGGCACCTGTGACAGGGAGGGGTGCAAAACAAAGGAGTTGGCTAAGGTGAGTGCAGCCAACCCCCTCTTGTTTTATATATATTTGGGAGTCTATATTTGGGAGTCTAGCCAACTCCTTGGTTTTGCACCCCTCCCTGTCTCCTGTATTAGTGTAGGACCTGCCAAGGATGGGGTACATTGACGTTGTGGCAGGCTTATGCACTGTATGATCATATAATGTAACTAAACCCCCATTATTTTTGCCTAGATTAGGTGTTTTTAAAAAAACAAATAAAATCTTTCAACATTGAAGTTGCTGTTTAGTGGATAGGTGAGTGCGCTGGATCTTGTGTATTGTATTATTTGGCCCACAGCAGCACCCCCATTTATGCATGTTAAGGTGAGTGCAGCCAACCCCCTCTTGTTTTATATATATATATATATATATATATATATATATATGTGTGTGTGAGAAATGTTATGTATATTATGTAAGGTTTTTCAGTACAACCAAAATTATTCATATTTGCTTCCATTAAATAATGTACTATCTCAATGAAAAATACATTTAAACTTTACTTCCCAGGACACCCAAAATACTCAGATTTGGGTGGTGGCTTTTTTTGCAAATCGTTTGGTAGTAAAGGGATAAATTGAATTATAATATTCACGCTCTTTCTAAAGTGACCTGTTGTAATAATAACAACATTACTCCAAAGTGACTTTTTTTTTTGCTATATCAAACACTTTTAACTACACACATCAAAAGGCTGGTGGCAGGAGAACTTTCCTTCCAAGTGACAAACTTTTTACATAAAATAAAAAGGCATAGATCTTAACATATAAGCCTAAAAAGGTATAATAAAATGCACATAATAAAAATAAAGAGCACTTAAGACCCAGGAAAATAAATAAATAATTTGTGTCTTATACCACAAATACAGCACAAATGTCTTGGTAGAACAATATAATAACATCCAGAGAACAGGTTCTGTGTGTGAGAATGCAGCCAAGCTTTATCAGTTCACCAATCCATGGCAAATCCAATATGTATCAAATGAAAAATAAATAAAATAAAAGGCATTTCCAGTTTCAAGCAGGTAACAAAATATGAAAGTATTTTGTGTTTAAATAGAACATGGAAAGACTAGATGGATCAGCTGACCTTTATAATCAATACTCTATAACCAAGTTCTAAATGTAAATACCTCTCAGTACTTCCTAGCAAGAAGATTTCTGTGTTAGAATTTCTCAATGAGTCATTGGTTGATTCTTTTAGCTCATCCTGCTATTGCTGCTTATTTTAGCTCATCCTGCTATTAATGGTGAGCAACTTCATTATCTATTCTAAATAAATAAGAATGGCATGACAGACACACAGAACCCCTGCCTCGTCTGTCATTCTTTATAGCATGGCTGCATGGGATCCTGCTAGATTTCATTATCCACTACCTGAGTTTATTAAGATGGGTGTGGCAGCACTCATAGAGGCCGTGGAAGCACCAGCTGCTTGTTAACCAAGGGAGGAGCAGAGGAGTGTAATTGATTCCCCAAGCACTAGACACCAGGGACTACTGTACCATTAGGCCAGGAGTAGGCAACCTTTTAGTAGCAATGTACCAAAACAAGTTCTTGAAGCCCCATTGGTGTGCCAGTCATATTGTTTTAAATTGAGGTGTGTAAATTGCCGTATTCTGTTTGTGTTACTCATGGGTGCTGCAGTTGCTTTGTAGCATTTTATTTGTGCGCATGTGGGCTTTTATATTGTATAGTAGTAGTAGTTTGTGGTATTGTGATACCTATGAAACTGGGCTGTGTACAGGAGCTGCTTGTGGAATTGTTTGTGTGGATGATATGTCACATAATGTATCTTGTGGTGTGCATATGTGTAGGAATGCTTGTGGTATTGCATGTGAAGCTGCTTGTGGGGTTGTGGGATTGCCAGTGGTTTTGTGTTTGTGGGGACTGTGTGCATTTGTATTATTTAAATGACAGGCAGATTTTTTCTGCAGCTCTGTGTATATCTACCAGTGTGGGTTGCTTCCCTGCGGTCCAATGGAGACTGGGATGGCCAGTTACAGGTCAAGGGTAGGAGCTAGGATAGCTGCTGAGAGCTGCTTTACTCCAGTGTGGATTCCTGCTCACAAGTGCTAGGAGGAAGTGATCTGAGATCACTTTCTCAATGTGCAGCAATGTGTAAATTAAGGATTGTGCCTCATCAAATCAGCATTTTAGTCTATCTTAGTAGATATCTGAAGTATCACTGAGACTCTTGATAGGCCAGAGCCTGTTTGACTCTGATGGCACTGAGTGTCGTACTAAGGCACCTCGAGTGCCACACAATGCACATGTGCCATACGTTGCTGGCCCCGGCTCTATGCTCTAGTATTCTCCCTCCCAGTGCCATTTTAGTTAAGAAAGAAATGTTGTGACTGAATGCCTGTGACTGTGTTTTACTGTGTGACTGTGTGCTGTAATTGTGTGTATCTGTGTGTGACTGTGTGTCTGTGTGTGACTGCATGACTGTGACTGTGTGCCTCTGTGCGACTATAGGCCTGTGTAACGCTGTGTGCATGTGACTGTATAGGACAAGATATGTGTGTTAATATGATACACACAAAAGCACACAAAAAGTAGTAGGTGAGGAGCAATACAAACAAATTTTAAACTTTGGTGTCAGCATTCATATCTGCCCAGGGTACCAAGTGACCTAGGAAAGTATCTGTATAAGATACCATATACAACGTTCCAATTTCAAGATATGTTTTAAAACACCTTTATTTGAAACAGGGATTCTATTGTACTCATAAGAAAATAGAATTCTTTGCCATCACTGAGTTACAGTAACACTATTTTAATTGTAAAAAACATCTGAAAATATATATTTTCAGAGAGGTAAAAATGTAGCAAGGTATTTCAAAACAAGGCAATACATTTATACTAAATATATTTTGTCATATTGTGCTAATTACTTTTTAATATTTTAACATTGCATTCTGTCATACCTCTGTTGATAGAATTGCAGTAAAAGGCTTAGGTTTGACACTTTTACTGTCACTGTGTGTATGACTGTGTGACTGTGTGTATGAGCTTTTCGGTGACTGTTTGTAATTGTATGTGACTATGTGTGTCTTTGTCCATGTAACTATATGTAACATAATGTGTGTGTGTGTTTGTCTGTGTGCATGTGACTGTATGTTACTGTGTGAATATGTGTGTATTTATGCGACTGTGTGTCAAGGTATACATATTTTTTTAGTGCCTGCATGTGTATAATTGTGATTTTGCATGTTGTGATGGTATGGGATGGTGTGTATGTTAATGTGCGTGTGTTCATATTTGTATTTGACTGCATTATGATTGCATGATTTTGAATCTATGTATGCACGTCACTGTGTCTGTATGTGAGGGAACCAAAAGAGGCTTAAGAAACATACAAGAGGTAACAAGTTAAGATATATGCAATAAGTATGGTGGGTTTAGAGACAAACAAGAGGATGCAAAGGTGTAAGAGACATACAGGGTTGAAAGTCAAATTGGGAGGGCCAAGAGATACATGAAAGGAATAAGTAAGTGCAGAGGTGCACATCAATTCAAAACTTGTGGAGGAGGGGTGCCAACATACAAATCCACACTGGGTACCAAGTGACCTAGCTACACCTCTGCTTAAGATACCCAGTACCTTATACAATTTACAATTTTATTCTCCGCAAACAACAAACTAAAGTAACCCTATTTAAATTACATAAAAATATTATGAGAAGAGATAATGCATCATAAGAATGAGATGGGGTAAATTCATGAAGAAATGATTAGCTATTGTCAGAGAGGTGGAAATGTAGGAAGCTAACAAGAAATGTAAAACAAGATTGTTGTACTGAATATATTCTGTCATATTATGCGAACTTGTTTGTAACATTTTAAAATTACATTGTGTCCAGACTTTGTTGGAAGAATTGCTGTAGAAATCTTGGGCCTGAAAAGACACAGTACACTGTCAGTTTGGCTCCATCAATACACCTTTACTCTTTGTTTGTCACTTAACTAAATTATAGAGAAACATGACTAAATTCAGACTAATGATTTATACTAGATGTTCTGTAGTTAAGTAAATAGTGATGTGGTGACATTATCCTTCAGGGCTTAGTGACAGACACACTGAGTTTTGCAAAATGCCACATCATCTTTAAGAAGGACCCTTTGACATTTAATGAATCGTATTAAATGAACACAGTAGAAAATAACACAGAAGGATTTATGGAATACTCATTAGGCTGGTAAACACATTTATAAAGAAAATTCAGTTGCTTAAGAGCAGGGACAATCAAGCCACAATTAAAATAGTATGCTTTTGAATGACAGACGTAGGCAAGTTGTACCATTGATTATTCCACATACACATGATTAGGTACTTACGTGTTGGGATATAATAAAGTATAAGAAGAAAACCATACTTTTTTTAATTGCACTTGTAAACATGTTTGATGTTTTCTGTAGTAAGTATATAAAAAAAACTAAATATATTTTTAATTTGAGAGAGATGTATGCTATAACGTAAATCAGCAGGTCAAAGGATTTTTTTTATAATGGATACTAGCACACTGGTACTTTTTAGCCACTTTTAATTGTTTTGTTTTTATTTTGTTATTTCCTTCTCCATGAATATATAAATCTTCCTTTTCAGGAATAATGTCATACAGAAAAGCCCACTGACCAATTTAAACTAAACCCTGTAGGCTTATTTGCTGTGTGGTCGTTTCAGCCAATCAAGAAGCAAAAGAGATTAAGATCATGGTCAGTGAACATAAAATTAAAAGATAGGTTGGAAAACTGTTGGATCACTGTAAAGCGCACATTTCATGGGTCATGAAAACAAGAAAAATTACTTTTACATATAATTTGAACTTCTCGAAATTCTATTTTTATGCAAATTAAGCTTACATTGAGTCATTACCTTACTAATACAGGGATATTTTTTGTCAATATTTATGTAACATATAAATTGAAATTCCATACAAAATCCACCTTTTATTTTATGCATCATTTTCCTGTATGGGCTTCACTGTTTTGGTCAGGAACAGAGTTTAAAAATGTGGACTTGATCAAATTACCCTAATTAATAATAGTATAATAAATAGGTTCCCGTGTGGCCCAAGCGTATCACAAGAAAAGATATGATAAATAGAAAAATAGTTTAACCAAAAATTCTAGACTTGTAAATGTAAAAGAGCATTGTCTTATACAGAAATACAATGAGCAATATAGAGAAATAATATATACCGAATGAGCATTTGACAGGTATAGGTGAATATTGTTCTGGAAATGACAAAACATAACAAAGATTGTAGTTGCATGAAAATCAAACTAAAACCAACACAACCAACCCTTGAAATGATTTGTTTCTGAAAGAAATATAAAAATAAAGATTACATTTTCTGCTAAATAATTCCATACACGACACTACAGCAAATCCTTATTTGAGAAGATAGTGCTTGCCCTTTCTTATGTTGAAAATGAGCCAATTCCTTGGTGTATGAAATCGAAAGGCAGGTTATAAAAATGTGATGGATGATTTAGTTGGCTGTATTCAGCTGTAAGCAATAAACGCTGAGCTCTGCAGAAACTACCGAAAGCAAAAAAAGCAAGTGATTTACTGGCAATTTGAAGCACATGAGATTTGTAATGCATGAGACCCGCAGGCTTACAGATTTTTTTCTGTAATGGGCAACAATATTTTGGTGAAAAATTGAACATTTATTTAGCTCGTCTATTTATAAATATATAAAATACACATATTTTTTTTTTTGCAAATAAAGCTTTCCTATAGTTAAAACTTACATTCATAAAAGCATCACACTAAAAATGAGAAATTTTAGCTGTATTGCAATTTAACTGCAGCTCAAATACCCAAGAGAATGAAATTAAATGCTTAAGAATTGCAAGAATGAAACAGTCTGTTTAATCAACAATTTAACAATTACAATGAGTCTGCTAGTAAATGTGGTTACAGAGGAAAAATATCATACAAGGAATTTGTGCACCAAAAAATTAACAAGAGTTGTAAGAGAACACAATTAGAATTTAATTTAGACTCAATTCGATATGTGCTAATAATACCCTTTTAAATGTCCACGTAGTTTATAGGGGCTAATCGTCATGCACAGTTAATAGGCAAAGGAGATGTCAACCAACTACTTATATACTGTTTATTCAACTTAGAAAAAGGGGAACACTCAGTGGATGGCAACTGAAAAGTTGTGTGGACAGAGGTATAGCTTTTCTTTATAAAAAATTTAATAACTTGTAAAATAGACCCTCAAGGTACTGAACATAAACTAACAAAGACAAGTAGTATGAGAGTGATGACTATTCTCTTTTTTACTTCCAAAATATAAAACCGGACATATCCTACTTAAGAGGGTAATCAGTGGCTTCCTAGAGGAACTCTGTAGCATTAGGAATACATATCTGTACAGCCTTAATACTCCTTATCTGTTAGGTCCCCCCTTCACTTTATAAAATAAATGAGAATTAAATAAATGAAAATAAAACAAATTACTCACCTTTTCTCCAGTGCTGAGACTCCTTTGGTGCTGCTGTGACCTTTCCTCAGGTAGCATCATCCTGGAGGAATGCCACCCGGATGACGGGCCAATAAAATGCTCCTCATAGGAGCATTGATGAATGTTGTCTCATGTGTGGAACTTGCCATGATGTGCACACATTTCCTCCATAGAGAATCATTGAATACAATGCTTCTCTATGGCCGACCTTCACGGTACTGTGCATGATGTCACGGTATGTTACATATTTAAAAAGTTACTGTTTGAGAGCCGGGAAGTAAGATTATCAGATCTCATTCCCATAGAGACTAGCAGCGTGGCTTGAAGCCACACTTAAATGTGTTCTATTTAGTTTAATAATGGGTTTTGAGGGGTAGGTAGGGTGGGATTGGGGGCATTCTAAGTGCAGACTTTATAACAACTTAAATAAGATGAGGTTGTTATCGTGCCTACAGTGTCATTAATATCTGTTCTAACCCATGCAGATGGAACTTTGGGGGCATGAAAACATACGTATACTTTAGTATTTTCTGACATTTTCAATTTCCCTAATAGTAAACAGACCATTCAAGTTAGTCAGTCGTCTAAAGCAAATTCTCAACCCTGCCTGCCTCATTTAAAATTGAATATGCCATGATTAGTCTCCATACTGGTAGTGAATACCATTTAGGTGAATGTAACATTAAATGCTTCTCTGTTTCTCTGCACTTATGACAAATAATACACAGGCATCAATCAATAGGATAAGCATTTTTTCGAATAGATATACAATGCCGGAGTCTCAATTAAACTGAACATTCTATTTAAATGCTTTCTACACACTGTCTACACACTGGAGGGCGTTATTTTCCTTTCACCTATGTAAATAATGCACTAACTGGACCTCTGATCTGCTGATATGCAATAAGTAAAGTGTTAAGTACATCTTTAACACCTTTCAAATGCAATATTAAATATTTACACATGCATATGGACATGCATTCAAGAAAAAAATTGTTGAGAAGAACAAATGTTTATTTTTGTGATAGCTATTTCATGTGATATAACATGAAAATGAAATAATAAGTAAAACTGCTAAGATTCTTGCAAGCATTATTTGTATATAATGTTCTGGTTTTTGCACATGTTAATAATTTGTGGATGTCTAATAAAAGATTTTATTAGACATCCATAAATTATTAACATGTGCATGTGAGATTAACCGGATTAGGAGTGGTTAATGAGTGTGGATGCATGAAGAGGCTGACAGTGTGGGAGGTGACAGTGTGAGGGGATGCTAACAGTGTGTCTGGGAAGGCGGTGTGTGTGAGGGGGTGGTGGTGAGAGGGAGGGAGGGAGAGGCAGTTGATGAGAGGGAGAGAGAGGGGGTGATGAGAGGGAGAGGGAGGGGTGATGAGAGGGAGGGAGAGGGGGTGATGGTGACAGGGAGAGGGTGGTGATGGTGTGAGGAAGATGGGGTGATGGTGACAGGGAGAGGTAGAGGGAGGTGATGTGTGGGGTGATGGTGAGAGGGAGATGATGGAGTGGGGGTGTGATGTGTGAGGAAGGGGGTGATGGTGACAGGGAGAGGGGGTGATGGTGTGTGGGATGGGGTGATTTGAGATGGAGGGGGTGATTTGAGAGGGAGAGGGGTGATGGTAACAAGGCGAGGGAAGTGACAGGGAGAGGGAGGTGATGATTTGGGGGTGATGGTGAGAGGGAGAGGGGGGTGATGAGAGGGAGGGAGGATGGTGAAGGAGGGGAGGGGATGATGGTGGGAGGCAAGGGAGGGTGATGGTGATAGGAAGGGGGTGATGGTGAGAGGAGGGGGATTGATGGTGGGGTGATGCTAAGGGGGGGTTGATGAGCATGCTAAGGGGAGGGCTGATGGTGGGGGTTGAGGGTGATGGTGGAGGGGTGATGCTAGGGGAGGGTTGATGGTGAGGGGGTGATACTCATGGAGGGTGTTCCATGGTAAGGGAGGGTGGATGGTGAGTGGCGTGATGGTGAGGGGGGGTTGATGGTGAGGGGGGTTGATGATGGGGGTGCGAGGGGGCTGGATGCTGAGGGAGGGGGTTTATGGTGAAAGGGGAGGATTGATGCTGAGGGGGTTGATGGTGAGGGGAGGTAATGGTTGATGGTGAGGGGTGATGCTGAGGGCTGCTGATGGTGAGGGGAGGTAATGGTGAAGGGGGTGATACTAAGGGGGAGGGCTGAAGGTGAGGGAGTGATGCTGAGGGAGGGGGGTTGATGGCGGTGAGGGTGATGCTAGGGGGAGGGGTGATACTAAGGGGGAGGGTTGAAGGTGAGGGGGAGTGATGCTGAGGGAGGGGGGTTGATGGTGAGGGGAGGTGGGAGAGGGGGGAGATATACCTTGATTGGCTCCTTGGTGGTCCGGTGGGCTCCCTGGTGGTCCGGTGGCCATCATTTCCGGTCTGCAGCTCCACGGAGCTGCAGACCATGAATCTCGCAACGCTCTGATTGGCCAGTTCTCGGCGAGAAACATGGTCTGCATCTCTGCTCACTGCGGAGCTGCAGACCAGTGTCTGATGGCTGGCCGGGCAGCCAGGAGGGGCCTCGCACCTGGCGGCATATTGGGCAAACCGCCGGGCCCCCTCCTTGTGTCGAGTCCTCGGTCACTGACCAAGGACCCGACACAGTCTGCCCTCAGGCGGTTTAGGCGACCGCGAGGCCCCAGCCAGCGATAGGCCTTAGGCAGCAGCCTAAGCCCGCCTGATTAGAGAGCCGCCTCTGCCCCTCAGACACACATCACCCTCACGTGCACACACAGCACCTCAGACACACATACACAGCACCCCTCACATACACAGCACCCTCACATGCACACACAGCACCTCAGACACACATACACAGCACCCCTCACACACACACACTCAGTACCGCCTCACACACACACACTCAGTACCGCCTCACACACACACTCAGTACCGCCTCACACACACACTGCACCACAACACACTGCACCCCAACACACAGCACCTGTCACACACAGCACCCCTCACACACAGCACTCATGACACAAAGCACCTCTGACACACACAGCACCCCTCACACAAACTCTACACCCCTCACACACACACCATCCCTGACACAAAGCACCCCTCACACAGCACCCCTCACACACTCACAGAACCCCTCACACTGCACCCCTCACACACACACACACATCTCATACACACACACACACACTGCACCCCTCACACACACACACACACACAGCAAAGCACCCACACTACACCCCTACACACTGCACACATCACACACACACACTGCACCCCTACACACACACACAGCACCCCCCACAAACACACAGCATCCCACACACACACACAGCACCCCTCACACACACAGCACCCCTCACACACTGCACTCCCCCACACATTTTCACACACACACACAGCACCCTACACACTCACACACAATGCACCCTACACACTGCACCTCTCACACACTGCACACCTCGCACACTGCACACCTCACACACACACAGCACCCCTCACACATACATAGCACCCCTCACACATACACAGCACCCCTCACACATACACAGCACCCCTCACACATACACAGCACCCCTCTCTCACACATACACACACACATAGAACCTGTCACATACTGCACCCCACACACACACACACACAGCACCCTTCACACACTCACACACTGCACCCTTCACACACAGCATTGCTACACACACAGCACCCCTACACACAAACACATACACTGCACCCTTCACTGCAGTCTGTATGTATTCAGCAGTGTGTGTGTGTGTGTGTTTTTAATGCAGCTTGTGTGTATAAAGCAGCCTGTGTGTATTCAGCAGTATGTGTGCATTGAGCAGTTTCTCTGTGTGTGTTCAGCAGTGTGTGTGTATTCAGCAGTCTGTGTGCATTCAGCAGTATCTGTATGTGTTCAGCATTCTGTGTGTATTCAGCAGTCTGTGTGCATTCAGCAGTATGTGTATGTGTTCAGCATTCTGTGTGTATTCAGCAGTCTGTCTGTGTGTTTTTTGTGTGTATATTCAGTGTAATGTGTGTATGTACTCAGCAGTCTGTCTATGTGTACTCAGCAGTATGTCTGTGTGTATTCAGCAGTCTGTCTGTACTCAGCAGTCTCTGTGTGTACTCAGCAGTCTCTGTGTGTTTATTTAGCCATCTCTGTGTGTGTACTTAGCAGTCTGTGTGTGTGTATTCAGCAGTCTGTGTGTGTGTATTCAGCAGTCTGTGTGTGCTTGTATTCAGCAGTTGGTATGTGCATGTATTCAGCAGTTGGTGTGTGTGTGTATTCAGTTGCCAGTGTGTGCGTGTATTCAGTTGCCAGTGTGTGCGTGTATTCAGCAGTCTGTGACTGTACTCAGCAGTCTGTGTGTATGTATTGTATGTATGTATTGCATTTGCAGGAGGTACCAATAAATATAAGTTTAATTTTTATCAATAATTTACATTTTTATTCCTCTGAGTTGTTGTGTAGGAAGGGCCCCAGTGCACTGCTTTGCCTGGGGGCCTATGACGCTCTTAAGATGGCACTGCTTGTGTGTGTCAGTGAGCTTGTCTGTAGTGAGCTTTTGTGTGTCAGTAAGCTTGTCTGTAGTGAGCATGTGTGTGTCAGTAAGCTTGTATTTAGTGAGCTTGTGTCAGTGAGCTTGTCTGTAGTAAGCTTGTGTGTGTCCCTGAGCTTGCCTGCAGTGAGCCTCGTGCGTCTATACAAATTAGTTTGTCTGTAGTAAGCTTTTGTGTGAGTCAGAGTTTTGTCTGTCAGTGAGCCTATTTGTGTGTATCAGAGAGTTTGTGTTTTGTGTCAGTGAACTTGTCTGTCTTTGAGGGTAAATATGCTACTGGAGAAAACCAATAAACTAACCAGGATTAAGTAGATATAGTGAAATAGAAAAATAGAAAATACAAATATGAACAATAAGATACAACAGGAATGGAAAAATAAAAATAGAAATAGAAATAAAAAATAAAAATAAAATAAAAATAAAAATCCAAAATCAAATAGACCTTTGTACGTGATATATCTACTAAGCAGTGATATCATACAAACAATAAAAAAATCTTAACATAGTCAACACATCTTAAACAATCTTGAATGTATATTGCACATTGATCAAAGTCCAACTTGGTAAAACACCTAAACATTGATAATCTAAGGCTGTATCAGCTAAGTGTGATCCCAGAAAGATTGCCTACTATAGTATAAGAAGGAAAACATACTGGTGAAGCTGAAGGTAATATAGTATCAGTCTTATATCCTAAAATTAAATATAAACTGATACATGACTCATAGGATGATACAGTCTTAATCAGGATATTGAATCATTTAAAACCACAAAGTTCTTGCAGTATATCGAGTCTGTGCCGGATTCTATAATACTCAATACAAAGACATCGTACTCTCTGGTAGAGATTTTATTGATAAAAATGAAAGATAAAAATGCACTCACAAAAGGGTTCAAAGTGGTGGCATATGATACCAGATCGGGAGCCTACTGTCCAGAAGATCCTAGTAGCTTCCTCCTGACGGCCGGATCGGGGGAAGTGTGGATCTCTGTGAGGTGTCAGACACTGAATGTTTGCCACATGTGTTCCACTGCGGCTCGGGATGCATTTCACTTTACTGCCTTCTGAGTGTGTTTCATGATCTGCTGATCACTTCATCAGAGAAACATAGAAACATGGAAACATAGAATGTGACGGCAGATAAGAACCATTTGGCCCATCTAGTCTGCCCAATTTTCTAAATACTTTCATTAGTCCCTGGCCTTATCTTATAGTTAGGATTGCCTTATGCCTATCCCACGCATGCTTAAACTCCTTTACTGTGTTAACCTCTACCACTTCAGCTGGAAGGCTATTCCATGCATCCACTACCCTCTCAGTAAAGTAATACTTCCTGATATTATTTTAAACCTTTGTCCCTCTAATTTAAGACTATGTCCTCTTGTTGTGGTAGTTTTTCTTCTTTTTAAATATAGTCTCCTCCTTTACTGTGTTGATTCCCTTTATATATTTAAATGTTTCTATCATATCCCCCCTGTCTCGTCTTTCCTCCAAGCTATACATGTTAAGATCCTTTAGCCTTTCCTGGTAAGTTTTATCCCGCAATCCATGAACCAGTTTAGTAGCCCTTCTCTGAACCTTCTCTAAGGTATCAATATCTTTCTGAAGATACGGTCTCCAGTACTGTGTACAATACTCCAAGTGAGGTCTCACCAGTGTTCTCAAGGTATATATTTATTACCAGGAAATAATCACCCCTAAATCCCTTTCCTCGTATGTTGAGGTTAGAACTCTATCAAATATTCTGTACTCTGCCCTTGGGTTTTTACGTCCAAGATGCATTATCTTGCACTTATCCACATTAAAATGTCAGTTGCCACAATTCTGACCATTTTTCTAGTTTACCTAAATCATTTGTCATTTGGCTTATCCCTCCTTGAACATCAACCCTGTTACATATCTTAGTATCATCAGCAAAAAGACATACCTTACCATCAAGACCTTCTGCAATATCACTAATAAAAATATTAAAGACAATGGGTCCAAGTACAGATCCCTGAGGTACCCCACTGGTGACAAGTCCAAGCTTCGAATATATTCCATTAACTACAACCCTCTGTTCCCTGTCACTCAGCCACTGCCTTACCAATTGAACAATATTTGAATCCAAACTCAAAGATTGCAGTTTATTGATAAGCCTTCTATGTGCAACAGTGTCAAAAGCCTTACTGAAATCTAGGTAAGCAATGTCTACTGCACCACCCTGATCTATAATTTTAGTTACCCAATCAAAAAAATCAATAAGATTAGTTTGGCATGATCTCCTTGAAGTAAACCCATGTTGTCTCTGATCTTGAAATCCATGTGTTTTAGATGTTCAACAATCCTATCCTTTAACATGGTTTCCATCACTTTCCCCACTACTGAAGTAAGGCTTACTGGCCTATAGTTGCCCGACTCCTCCCTATTACCTTTCTTGTAAATGGGCACAACATTCGCTAACTTCCAATCTTCTGGGACTACCCCTGTTAACAATGATTGGTTAAATAAATCTGTTAATGGTTTTGCTAGTACACCACTAAGCTCTTGTAATAGCTTTGGGTGTATTCCATCAGGTCCCATTGACTTATTTGTCTTTACTTTTGACAGTTGAAATAGAACCTCTTCCTCTGTAAACTCACGTGTAATAAATGACTCATTTATCCTTTTCTCAACTGAGGTCCCTTTCCTTCATTTTCATCTGTAAATACAGAACAAAAAATATTAATTGAGGCAGTCAGCTAGACCTTTATCCTCTTCTACATACCTTCCTTCTTTTGTTTTTAATCTAACTAATCCTTGTTTTACTTTTCTTTTCTCATTTATGTATCTAAAAAATGTTTTATCCCTCTTTTTTACTGACTGTGCTATTTTCTCTTCTGTGTGTGATTTGGAAGCTCTTATAACTTGCTTAGCCTCTTTCTGCCTAATCTTATAGATCATTTTGTCTTCCTCACTCTGGTTTTTTTATAATTCCTAAATGCTAACTTTTTGTTTTTAACTATTTTGGCCACATCTGCGAGTACCACAGTGGTTTCTTGAATTTTTTGCTTTTACTGACAAGCCTAATGCAATTTTCTGTTGCCTTCAACAGTGCAACTTTTAAATAATCCCATTTCTCTTGGACTCCATTTAAATTGCTCCAGTCTGATAATGACTCCTCTACACATATTCTAATTTTAGAAAAGTCTGTTTTTCTAATGTCTAAAACTTTTGTTTTGTGTGGTGTGACGCAGTCAATGTTCTTTTATATTAAACCACACTGACTGGATGACATCACTGATCCTAAACTTTCTACCTAAGCAGTGTAATATCTGATATCTAAATCTAGTATGGCTTCGCCTGCTGCCTCAACAACTGTTTAGAGACAACTTGTAGGGAGTTTAGAATATGTGTGCCCTTGCACAAGTAGCTCATTTTGTTTTCCAATTTACAATTGTGAAGATTAAAGTCACCCATGATGATAACTTCCCCTTCATTGCTCAGCTCTTTAGCTATTTCCTCAACTAGTAGTAGATTATCTAACTCTTCAATTTGTCCTACCTATAAATCACACCTACAAATGAAGCAATACTGTGTGATTACTAAAATTCTAACGTAGCCCAAACGGACTCTATGTTTGCCTCACTAACTTTTATTAGGCTAGATTTTATGCCATCCTTCACATACAAGGCCACCCCTCCCCCTTTCTTGCCTTCCCTATCTTTCCTATATAAAGAGTACCCTGGTATTGCTATGTCCCAGTCATTTTTCTCATTGTACCAGGTCTCAGTAACAGCGACTAAATCTACACTCTCAGTTGCCATTATTGCCACAAGTTCATGGATCTTATTTCCTAAACTGCGAGCATTTGTAGACATGACTCTAAGCTTATCATTTTTTAACACACTTGCTACAGGCACCTTCTGTCCTTGTTTTGGGGACAATTGGATTGATGTTTTATCACCCTTTTGCCCCCCCCTCCTAGTTTAAATACATCCTAGCAAAACCTCTGAACTGCTCACTGAGAACATTTGTTCCCTTTTGAGAAAGATGCAAACCATCTTTTTTGTACAGCTTATCTCCATTCCAAACAGAGCTACCATGAGAAACAAAGCCAAATCCTTGCTCCCGACACCATTCACCAAGCCACAAATTAAAGTCCCTAATACGCATCCGCCTGTCGCTCTGAGTGTTATGCACAGGCAGAACTTCAGAGAATGACAGTGTGGAAGCAACCTGCCGTATATCATTGGCAAAAACACTAAAAACTTCCTTAACCTCTGAAACCTCATTGCAAGCTAAGTCATTTGTCCCTAGATGGACAAGTGCCTTCCAATTCCCCTTCCTGCTTTGCTT
>OW240912.1:96938260-96973073 GCA_933207985.1 Pelobates cultripes | reverse complement strand
TGAGAGGGGGTGATGCTGAGGGGGGGTGATGCTGAAGGGGTGATGCTGAGGGAGGGGGGATGGTGGTAAGGGGGGGTTGATGGTGAGAGGAGGGTGTGAGAGGTAGAGGGGGGAGATATACCTTGATTGACTCCCTGGTGGTCCGGTGGCCATCAATTCCGGTCTGCAGCTCCACAGAGCTGCAGACCAGCAATCTCGCGAGATCCAATCAGAGCGTTGCCTTGGTAACCCGCGGCAACGCTCTGATTTGCCAGTTCTCGGCGAGACACATGGTCTGCAGCTCTGCTCACTGTGGAGCTGCAGACCAGTGCCAGCGATGGTGGCCGGGCAGCCAGGAGGGGCCTTGCACCCGGCGACATATTGGGCAAGCCGCCGGGCCCCCTCCTGGTGTCGGGTTCTCGGTCAGTGTGTGTATGTGTGAGGGTGTTAGTGTAAGGGTGTTTTTAGTGTGTGCTGTGTGTGTGTAAGGGTGCTGTGTGTGTAAGGGTGCTGTGTGTATGGGTGCTGTTAGTGTGTGTGTTTGTGTAAGGGTGCTGTGTGTGTAAGGGTGTTGTGATGTGTGTGTAAAGGTGCTGTTAGTGTGTGCTGTGTGTGTATGTGTGAGGGTGCTGTGTGTGTAAGGGTGTTGTTAGTGTAAGGGTGCTGTTAGTGTGTGTGTGCTGTGTGTGTAAGGGTGATGTATGTGTGTGTGTGTGCTATATGTTTGTGTGTAATGTGTGGGGGCCGTCTAGTTAATAACCCCCCTCCCTTCTTACCTTATGTTGGGAGGGGGGACCGTGCTCCTGCCGTGCTCCTGCCTTCCCTGGTGGTCCAGTGGAGAGTGAACTCTAGCCCCCTGTGGCAAGAGCTCCCCGGGTCCTCTCCTGCCTCCCTCCCTGCCTCACCGGCCCACGGAGGGAGGCACATAGCGCGTGCCGTGGGGATTAGGGTGTGCCGCGGCACACCCCGTGCACACGCCTATGCTGTGCTCTATGCTTTTTTTCAATAAATCTTTCCTATTTACTCATGGTGAGCACTTGTTTGGCATCTTGTATTTGGATTTATTATTTACTCGTTCCTAAAAGTAATTACAAGTTTTCCAAAGTACTTAAAAAGTACAAAAAGACAAACATTTCTTACTTGTGTCCCTGAAGAAATATGATATGATTATAGACTCTAAAGTAACTGGCAGCAATGCACTTTGGAAGCATTTTGGGATGTATCTAAACTACCTGGGGTTGTTACCTGTTTATTATTTGCAATATTTCTTATTTATTTATCAAAAAAAGCATGATGCTTCTAACCCTGGGCAATCAGCATATGGTGAGAAAAAGATTACACGGGGATATAATGACAGCCAGAGGATGTACATTGAACATAAGGATCTAATGATATCCAAAATAGAAGAGTTTTGCAATCATAATATTACAATACAAGCACATTACTTTGGTTAGCAAAATCTCTAGATCATGGCAGCAGACAATCATTAGACTGTAACTTGTATATCATCACTCACTTTCTTCATTACTAGTTTCAATTATTATATTGTTCAATCTTTGAAATGTCCCAGTAGAAAATAGTAGATTATCGATCAATTTTCTTTTTCTTTTTTCTTTTTGTAGTTAAAAAAAACACAAATCATATTTGTAGCAGGCTTGGTATATTTTTGACTGATATAGAATATAATTCTTATAATTGGGAGTCTCATATGGGTTGGAAAAACATCCTGATAGTTTAAAGAAGACTTACTTGCTGGATGACTGCTACATGCAGACCCAAGGACTTCTTCATGAGCAGTATTCACTTATGTGTGGATTTTTTTTTTCCTTGAGTAAAACACCGACCATACATGTGGGGATTGTGTAATCTGGTATTATTGATTATTTTGTGTGTTATTGTTGAGGTTTGATGACAGCCCCAGTATTTCTGATGCTGGAGTCTTCCACCTTTCCAGGAATTTCAATGCTATCATTAAATGGTCCCTTGTTGCTCATTACAGTCACTTGCTGCTGATTTGGCAATCAAAAGTTCATGGTTGAGTATCCAGCCAAAATGTAGAAATGTGGTCTTTGAATAACTAGAATATTTATTACATTTAACCACCTAATGGCATTGAAATCTTTCATTCCATCCTAAAAATAGTTGGCTTTAATGCTGTTAGGATGGCAAGCTGAGTTAAATGCCTACTTGTACTTGGGAGACTAAGGTTTCAATGGTTACTTTGGACTACTCACTATCATTTGGGGGTCAAATTTAGTGTCCCTAAACTCCCATATGCGCTGTATATAGTGTTCTAAAGTGAGTGCTGCATACACCCCTTTAAATCCATTTATATTAGTGATTGTGATGAGCCGTGGTAATTCTTAGCTTGCCTATCAGATAGAGACTCACATGGTCTAAAAATGACATGATAGAGTCTTCCTCTATACCTCCTACTGACAGTGATTGGCACCAGGCTATCCTAGCAACACAGCGCAATTCATTGTGTGACAGCATTAGACTGTATGTAGGAACTGTAGCATGACAGAGAGATCTCTGTCTCAGTAGAGGAATCCCTCTGAGTTAGGGTTACCATTAGGGTTAGATTTAGGGTTAATGTTAGGGTATTTTTTAGGTAGGTTTATTTTTTTCCATTTTTAACATTTTATCCATACTTTATGTCATGTTAGGTATACATAAAGGCTATTCAAATACAGCAAGTTCTGTCTTTAATCTCCCCTCCTCCTTCCTCCATCCTCCCTCCCCCAATATATAATACATTTGAATGCATGCAAAGAAAATGCATTCAACTATGGTGGAACAAATAATTAGCACCAAGTATAGGTTTTATTTTGGTGCAGAAGTTGGACAACTGCCTCTGTCCTTAATGGGTTAATTGTTGACATTGATAATGGCGTTTACCATCTTCTATTGTAAAATAAAAACATTCATTGATATGAAGGACAATATATGGCATCACAAAACTATTTATGCAACTGTAATAATATGTACATATAATGTATAATCTATTTAAAGAATAAACTCTGATGTCCTCATAACTTGACCCAAATTTACAGATTTTGTTATAAATATGCATATATTCTAGCCTTTTCAAAATCTGGCCTTTATTTAATATTTAGATAAAAGAGAAAATCTGGGTGCTAAATTACTGCAGACAAGTTGCTTCACACTCTGGTGCAATCCCCAAATTCACCAAAAGAAGGAGTGATGTGTAATAGTGAGTGGAGCAGAATACCACTGGGAGACAGTAAATAAAAAAAAAATGTATACAAACTACTCTGATGAATGGAGGTTCTTCCAATAAATGGTGGTATATATAAGAGAGAAGGAAAAACACAATAATAGTGCAGATAGTTTGTATAAAAATACAAATATATAAATATACAACTGTTTATGAATTGAGAGTTATCTCTGCAATAATTAGCTTGAGAGGCTCCAATAGAAAAAATGACAATGATTTATTATCTGCCACATGCAGGATTAAAATACATAAATACATAAATAAGAATAAAAAGTTGTGAGAAAGAAAGGGTGGTTAGCCCCTTACTGGATATGATGGTGAGTATGACAGACTTCTGTCTACTCACTACAACACTTTGAAATAGCAGGGTGATCGACAGCACTGTTGAGCGTTCTCCTTGTTCGGCTGGATTAAGTGTAGCTGTATGATACCGATCTCCAGAGAAACTGCTTCAAACTCCGTGGTCTGTAGGCTCCTCCCCCTGCGTGACGTCAACGCGTTTCGCCGGACGGCTTCCTCAGGACGTGCTCACAACCTCCATATTGGTTGTGGGCATGTATAGGGCATAAGTCACTTTTGATAGGTTGTTCAATAATGCATCTAAATTGCACACAATGTGGACGCAATTATACACTTACATGCATTAACCAATGGATGACTAACTTATATCGTGTTCTCAATTAAAAACAGACACAAAAATATGTTACTAAGTGCATATATCAAACTATTTATATATCTAAAAAAGGGATTGTTCATTAATAATATCTTATTAAAGTGACAGTAGCATATAACAATCATGGGATATTACCACATCAAGTATATATCAAAATTGCAAATTACATATAAATGAACTATAAAAAACATTTACATATAAAAGCTGACAACATATCTAGGAGTATATCACATCCTAACAACGAATTAAAACAATATTGGCTTGAATGGATGGGAAAAATGAAGGAAGAAGGATGACAAATGATTAGCATATCATAAATACATCATAATTTTTCGAATAAATAGTTAAAAATATATATATCCATATAGCTGATAAAAGAGAAAGAAGGAAAATGGAAGATATCCAGTGTGAAAATATGTGTTCAAATCAGTGCCCAATTAAAAAAATATATATGTATAAAATATATATTTTAAATGAAAGAGGCTTTGCTTGTTCTAAAAAATACATATATAAAAAAAAAAAAAAAAAAAAATCATATACAGAATATAAAAAGACCATATATTAAAAAAGACCATATTTTTGAAAAAAGAAAAAGTATGCTTTCCAAATGACTGGAAAATTTTAAAATATTAAAACATCAATAATATATCATAAAACATAATAAGGAAATATGAAAATATTACAAAATTATAATATGTTTCATGTTAATAAATGCATTTAAAAGTTTATTTAAAAAATGAAACACATATTAAACATTATAAAATAGAGGCCTTTATTATGAAGGGCTTTAAAGCATTAAAATATGAAAGGTTTTATATTAGAATATTGGAATGCATCTAACAAACATATGTTGTTTTTTTTTTAAAGAGTAAAATTCTCAAACGAAGGTAAGAGGATTATCAAGAATAAAATGCTTAAATAAACTGAAGGGAGAAAGTGACAAGTTCTCTATAATCTTATTTTTCATTTGGCAAAGTTCTGGAATCCATTTTCCGTTGAGACTTCTGGTGTCACGTTTCTTACCATTGTGTGACAATAAACCTTTTAAAGGATTAACTTTGCACTTAAATGGTTAAAGCATGAAGCTGAATGTTCATATTTTCATGACTGCTGTTATAGATTTTTGCTGGCATTATGGCATTCAATGCTCCACCAGACAATCTGTAAGACGTGTATGGTAGCAGGAAGCGGGAGAAGTACGTGAGTGGTGGACAACTGTGGAAATAAATCATCCTTGAAATCAGGCACAGTGAAGGTTATGTGATTTAGGTTAAATAAAAGTAACAGAGTACCTTGCCTCTGCAGGTTATATTTGATCTTTCCTGCACTTTATTTAATGCAGTGACCTCTTATGGCATTCATAAATTGCTATTGAATTACTTTCTGAGACATCTTCGGTGGCACACCTCCGGCACACAATCAGTTATTCAGCAGATTTATCGTTGGGCCACTGTAGTCTATCCTTTAATTGATTAAGTATAGCAGCAATATCTCTCTGAAATAACTTTTATCCTGCTTCTACAGTTGTATCTAAAATCTGTTATTATTCCACGTTTTGAGAAAGATGAGATTCTGCCACCAAGATTTTGTTTTCTTGCAAACATAAAACAACCAAAAAATAAAAATGGTCAAGATTTGACTGCAATGAATTATATAAGGGATTT
This sequence comes from Pelobates cultripes, assembly GCA_933207985.1. Classification (NCBI taxonomy): domain Eukaryota; kingdom Metazoa; phylum Chordata; class Amphibia; order Anura; family Pelobatidae; genus Pelobates; species Pelobates cultripes. The sequence goes on along the minus strand of OW240912.1, from coordinate 96,967,516 downwards.
ATTGAAAAATCATTAATGACTATTTTGAAAATATTATTGTTATTAATATTTTCACATTTTTTTTAAATCTTGCACCATGTTTAAAAGGAGTCTACGGTTATCAGTAAGATAAAGAATGGTAGATGTGATACAGAGACTTTTAAATATGGTACATTTTTCTGTGGATGAAAATCATTAGTAGAAATATCAAGCATCAACTGTTGAAAAATGTTTGTTTATTTATTTGCTTAATAGTGATAATAATGTACCATTGACAATCAATCTGCACAATTTAGGCCAAAACCTGTGAAATGGAAAGAAAAGCTTGTAATGCATCCATTTTTGCAACCCGTGAAAGTCTAGCTTATTTACCTTTGCAGAATTGTAAGTCTTGAAAATTAATCTTTTTAGGAAAGTGTATGCTCTTCCTGGGTTAGTTCTCTCATCTCTCCACACATTACCTGTGCTTGTGAGGACCTCACTCTCAGCTATCCATCAACACACCACTTTTACAATCTTAAAGGTTAACTCTCACCTCAAAAATAATTTTAATATAAAAATCCTTTCATTAACAATTGAAACAAAACTGATTTAAAAAAAAAAACTAAGTATATATACAAGAATAAGAAAAACTTGGGGGACGTGGCCTGACCGCTTAAGGAGACGGACGTGTAAGCGATCAGCTCCTTGAGACAGACCGCTTATCGCAGCAGTTAGACGAGCATATTTTGAATTTTCTTCTACCCAAGCCTGTGTGTCAACATGGGAAAAATGTCACAACGCCTTGCAAAAAAATCAAAGCTAAAGCCTGCCGAAATGCAAATCACGGCCTTATCATCGCCGACACGCCACGCACAAGATGGCTCAGGTAGGCCCACATCACCGGCCTCGAGTTCCAGGAGCAGCGATGAAACCTCCATATCAGTTACAGCAGCACCAGCTACTGATTCCAGAAAGTGCTTAATGAGCTGCAAACCTCCCTACAGTCAGATTTTGCTAAACTGGCTGAAGAAATTAGAGCCGATGTGAAAGCCCTCAGTGATCGTATGGATTATCTGGAATCGAAAACGGAAGAAATAATTTCTGCACACAATAATGTGGCCTCTGCATATGAAGCGATGGACACTAAACTAACTTCCATACTTACCAAAATGGCGGACCACGAGGATAGAGACAGGCGGAATAATATCAGAATACACGGCATACCAGAAGACGTTAACCCTGCGGAATTAGGGACTTACGTGTGGCAAGATGCATATATGTATAAGATCGCAAACCGAGATTTGGTCAAGATCAGAAAATACCCCATTTACACTATAATTACCACTTATGTAAAGACACTTTTTCAGGAATTACTCCCAGAGACCCCGACGACTGAGCTCCTACTAGACAGGATCCATAGATTCCCAAGACCTAATCATCTCCCAACAACTGTCCCGCGAGACACTATCACAAGGCTACACTATTATATGACAAAGGAGGCTATTATGCAAACGACAAAAAAACTACAGACGCTCTCAGGCCTTTACAGCAAAATTCAGATATTCACTGATCTATCGGCAGCCACGTTGGCGATGCAGAGGTCCTTCATCCCAATCACTAATGCGCTACGTGTGGCAGACTTCCCCTACAAGTGGGGATTCCCAACAAGGCTTATAATACTACATAATGGCAAGGAACACCATCTACTCACACCAGAAGACGGAGACAAGCTTTTGGCGGAATGGAATCTACCCGTGAAGACAAACGCCAACGAGTCCTCTTTCCAGCGATGCTTCTCCAAATCTCCGATGAAGCTGACACAGGACTGGCAAACTATCGCCACAGCTAAGTGACTGAACTATGATTAATACCCACAGGTTTCTCTTAATCCTGCCACAGTCAGGAAATCTATGCAATCCAGGACTTGCCAATTTTCCAATTAATAACTAAATGTTACTGTTACCAAAGTTGTTAAGCTTGAAATGTACAGGCGTGTTGGCTTGATGCTGGGGTTCCTCTTCCTGGGCCCCATCAACAAGGCAAGATGCATATATGTATAAGATCGCAAACCGAGATTTGGTCAAGATCAGAAAATACCCCATTTACACTATAATTACCATCATTAAGAGGCTAAGAATGGGCTCTCTCCCCCCCCCCCCCACAAGGGCTTTTTCACCTATTGACCAAGTTATGGCTAAGTCTCAATCCAGAGACACCACCTTTGTAAAAAATACATAGGCGGCCGGGCCTGGCTATTGGCCAACACAGCACTAGACACTTCTCATACTACATAACCCTAGACAAACTCAAATCACATCAGCGTCATATTAGGAATACTGTCACTTAACATTTTTTACTTGAACACTAAAGGCTTAAACTCACCCCATAAGCGTAGAATGGCACTCATGGAAGCAAAAAAACATAACGCCACTTAGCGTTCTATCAAGAAACTAATTTCCAAAAGAGAAACCAGCCGAGGTTTTCTTCTAGACACTTCCCACTGGGCTTTCACAGCACTTACAAATCAAAAAAGAGACGAGTGACAATATTGATAAGCAAAGATGTATCCTTTCAACTGATAAAAAGAATAGGTGACGGGAAAGGGAGGTATCTTATTTTACAATGTGTAATTAATAATGCAGAATTCACCCTGGTTAATGTATATGGCCTAGACACTGACCAGCAGACCTTTCTGGACAAGATACTCACCCTAACAGTTGCACATAAGTTTGGAGAGGTTCGACCCAAACCTCGATACCACCTCTGCCGACAAAGTCAAAGAGACAACATCTAAACAAAGAGCTTGTTCAGCCAAGATCATGGGTGACACACTCCTAGATCATGAGTTCCTGGATATATGGAGAACATTCCATCCCTTGGATAGAGATTACTCTTACCACTCTCTGAGCCACGCAACATATTCCCACATAGACAGATTCTTAATTCCCATATCCCAGGCACCAAAAATAACAAAGACATATATAGGAGACATCACGTGGTCTGATCATGCCCCCATCTCAATGACAACCACAATGCAACACGCAATCGTACTTAGCGTCTAAAAAACACTCTCTTGACAGACCTTACTCTGATTACACAACTCCAGGCAGATCTAGAGACATATTTCTCGCTCAATAACACTGGGGAGGTGACAGCAGAAACCTTATGGCAAGCACACAAAACAGTCCTTAGGGGCCAATTTATCAAACACGCTAGCTCTAAAAAAAAAACAACGCCTCCTAACATATACCAACACTCTAATCAAACTGGCCACAATCACTCACAGAAGTAAGAGATCTCCCTCGTATGACACCACAACAAAAATTCTCCAACTCCAAGCCCGTCTGAAAGACATGGACCTAGCTAAGACTACCTATCTCCTCACCAAAACATAATTTTTTTAAAGATGGTAACAGGGCTGGCAAAGTTTTAGCATCCCAGATTAAGACGAGGACTCCAATGTCAAAAATAGCCTCCTCCACTCAGAAGCAGGCCATAAGATTACCAATCCACAAGACATAGTGGAAGAATTCAGCGAATTTGGCAAATTGTATAACCTGAAAATTGTCAGTGAAACCCCCACACCCCAGCAAAGTGACATTGATGACTTCTTACGAGATGTTCAGCTACCATCCCTCTCGACCGAAGAGGGCAAAAAACTGACCGAACCTTTCACGACTCAAGAAGTACTACGAACCATAGCACAGTTACCAAAACATAAATTGCCTGGGCCTGATGGGTTCACCAACCTCTATTACCACACGTTTAGACACATCCTGGCTCCTCATATGACCGACCTATTTAATCACTGCTTTAGAACAGGCATCATGCCCAATGACATGTTGAAAGCACATATATCCACACTACCGAAGCCAGGTAAACCCTCCACGCACTGCCCTAATTTTTGAGCCCCCTATCCCTATTAAATTGTGATACCAAGTTATACGCTAAACTCATAGCGAATAGGTTAGCCATGATAATACCCCATATTGCACATAATGACCAGTCAGTTTGTTAAAGGCAGGCAAGGCTGCGACAACACTAGGAAAATCCTAAATATATTATCCCACATAGAGAGACATGGTACAGAAAGCCTATTTCTGGCCTTAGACGCTGAGAAGGCCTTCGATAGGCTCAATTGGGCCTACATGTCAAAGTCCTAACCAAATACCCCTTTCCACCGGAGCTCATACTGGGCATTTCAGCACTATATGGCAATCCATCAGCACAAGTCTCCAACTCAGGTTTTGTCTCAAAGCCCTTCACCCTTACCAATGGCACAAGGCAAGGATGCCCGTTATCCCCACTCTTGTTTATACTATCACTAGAGCCACTAGCTCACAAAATCAGGCAAGACCCGTTGATCTCGGGAATCCAAATCCAATCAAACGAATACCGTTCAGCAATGTTCGCAGACAATATCTTGTCAATATCAGGCAAACCGGAGACATCACTACCGCGGCTTCTGGCCATCTTAGAAGCTTATGGTCAGGTGTCATATTGCAAACTTAATAAGACTAAAACACAAGCTCTATCGATTAATATACCAACGCAACACATTCAAAAGTTACGCACGGCTTATCAGTTCGATTGGAGACAATCCTACATCACATACCTGGGAGTTAAACTAGCACTACATAGACAAAAAATGATATCCCTCAACTATGCTCCGCTAACGAACATATGTAACTCTAACTCCCAGAAATGGAAAGATGTGCTCCCTTGGATGGGGAGATTGAACACAATTAAAAGTGCTACCAAAGATTCTGTATGTTTTTATGATGTTACCCTTACAAGTTCCGCTACAACTATTCAAAACCGTCCAGACCACACTAAACAAGTTTGTGTGGGGAGGCATTAAACCACGCTTACCCCTATCACTCCTTCAACTAAACCCAACAGAACGAGGCTTTGGCCTTCCGAAACTGTTTACCTACTACAGAGCGGCCATCCTCGAGTCAGCCATATGACTTCATGCTCCCAAGAATACTTTCCAATGGGTAGACATGGAACAAGACAAAATACACCCAACTCCTCTACCAAGCATCTTGTGGTCACCAAAGGCACACCGCCCAACCGACCCGAAGACAAAAAATTCTGTGCACATTCGCCTTTAGAATAGTTGGAGATCTTATCCCCATGGTTGTCATTGAAAATATGGACAGATATGGGTGTTAAAAGAATTTGTGACCTATGCTCTCAATCAATGGTTCTACCCTTCCCTGATCTACAACAGAAATACAAGTTACCTAACTCACTTATTTTTTCATACCTTCAACTCAAGAGCATAAATAAAGACCATAAATAAATACCAAAGTCACGATCCCAACGGACGTGTCCACCCCACATAATGACTCTGTAATACTACTCCATAATAGATGTCTCTCAGCTTCAACGAAACCTAAAGCTTTGTCTATCTGCTATCAGACTCTCTTAAATAAAGTTCCACCTAGCTTCTTTAAATATGTAGCACAATGGGAGAAAGAAGGAATGCTCAAACTCACAGATGACCAATGGCTCAAAGCACTAAATGCACTACGGGGCAACACGTCTTGCTTCTCTCATGTGGAGGCTCACAAGAAGGTAATCTTTCAATGGTACCTCACTCCACAAAAGCTACATAAAATATATCCTGCAATAGATCCTAAATGCTGGAGATGCAATACAGCCGAGGGACACATGACTCACATATGGAATGCAACGAGATCAAACCCCTCTGGACACGAGTACACACACTATTGCAAGATGGAACAGCAGAAGCATACTCTCTTACACCTACAATAGGTCTCTTTTTGTTATTTCCCAACACCTGGAGACTGGAAATCAGGAAAATAGCCACTCTGATCATCCTGGCAGCCAGGAACCTTCTGGCGCTTCATTGGAAATCTAAGTACTGCCCGACCAACACAGAACTAATAGACAAAACATAACAATATTACCGATACGAAACTCTCTCCTCAAACTCTTTTGAAAAGACAAAGAAACTAGAGACTCTGTGGAAGCCGTGGCTGACAAGACACTATCCCCGCAATAAACCTGAGAAAGATGGAAAGTAAATAGACATTCCTCCAGTTATGGGACAGAAATCAAAGGCAGACTTCTCAAACGCACAGACGGTGTACCTTAATCAAGGCAACCTAGAGACAGACAAATAGCACACAGTTGGTTAAACGCACAGCTGAACAGACCCACTACATAGACGCACAAATTCGACCAGATATTCTTCTAAATGGGAGGTAATCCTAACGTTCAATACACGTATATACATTCCTTCACAGTTCAAAGCCTTCCCCCCTCCCACCCCCTCCCATTAAGGCATAGACTCAAGTTCGGCTACAATTATTGACAATCTAGATAAATGGTTATATACAAACTACAGGGACAAAATTCTTGTCTTACACAAATACCCTAGCTTAAAACGAATAATTATTTATCTCATAGAACGAGTAAGATGTAGAAGGAGAATCACATCAATTCTCCCAGTTGAGACCGGTAGTTCGCAAGAAGAAGCCAAAGGGTTTGTTTAGAATCTGGCATAGGCCTCCTATGAGATTGCTATCAATTGTAAATAAGCATCTTAGAAAGATAGAAATACCACAGTTGTAATAATAGCTTCTATCACACTGTGTTCAGCAATGATGTTTATATGTACACACACATACTTTTGGATTGTCATGAAATATGTCTCAAACTCTGAATGTAACACACTAGCTGAAATGTTCATTGTTTATTGGATTTGTCCCTCCCTTTTTCCTTTCTGTATCTCCAATCTATCTTTTTCTGAAAATAAAAATCATATATTTGAAAAAAAGAATAAGAAAAACTCATCCATAAGTTTAGTATAAGAGAGGATCTTCCAGCGATATACATGTACCTTGGATCTCTGTCTTGTTACCTGCTGCAGTCCCTGCACAGATGACCACAGAGACTAACTATTGGTTTTCAAACACTGTCTGACCAAAGGTGCATGTACAGGGCTGAAGGATTTTATCACATACTAAACGTAGGGATACGTTTTTCTCATTTTGTGTTACATATACTTAAATTAAAAAAACAATTTCCTTTCAATGCTTGATGAATGAATAATTGTTTTAAAATAATTTTTGATATTGCAGTTGTCCTTTAAGATTGTAAAGCGTAGTCTGCGGATGAATTGTAGAGTAGGAGGTGAAATCATCTGTAGAAGCTCAGGTAATGTATAGAGGGATGAGAGAACTTTGAGAGAAGTAATCCAGGAAGATACATATACTTCAATTCTTAAAAAAAAAAAAATCCTTCAAATACTTGGCAAAAAGATTTTTTTATGAGAAGAAAATTAAGATAACAGACGCAAGCATCATATCGAGCTCTCCTCCCTGCCAACATGTTGTTCTTCATCTTGTCTTCCTTTATTCCACTTCCTCCTAGATTATACTCTCAGGGCCCTCATCACCTGTCAACATTTTCTTGTCTGTCACTTAATTACCACTATATTTTGTACAACAAGAAGTTGGCCATATATAAATGCTAATAGCATTAATTTATGTTTTATACTAAGGACCAGGATACTTGGGACAGTAACTTGGTAAAAAACAAAATAAGTGTGTCAGTATTTAAAATTAACTCGCCTCACACCATGCTTTTCTCTATGTTATGAATTTCCAATGTGCTATCGTTGTCAATGTTTATTTTTTAGTCCAAATCTGTTTTTTAAACCAGTTCCAGCATGGGCGTCCGCAGACTTTGGACCTTCTCATCTCCCCAAGTAAAAAGAAAAATCAGTGTTAATGTGTCCACTTTTATTAACTGAGTGTCAGGAAGCACAGAGTGCCGCTGGATAGGGGTGTCGCTGATTGGCTAGAGCAGTCATCTGGCACTCTAAGCCAATCAGTAGCTCCCCATTTATAAAAAAGTTAAACATTTTTATGAACCGGGAACTAGCGATTGGCTTAGAGCGTCAACCGACCACTCTAGCCAATCTGCAGCACCCATGCCTGATGTCAATGTGCACTTCCTGACACTCCATTTCAGAAGCCGAATACCACTGGGTGACCTGGAGCTGGAGGAAGCCTTTGGGGTTAAACCATTTGAGAGCGGTTTAACCCCTTAAAGGAAAGAGCATCCAGGGACTTCCTGGCATCATAGCATTTTCATTTAGATGAAGTTGTTATGGTGACCAGTATGTTCCTTTAATTTGCTTAAAGGAACACTATAGTGTCAGGAATACAAACATGTATTCCTGACACCATAGTTGTGAAATCATTATTCACCCTGGCTTTATGTGATAATGACTATGATCCTTCCCTTTCATGACACTTTCAAAAAGGGACCAAGCATGGATGTCATTACAATTATGCCTCACCCCCCCCCCCCGAAAAAATTCCTGCAGACGCCCATGAGTTCCAGGTATGTGTACTGGTGGATCTGCTTTAACATTACAAGTAAATACGTTATGCTTTCTACTCATCTATGTACATTCTATGCACCTGTAACTTGGTTGTACCTGCACTGTTGTATATTATTCGGGGGATTGTAAACTATTAATATTTTTTATAACGTGTTTTCCAGTGTATGATTTCACTGGTCATGTTAAACCATCTATAACTTAGTTGTGTCATATGATGTTATGAGTCATAGTACGGGTTAGAATGTTACGAATGTCATCTATCTGGATTTGTTGACAGCTTTTGATGTGGTTCTTCAACATAGGTTGCTGTACAAATTGAAAGCGTTAGGCTTAGGGCAAAATGCTTGTAATTGGATTTAAAATGGTTTACAGAAATAGTGCACGCGGTTGTTGCCATTAGAAAATTCTCACATTTGGACAAAAGTGTTAGACAGACTATCCCAGGATTCAATTACCATAAGTTTTTTTTTTTTATATATATATAATTTTGCGTGTAGTATTAAAAACTATGTCTCGATGTTTAGTACGGTAAGAAAGTCAGAGCAGAATGTCACTTCAAGCAAAGACTTGGATAATTTGAGGGGCAAGTGACAGACTAAATTAAATGTAGACTAATGCAAACGTGTCTATTTTGGGAACAAATTAAATGGTTTCAGGTAGTAGAGATGGGAGTAATTGAAATGAACAAATCTGTCAATAACATGCACCAGGTTGACAGGCCAGTGCAGTAGAAGTTGGTAAGTTTTAGGGTAGCTAGACTTCACCTAAATAATTTGACTCTACCCTTCTCTCTGTAAGCAACACATCCAAATATATGACTCATTTGAAAAGCCTTAAAAAGCCTGTCAAAATAAAGATTGCATAGTAATGTGTGTGACAAAATATCTGACACTAAAGTGTTAAAAAATATATAAGTATTCAGGAAACATCTTAATCTAATGTGTTAAACCAGTCCTGCTCTCATGCAATGCATTTTCTACAATATAAAATCACTATAAATGCCAGCACTAAAAACATATTCTGAAATAAACAATGTATGATGTTGCAGGTCAGGACAGCAGTAGTAAGAACAGTAAATTAAATTCTGGGTTAGTGTGGCAGTAAGACAGAACATACACACATAGTGCTGATATTGGGAACACATTTCAGCAGTCACACGATGCTGGATTTGGAGACACATTTAGAACAGACACATATGTGATTGAAATGATCACAATCTGTTGAAAAGAAAACTTTTTTAATAATTTATCTAAGGAAGTCCCCATAAATTTCCTAAATACATAATTTGAAACATTTTTCTAACATCATTTGAAAAGCATTTGAAAAGCTTATACAAAAAAATAAATCAAGGTTTTTATTTGAGATGTCATATGCACTGAATATTTTATGTTCCATTGACCATCAGCTATATACTCATATGTACTCACAGCACAGAAGCTAAGCAAGTGAAATTTATGTAGTTTTTAAAAAGTTTCAATAAAGTCACTCAGACATTTTCATCTCAGTGAAGTGGTCTGGGTGCATTGGTCCTTTAAATTTAACCCTGCCATGTAAAATGTTTTTTAGAAACATTTCATGTGACATGGAAGCTAAGAGGAAAACACTAGAAGCATGCAAATCAGATTCCCAATGCTTCTCTTTGAGGAGCACTACATTGGACAATCTCCAGAGGAGGCCATACCTACTCAATAACATTGTGGGAGGTGAGGATGTGAACTTAAAAAAGGTGTCTCAGTGGTGAAAAGGTTGAGTAAAATCTTTATTTTATTAAAAGATGGTATACATAGTTACAAAGGCTAAAAAGAGACATGTGTCCATCACATTCAGCCTTTCTAATTTTATTATTATATTAATTTTAATTAAAAAGATGTTGGGGGGGGGGAGGGTGTATAAATATGGACAGTGCCATGCATGCATACCAGATTCCCAATGTTTATCTTTGAGGGACCCTACATTGGACCATCTCCAGAGGAGGCCATACCTATTGAATAACATCGTGGGAGATGAAGATGTGAACTTAAAAAAAGATGTCTCAGTGCTGAAAAGGTTGAGTAAAATCTTTATTATATTAAAAGATAGTATACATAATTACATAGGCTTAAAAGAGACATGTGTCCATCAGGTTCAGCCTTTCTAATTTTATTATATTAATTTTAAGAAAAAAATATGTTGGTGGGTTGGTATTAATATGGACAGGGCATATGGACAGGTTTGTATCCCTAACTCTGTAGTGTTCCTTTAACCCCTTAAGAACACATGACATGTGTGACATGTCATGATTCCCTTTTAGTCCAGAAGTTTGGTCCTTAAGGGGTTAAATTGTAGCTATTATGAAAAAATGCTAGTGGATGCAAATATGGCATTTTATTTTATTATGTATTTTCAATCACTCTATTCAGTTGTATTTTCATTTTTTTCTATTGTAGTCATTTAGTATGTTCCGCCATTATGTTTAATTGTGTAATTTTATGCAAATGTTGTTGTTCAGTACATTCTCTCTTAATATAGCTCTAAATGGTATTAGAAACAAACAGGCTTCATCTGAGTCCTTGGAATGATAAGAAATTTCGACACTGAGCATGCAAATCAATATTTAATTTCTTTCTTCTGTAGAAAACCTTAAAGTGGATTTAATCTTTTTTTCTTTTTTTTAGAACACAAAATGTAATTGAAAGTGTCGCTCAACTGTACTTTTTGACTTTTGCTTCTCAAAGTGGTCAAAAAGTGCTCATGAAAAATACGTTAGATGTGCGGTAGATACGGTAGATGTGCCACTTTTTTTTTTTTACTTTCAATTATTCATAGGATCTGCTCCTAAACTGGTCTGGCCAATCAGGGTAATTCATTCGAATAGCAACCATGGGAAAATGGTGAGAGAATTTTAGGGCAATCTAGTCTCGCTGCAAAGAAAATGAGTCAGAGGACTTAAATTTCTGTTTATATACGAATCCTGTTAAATGAATAATTCCATTAGTATAAAATGTACATTGGGGTGCTGAGTTTCTCGATCAATAAATGCATTTACCCCTAGCCTGTATCTTTACTCATCTACTATGTTCATAAATTGAAAGAATTATATTGATGTGTGATTACCTTCTTTGTGCCACAGTTTTTTTTAAGTTTGTTGGCCTATGTGCTATAAGCTGCCAACAATCACACATATTGCTTTTTACGTATTTCTTTTGATCATTGTCTCATGTCAGTATACATAGAGAGCACAGGTTATAATTATATAAAAAGATTGACATGGTTATTTACTAAGGTGAAAATTCAAAGTGAATGCAAAGTGAATTTCTAATTTAAGGTTAAAATTACCAAAGTGGAAAAATTCAGCTACGCTTTCAGTTTGGCTACTTTGACCTAAAATTTTACATTTACTTTAGTAAATAACTCTGATAATTATTTTTATGGACATAAAAATTATAACTTCATATGTACAATTATGGAGTTAAAATTAGAAAAATATCTAAAAGATATTATATATTATAATATAGTTGCATGTCTCACTCTATGTTATTGTATTATAAGACTTATTTCTCTGATCACACACTCAAGAAGCAGTTGGGCATTCTAAGAGAGGATCTGTTGAATGAACTTGTGCTTGCAATGCTACTAAATCTCACCTGCTCGTGGGTGAACAGTGGATTGTATAATCTAGGCATACTTTGATTCCAATAAACTAATTTAATTGATAATGATGCATGTTCGGCCATGTAGACATACATCCATCACTCACGCATACGTGATATTGGTTGTGAAATTGTTAGACACAATATCTTTATCTAATACCACCTGACACATTTCCCTTACACTGTCATATTTATAACTAGAAAAATAACAAAGAAAAGAGTTACGCACTATCCCAAATCTTTGTGCACATTTAAATAACTGGAGGTTTTTAGTATCACTCCAATGGCCATTTAAGTGTAAGCTCACCTGCCACACCAACACTTATAACCATAGAAATATAGAATATGAAATAAAAAAAAAATATTTTTAAGGTCAAATATTTTCTAAATATATCTTGGCTGTTTTTTTTGCTGTATTTTACCAGTGTGTATTGTCATTCCGAGTTAAAATATAGAGGTTAAGTTAAAATCTATACTTTCAAAAAACTGATACCTGGCTTCAAGGAAGACTTAAAATATCAGTTATGTTGAACAACATTTTGTCGCACCTGTGTCTATTTTATGTTTGCTGTGTCTTTATCAAGAAAGTATCAAAAGTAGAAAATGAAAGATCATTCAAAATCTAGCAGGCATCAACAGAGTCTGCTTTTAAAAGTGTGCACTTGTTTGATGAATTCAGAGCAGGTTTATGGTCTGAGTAGATGAATAAGGCATACAAGTACAGTTTAGACTTTTCATCCCAGACAAATATCCATCTCACTACTTGAAAATCCCAGTTCAACTTTTAATCAAATTCTAAATAACTAAAAGTAACATGAAATATACAATATCATAGAAAACGTGGTTTTGCTTGACTTTGGTATATCATAAGGTAGAAAAATACCATAAACAAATATTTGTTATGTAATTTTATTCTACTTTTTTAATATGTACAAAAATACTGCATGCTGTGAAGCACACTGCCACCTGCCACTTCCTGATGTAAGGACATACCTTGCAAAAGAGTCAGTCCTATTGAACTTACTCAGAATGATTTTAAATTATATAGTCAGTGTGAGACCACTGAGAGTAAGTGCTCCCATTAATATGACAAAGCCAACACTGACTCCCCATTTAATAACAGTAAATCTAGGCGAGTGGGGAAGAGAACAGTGTGACAAACCATCCTTTAAGACTAGGGGGACACAGTCATTCCCTCAACTAGTCGCCCCTGTGTATACTAAGTTTTTTCCAGTTCGGACCCATGAAATAATTATGTTTCACTTATAAGACAATATTCAATCTCGCTGCCATTAATCTGGTGAAATGCCAATAGAATATACCTATCTGTTTGACTCAACTATTTAACTGACTTGTTCACATTGTCGCTCTCCCATGCTTACATGTAACTACATGATATATAATTTTCTGTTCTCATACGTGGCCCTTACATGGCTTCTGGTATATTTGCACTATCCTCAATAATTGCTCTGATTCTCAAAAAAAATATCCTTTAAGATTTCCAATCTATTTAAATTATCAATCAATATAATTGTGTATTGCATAACTGTGTATATATATATTATTTTTACAAGTTTGTACAAGCGATTTAGATTTGGGTTTGGTAACCGCAATTAAAATTTTTATGTCTTGACCCTACAAGTTACATTTGACAATATTGTATGTTTTAAACAGGAATCTACTCCTTAAATGTTACATATAACTGCTATAAAATATAAAAAATAATGTAAAAATAATATTAAATTGTAGACATATTTCCCAAAATTAGGACAAATGGCTGAATGTATTTCTGAAGTATGTGTTCTAGCTGCGTAAGTTTGATATACAAAACTGTGAAAAATTTCGAAATTTTTTTACTCTTTTATTTTTTACTCTTTTTTTTTTCTATTTTACACTATGAAATAATTAAATAAATAAATATTTTACAATCCAGATTGTTTCATTTTGGAATTTGGACAACATCCTTAGTCCTTAGGGGGAACAGCATCCTTAGTCCTTAAGGGGTTTAAACTATAGTCAACCTTCATGTAGAATTTATGTTAATGTACAGCATATGTTACATGTGATACATTAACATAAAAATATGAAATATCATCACGATCTGTCTGATGGAATATAATGTGAATGATTTAAATGATGTAAATTATTCTGTTGCTCCAGCTGGGCTTCCATTAACCATTCACTTACTTTATCATAATCTCTGCATTTCTCTTGATTGCACTCACTCATTGAATTGACGTGTAGTCATGGGACACTAGCCATTTTTATCCAATGCGTGTCCCACCTTTACTTTACTTATAAATATTCTATTAAGAACAAAAAGTACATTTTTGTTCCTTCTCATTGTTAAATTCATTTTCTTTTCTTTGTTAAAAATGAGACACTTTTCTTTTTGGTAAAGGACATTTGATTAGCTTCATTAGATGTATTCTCGTCAAGACACATGCCCACACATTAATCATACGCAGATATGTCACTGTGGTTTAATAAAGAAAATGCCTTGAAGAATTGCATTGTTTAAAACAATTTCTGTTTTACTTACAGTTGTATAAAATAACGAGATAGGGCTTTATGGCCATAACTGAATTATGAATCCTTGCACTTCCCATCACTTACTTTATTACAACATGTCCCTTGCTAGCCTAACTCATTATTTTCTAATAAATTTCATTTAATACACTTCTATGTACAGTTATATTATTCCACTTCTAAAGCGAAATACACTTAGTCTGAAAAAAATTGAAATGGCCGATGATAGTAAAATACGCTGTTATTGAACATTGCGATAAATAAAAAAGAATTAACTGCCAGGGAGATCACTGACTTTCAAAGCAACACAGGAGTAAAAAAAAGAGAATTGACTATTTGTCATAATCAATAAGACATGACTAGAGTAAACATCCCAAGTTCTCCTGTTTATGGATTATGAATAAATTGAAATGTTTGCTGTGAATTTAATTAAAGGAAAGTTATGGATGAAACCTCAATACAAGAAAAAAAAATAGAAGTTGAAGCCAAGAGTACGGGTGTGTAAGTCATTTTAGTCTTTTGTTTCCTGTGACAGATTTAATAGTATTGCGGCATGTTTTTACTGATAGTGTAGGGGTTTATTTACCAATATGACAATATTTACAAGTAAATATTCCATAATCCAATTTTCTATTTGGGGCAATACATCAGCAGTTATTACAAGCGTTCTGTTGCCCTCTTCTATATTTCTGTTTTTCAGCTTGCTCATGCGGAAATGGGAGATACTTAACCAAGCAGCAACAGCTGCTGAATCTTAATTCAGTGCACAAAAGGGCCCAGGAGCTTAATACCCACGAATTGCAGGCAGCATTAGGACATGTAGTCCCATGGTGCCCTAACAATAAACATTTTCCCTGATATCCAACACTATCCTAATACACTGCTCATAACCCTAACACTAATCCTAACACTAACCCGAACATAAATTCTAACTAAACTTTGACTAAAAATATAATGACATATAAAAGATACATAACAGAAAATTATGAGAAAAATAATCCTCACTACAGACTACAGTTTTTTTGTGGGTTATTCTCCAGAATCTCTTAATGTCATATTTTTCCCATAATACATAGTTGAAAGATATGTAACATTTGTCTCTCCCCCTAAATTTGCGCACACATAAAATAACAATGTTGTCCAGTATTTCAACATAGAGTTTAAAAGTTTAAAAAACAGTTTTTAATGTGAAAGACAGCAGTGATAAGCTGGATCAAGTGGGCTAAGGTAGAAGCATTAGCATAAGCAGCAGAGAAGTGCTAGCCTGTGGATGGTTGGGTACACTCAGTTGGCATTAAACCATTTAAAAATTGTTTAACACTGAACCATAGGACTGCACAAAAGGGCTTCAGGCACAATAACTACTTCAACAAGATAAAGTTGTTATAGTGCCTAAGATGTCCCTTTTACATCAAATTGTAGAGTCTTTAAAAGAAATATCAAAACCTTGAAAATAAATGGTCTTTCATAGGTCTTCTATAGGTCTAATAGGTCTATAGGTATAATTATTTCATTTTTCAACATATTTTTCACCAATTTTCAGGACATCATTTTCTGTGGAATTGTGATCATAAAGATGATTGACTCTCTGATGAAATATTATCGTGAAGCAGACCTAGCTATTCAATGTAAAAAAAAAGAAAAGAAAAATGTCTAAAATATTTTAGTTGAGTGAACATAAGCCTTTCCTTGTTTTCACACACGTGATATATCATCATTAAGGCTTCTTATCCTCTGATTGTAGGATTTACAAGAACATTGTGAAAACCACTTTGATTAAGCAGCCTAAGTCAGATAAGATTTTCTTTCATGCAACAAACACGGAAGTCAGTATTTTATTGTAGCTTGCAAAGGGATTACTTCCATATTTCCTAAGGCCCACTTGAGGCAGCTAAGCTGAGAACATATATCAGATAGAGCTGCTTTCAAAACAACATCCAAGATTGGAATTGCATTATGACAAATGCATATATCTCATGAAACATAACAAAACAAACATGCAAAAACTATGCTATAATTTGTCTTTACAATCCAATACATGGTACTTTATACTGAATACTTACATACAAACTTAAACTTGCACAGTACGACATAGGTTTTAAGAAATAGTAATCCTACTGTAGCTTTATATGCACCCAAATTACTCCTTTATGGTATTTATCAAAATTAATTTCTGTTATTCGAAAAACATCATATTGATTAACCTCGGTCTTGCTGGATAACAGGGACTATCGCCTCAGATCTTACATGTTATTACAGCGGAAATTGAATGGTCCCCTAGACAATAATTTAACCTGTCTTGTAGAGGTTTGAGTTCAATAATATATGTGAATACGTACTAGACTGAGATTTGTTTCATTATAAATTCAATCTGAATTCGGTATGATCTGGTGATCATAAGAATTGCATACCTCTGAGCAGATATGTAGCTGAATCACAAGAGAACCGCAAACTAGATAAGCATGTTCGCTTTGCTTCTGCATTCTGCCCATGACACCAAAAAAAAAAGAGATGATCAATGGGGAAAAAAGATAATTGATGACTAGTGAACAGTCAATAAATGATGATTGTATTCACAGATAAAGTGACTAATAGAGGGGCGCAGCAAATAAAGTACATATATGCACTTACGTTTGTCTGAATAAATGAATTGCATTGGGAAGACCAGTCAGTGCTCTCTTCCTTGGATCAGTTTGGTTTATTGGTTGGAGGTGCATGGTGGCAGTAAATTGGCTGGTTAGATGGAGTGTAGTAGGAAAAGGAGAATACATGGATTCTATGACTTTGACCATGGAATTATTGTAATGTGTTATTTATGTCCATTTAATTATAAGTCCTGCAGTTTCTCCCCCACACCCCCCCTTATTATTGCTCCCATTTATTGCTGATAGGGATAATAAGTAAGAAAACATGACTAGATTTATGGTATTTTGCCAAAAAATCTGATTAAGTTCAATGAGAAGTTGTGTGAATCACCCGTATTGGCTGTCTGACAACCACCTGTGGTTTCCAATGCCTCCTTTTTAAGCAACAGTTACCCTACAAAACAGGTCTTCCTACTGACCTGACCACATGGCCATTATTGGTGGTTAGCATATGGAGTATGCTGGATACATATCAGGTATGTGTAAGCATGAGGGCAGGTGGAGAGCTGGAATACACTGTCTCTTCACTTTTTAAACTGTGCAGTCTTCTCTGCTACTAAAACACTGTGTGTAAGAGATGAATGGAGTTGTATAATCATCAGGGGAAGACTGGGAAAACAAACAGCCGTGGAAAAAAATGAATGCCAGGCCTTTAAGTCATTGTAATATGTGTGTATATATATATATATATATATATATATATATATATAAATACAAAATATTCAAATGGCATTAGGGCTGCCTGCACCCCAGGTGCTGCAGCCTACTGGAAAATATCCCAGTTTCCTGGTGGGCCAGTCCAACCCTGATGATCACAGAGGGTGAAGACTATAAAAATACCCATATCACAGTGATTCAGTGGCAGCAAGGGTTGCATGAAATATAAAAAAATATGAGACAGTGTCTGACAGCTCTTGCTGTGAGACAGTGTCTGACAGTCTTGATAAGCCTCCCCTGACTCCATGCTTTGAGTCTCCTCCTCACTCTTTTCACCTGTTGACAGCTCTCCACTGCAGTCTCATTTAAGCAGGAACTGAAAGCACTTTTGCACAGCCAGGTAGGACTTTGTCTGAGATTCGGCATATAGAAATTAACCAAAAAGGTTTAGTAGTGACATCAAATAGTAATGTCTTAACTTTAGCACTGTAGTTCTTACTGACTACATTTTTCCGTGAGACTCAACCAGAAATTAAACTGGCTAAGGGCATTTAGAAATATACTGTACTTGCACTGGAGTGTAACTGGTAAGGCATAAGTGTCAAAAAGCATTTTTTTTTTTATAATATAATAAAATATATGAAAAAAACACAATTTGGCCACTATGTGACACTCTAAGTAAGAACAACCTAATATATTATTGAAAGAATTTGAGTATTAGCACATTAAGTGGGCAAAGTCTGACAGGTTAAAGGCAAGGTTTATAGAGTGGCATTAAATTCCAGGGGTGAAGCCCAGTGCCCCACCATGGAAAAACATCACTAGCCACCACTGGCTTTCATATGGGAAAGCACTGGAATGGTTGAGATCCAGAGGAAGACAGGATGACATGAAATAGAACGTGAGAAATTTTTTTTTTTTTTATACTTTTATTTATTTCAGCTTTTTATTTTACGCTAAATAGAAAACTTTAACAGTAACTTTAACTTTAGAAATGCATCTTAGTATTTCTACTATCAGAATGTTCCTTTCATTTAAACTAGGGTAAATGGATGTCAATAGTTAAAAGTATCCTTACAGTTACTGAGATTTGTATAGCTGTTTCAATTGTGATTGTCATTGTATATAGTTTAAGCAATGGCCTTGCTTCAACTTTTAGTGATATAATTAACTTTCTTTGATTAAATTGCAATAATAAGTGCTTATGCTTTTCAGTGTTTTATCAAGTGCTTGCTCAATGACATTGTGGCTTAGTTGAAAAGCTAACAAATGCCCATGCTGAGCCATTGTACATTTCTAATATGATATTGTATTCCAAGTACAGTAAACTGGAGATAATAACAAGTTAGAGTGGCTGGTGCCTTATAGTTTAACAATAAAAAGTATTTTCAAAAGTGTTTATGCCACTGTTTCTCCAAGCCAGGTTTCCAGTGTGTCTGGATTCAGATGATTAGCTGGTTCTTTTGAAAAATATGACAATCATGATTGGCAGCTATTCATTAAATGTGCTATAGAAAGACCCCTGGGAGTACAGATCCAATGCGTTAGACTGTATGAATGGTGCAGTCAAATGTGTCAGCCTGATCAACAAAACCCATTATTTGTACCTTATCACATTCTCATTTAGAATAAAACATTAGTTGTGTGCTGTTTTATGTCCTTTACTAAGCTTATGAACAGAATTTGTTTTGCATTTATGGGCTATTTACTGGTCCTACATATAATTAAAGCAATAAGGGTTTTGTATAACAAATACAAGAGTACTGTAGACATACATTTTCTCAGTAATATGTCTAGTAATGAGTTTCCTTAGGGGATTTATATACCATATGTATTGGTGTGTTTGCGGCTTCAGATATTGTTTTGTTTTTTTGTTTGTTTTTTGCTTAATTGTGCTAATCAAGTAAACGCATAATAGATAGTCACGTGTTATTAATACATTAATCTCAGGTCATTTTTCTGTAGTAAAGTTATCTATTTGTAATAATGTATTTATGTGTTTTAAAACTTTTCCCGTCATCAACCGTATTTTACATGAAATGAATATTTTTGACCAATGCTTCCTGTCAAGATAGTTATACGAACTTTTATTAACTATATTAACATGTACTTGATGGCCATTGAAGTAGAAAGGTTATTGACAATATATATAAATGCAGCATGTGTAGAGAACTAGATTGTGTCTTAGTATATTATTAACTATTTCCTTTTCTTTCTGACAAAGTAGCATTTACATGTTAATACATGTACTATTTTCTACTGTCTACTCATATTAAATACAGTAAGGGTCAATTGCCAGATATAAAGACAAGCATTCTCTCTGCTGTTTAAGTACTATGCTTAATCGGAATCTAAATGTCAAGTCCTACACTTCTAAAGAGACTTAAAAGTTACTGATCATTGCAAGCCTGGTAGGCTGAATGGTTGAATCTTCACTCAACAATGGTCAAGTGGAAAATTTAATTCCTGTGCCTAATTTCAACTCATGAAATTTAAATCTGCCATTTTCAGTTTAACGTCGCATTTTCATTTTTAAATATATGACTAATACTGCAATTATATAAAAATGAAATGAGAAAAAATGGAATATGTACTCCAAATAATATATCACTGTTGTAGACACCACATCTTTTGTATTATATGAAGGCAGTGAAGTTCTTCAAATAATGGTAGAATCTTTTTCATTATGCAAGTTCCGCAACCAAATTAGAAAATAACTCTCTGCCCAAGGTTACATGTTGTAGGCTACGTGCCTAAAGTTACTTGCTATACAAAGTGAGTTTGTATCTGTCCTGTGTTCTGTGGGATCATGAAAGCTAGTGAAAATATTATTTTATCAGAATATTCTTAGAGTTCTAAACTAAAGTTAAAATTGCAAGGAATACAAAGTGAATTAAAAATCACTGTCAAATTTTAATTCCTAAATGGAAGAAATTCTCAATTATCTATGTTTCTGATTATTTAAGCCTACAATTGTCAATTCACTTTGCGTTTATCACAAAGGACACCTTAGTGAATAATCCTATTTGACTTTTGTGCAAAAATAGAAGCAGTATCTTATTTTTCTTAAATATTCTCTTCAAAACTTCAGTTCAATTTATCTCAACATGAAGAACTGTAATATTAACTATCATCAGCAATTATGTAACACATACATTCCACAGTGCTTTACAGTTGTACAATGGAGATATTTAGGCCTTTTTGAACAAGCTTACAATTAATAATAATAATATAGCTCTAGATGTTACAAATTAATGATCCTCTGCATGCACAATTGCTCCAGAGCCAACTGGAATGATTGTGTGCTGGACGGGAGGAATCAGCCAGTCCTGCTGTGAAGGAGACCTGTCTATAGGGCAGGTTTGAGCCCTCTGAATGCCATCATTGATTTATAAAACATTAAAAAAACACTTTATCCTAACGTGGCTGGTATTTATAGCCTACCTACTCAACTATGTAAAGGCCACATTATCGGAACTCAGTGGGTTAAATATGCTTTGCTAAAATACATTTTCTATTATAATACATGTATAGTTAATATAGAAAGCCAGTAGTTGTTTTATACAGTAAATGACCGATTTTAAGGCAGACATTAGAAATAAAAGAAAAATCCTTTTGAAGAGTATAGCAGCTATTTGTTGAACTGGCAAATCCCTCAATCTTTTAAATTAATCTCTTCCCTTTTCATTACAAGTCTTGGTAGCAGTGACAAGCTGGTCAAATGCCCACTCTGAGTTTCATTGTGTGGTAACAATCTCTTGCTGTTCTGACAGACATAGAGTATTAAAAAGAACTGTCTAGCTGGCTGAACTAAAAAAGAACTCCATAATTCTGCAAATAACATGACCTCAACGGGATTATTCTGTACCTCAATGCTCATTGTGAAGTTGTTAATTGATATTATTATGTGAAACCTAGGTACCACTGTAGTCAAGTGGATCATATATTACTGTTCTCTATGGACAAGAGAATATAAATTACTTGCTAAAAATTGACCCACACTGTGTTATGTCTCATTACTTCTAAACCTTTATAGACCTTTGCATAATTGCTTCTTTTACCTGGATTTGAAGAATGACAACCTGTTTATGACTTGATCTTCTTGTCAATAAAGAGTAGATTAATATGCATTATAAGTAATTGATGAGAACATGAGGGGTTCTATAGAAGAAGAAACGTTGTGTAGGTGAAACTCTAAGGTTAAGAGAAATTCCACTAAACCAAAATGAACACCCCAGCTTACTTTCCTATTTTTAGAAGTATCACTCAATATTGCTTTTTTCACATAATACTTACGTTACCTGGTAATAGACAATATTGCAAGAATCATTACATATTGTATATATTGTTGACAGCATAGTCACAGACATAGTAAGCTTGATCACAGATGACACTTGCAGATGTTGGCTGTGGCTTCATGGTTAAACTATTCATTCTATTCATTGTGGACTACATTTCCCACAATGCACAGCTAGCTTTTATGAATTATCAGTAGGCTGTCACTTTTAAAAAAAATCCTCATTTACTGGTGGAACTCTATTTACATCTATCCAAGGATTTTACTTATTTTTTTCCTGTGTCAAGTAAGTATATCTGTAGTATAGATTAATAAGTAGTATAAGCATGTGGGCTAACTGTTATTCTAGTGGGATCCTTTTTATTGAATGGAAGGCATTCTTCATGAAATACTAACAATCGGATAATAATAGATTAAATTATTCCAATGACAGGTACATTTTTTTATAACATATACACATGTTACATTAACTGTTTTTTTAGTGCATTCATTTATTTTGTAGTTTATTTTTTTAATCAAAAAAGAACATGGGATAAATGGATTTCTATTAAAAAAAAACACTATAATATCCAAGCATTCACTTTGCTAGAATCGTGACTTGGGGCCTTATGAACTGCCAGGTATTTAGTAAAAGTTCATGATTCTGCCATCTGCTTTGAGCTTCAAGTAGAATTGGTTTGCATAAAATAACTAAAGGTACAGATGTCTCTGTTCAAAACATGCATTCAAGAGCTGCCTTTCCTTTTCATGATATTAAAGTGGAATTACTTTATGGTATAGATTAGTTCCAAACACAGTATGTTGTTTACTGCTATTTGAAATGCTGCCTTTGTTATCCCTTACTGTTATAGTATCCTGTAACATAGCAATATATCCTAAAAGAAGAACATTAAAATGCTTACTGCTTTTACGTATATGTATATAACTTTAACAATAGTTTTTTTTTTACTTGTGTGCCACGTGGAGGGTGATTTTGCAAAGAAAGTTACTTCAGAATAAATGCTTTTGATTTTTTTCACTTAAAGAAAATAACTGCAAATAGGTTTAAAGATGTTTCAAAGTTCCATTTAGAAATGAATCTTCAGTTCATAATATGTGAGCTAATTTTTTTTTATTTTTTATATATATACAATATGCCAATGATACTTTTTTGTGTTTTTTGCATGAAACCTTGGCCAGTTTGCCTAGCCTTGCAGCTTAGTAATATAATATTGTGTGTTATGACTACTACAACTGAAAAACAGTGAATAAATGAGAAAAGACCAATGGGACTATCAATTCATAATTTAATATATTACTGTTATAAGAGAGCATTGTTTAAAAATAATTATTTCAGGTTGTTTGAAATAGATGCTTTAAATAGGCCCATACTTTAAGAAGGAGCACAGTATACCATATTCTAATAATGTATATGTGTTGTATGCTTAGTAGTTTATATACTAAAACAAGATTTTTCAACTAGCATGCATTACGTTGCTTGAGGCCCACCATTACTCTTGCCTCTTATTAATAAACAAGTTGGAAACATATATTGACTAAAGACAATTTGGAAAAGATGACTTAATATTGACCTGAAGTTTTGATATTTATTGGTAGCTGAGATTGTTACTTGACAGACAATTTGAAAATGTCATTTGACAAGGATGACCGATGGTACATTGTCCACCCTGTCTCCTCCAGCACCAGGGGCCTCCAGCCATCTACCAGGCAGAAATCAATCCCTCAGCCTGCTCCTTTTGTTTAGCCAGGAATCAACCCCTCTGTTTGCCCATAGCACAATCTTTCTAAAGATTATTTTTGACTCTGAGACCTAGCTGTATGCTCTATAGCTGATCCAAGTTGTCAGAGAGTAGTGATGTCGCTAGGCTCTTCGGAAGGAACATGCTCAGACACTGTACCAATAGGAACTGGATGAATTCTTTATTTTAAAATGGGGTCTACCTATTAACAATGCTATGTTTTACTTACTGTGAGGGATTAAAAAGAGTGCATAAAATATAAATATAAAGGCAACATTAAAATACAGTAAAATGTGTCACACAGGGGGAATCAGGGAAACTTAAAAAAATAAAATTCTAGAGCATTCTGCCTGACTTTCACAACATATGCAAATATATGCAAATAATTGAATCATGGTGCTGCATCAAAGTCCATAGTCTTTGAAATAAGGAGGCTTAACCTTTTAGGGCTCTTCATCATAAGTGGTCTATAGTCTCTAGGTAAGAGGCTAGTCTGTGATCCTCTCTTCAAGATTCCTGCAACAAAATATAACATACTTTCTGTAATATCAAACAGACACATATTACACTAAGAATTCATTCAGTGGTAATAATATAAAATGATAACTGTACCCTGGTATTCTATCACCAGATATATCGACCTTCTGTTGAATTGTTATCACAATTCACACAGCATCTTCTTTTTCTAAGATCTCCCTGTAGTGTTTACATGTCAGCACATAAAGTTAGTTTCTATATATTATTTTACATAATATGTTTTTTTTCTCTTTTTTTTCCCTTTGTATTCATTTTTTTTGCTGAGCCTACTATTTTTATACCTTCTATTTCTTTTGTCCATAATACAAAATGATGCTGAAATCAAATATTTCCAAACAGAAATCTGACAATGAGTAATACCTAGTAACTGGAAGCAAGGCTACCTGTATACATTTTAATAGTCCCATAAGGGGCACACAAAAGAATATAGACGTTTGTTTAAAAGTGCGTGTATTGGACGGTCAATTTCATTGATTCACTTACAATGTTTTCTGGGACAATCTATCCTCCATAGGGGTCTATGCTGCAGTTAGACAACTATATTCTTTCCATGAAGAAGCTAGCTTAAGGCTTAACAAGAGTCCCTGTGGTGAATAATTGTTCTTGATCAGCTGCCCTACATCTCAGCCTGCAATGATTGGTGCTCAATTATACCCATGACAATTACAGAAATAATCAATATGAAAAAGAATTACATTGTTTGGCCAGTTTACTATAAAGGTAATATAGTCATTCATAATAGAGCTTTTAAATCAAATTACTAAAGATCCTAAAAAAAGATTAGTTAACAGCTAATATGTATTGCTTCCAAAACTGTATCAATATAGATTAGACCATTTAACGTGGACTTGCTACAATGAGTTGAAGTGATCAGAATAGGTAAGAAGAGTTTTTAACAATTTTCACAATTATTATGAATTCTGCTGATAATTCTTTTTTAAAAAAATATGGGAACTAGAGAAGTAAAATTAAAAAAAAATAAAAATACAGGTTCACTTGACAAAATATCTTCAGCTCATCCCATACAGATATATGCTTCCTAATGACTTGTGATTTTACTAGTTTTTACCCTTGTGCTATGTTTCAATTATTTCTTTCTTAAAGACACTTAGAAAAACACAAACGTGATAGGAAAGCATGTACTCATTTCAATGCAAGTGCCACTTGCTGTCTGTTGCCTGTTGGAAACAGTAGTAGAAAAAGGCGCTAAATTCAGCATAATTTTATTTTGAAATTATTTTGTTATAATTTTTAAACATACAGGATAGCTCGCAGAATGCATATTAACCATTGCATGTTATTTAACCTTAAGATGTAATATGGAACTTGTTCAAGAATTTAGAGAATCACTCTAAGGCCCAAAAAATAGAAAATTAGTAACTTTTCTAGTTTTCTTTTGCTAATAAGAGCAATAGAGTAGTAAAAAATGATAGAACCTTTTTTTATATTTTATGTGATGCTTTCTTTTAAAAATGAATCACTGAATTAATTTGTACACTATTAAAACATGGATAATTCTCTAGACAAATTTTATTTAGATTGATGCACACAGTGGTCTGACGTTCATGAATTATGTATAGAATTTTACCTGGATGTGTTTGCTCAGCTCTGGATCATTTTCACTGCATTGTAGAACAGGGTAAATATACTAAGCATTATCTAAAAATAAATATATGGTAGTAGAGGAAAGCACAATGAACATAATGGTTTTCTGACTGTCATATTCACTGTCAAATCATACAGGCATTGTATACCTAAATCCCTCTGAAGTTACAGAAGCTGGGCAAATACTGTATTCTTACATAATTCATGTATTCAAGGTTTCAGTTTTTGGTTCTTTCAGTGACATTTTAGTTAAATCAGCATTTTTAGTTCATGAATATTATCCAGATTATTAACATTCTGTGCTGCTAAAAAAACAGACTACAAATAATTGGACAGCTAACACTTGGAATCAGAAATATTCAAAAGTTTTAACATTGAATATCGTTTATTATTATTTTTGTTTAAATATAAAGGGTGTTTTCAATTACAATTATTACACAGTGGAAGCTTTTATTTTTATATTTACATTGTTTACAATGTTGATTATTACTGTACAGTGAGTTTTATTAACCATCAGTCAATGTAGAGGCCAAAAGAACAACACTGAAAAATCAACTAATTTGATAAGGATCATTTTCCAGTTTGGTTACTTTGTCTAAATAATGAAAAAGTAAGAATTGCAGGGAATTCAAATTAATGCCAAAATAGCTAAACCAAAAAAGGATTTAATTGGAAGATTTTTCTAATTTGACTATTTTGGCCTAAATTTTTAAATGCACTTTGAATTCCCCATACTTCTCACTTTAGTGAAAAACAATGTCTGAGTTATTCACTAAAGTCCAACTGGACCCGTACTGAATGAGGAAAAAACATCTGTCTGCATACAGGGCCATAAGGACTGCAAAATCCAGACATTGTTCATACTATTTAATACTGTCTGGATTTTGCAATTCAGGCTTTGAATTTGTTCTGCATTTCAGGTGGATTGAACGCCACTGGATAGGAAATCCAGACCAAATTCTTCAAATCCAACGCTATTAGCCCACTGGCAGTGTTGTAATGTGGGGTTGTCAGATTACTGTCTACCTCCCTGTTTACACCTTTGGTCAACGAGCAAGCATATTTAATATAACAAACATAGGGGATATCTTTATGTCCCATTACCTCCATCTATGGTCAGCAGGTGGGAGCTATTATAATGTTTAGTGTGAGAACCTAGTGCCCCTCCCACCCATTGGTGGCAGATGGGGACCCTAGTTATAATATTCAGGGAGGAGAACCTAATGTCCTTCACACATTGGTCCCACATATTGGCAGCAGGTGGGGGTCCTAATTATAATATTCAGAAGGGAGGACCTAGTGCACCTCTAAGTACTCACCCATCAGTGGTGGGGGCTCTAATTAATTAATCAATAGGAGGGTGGACATGTCATATAATGGTATATCCCCACTTGTCCCTTCTCGTTGGCTGGCTAGGGTACCCAGTCTACCAGCCACCCCCAAGGAAAATGAAGTATCCTAATAATAATTAGGGGAGCCAATACAACTAATACCCATTAGAAGTCTTCTTTCTTTTAATTATTTTTTTTCTTAAACCCCAAAAGGAGCCAAATAAAAATTTATGAATCCTCATTTGAAAAAAATAAAAACCTGATTTCCAAAAATTAAGGTAAAAATTCATAAATGCACATCTCTAAAAATAATTCCTATTTACCCATGGAGAACTCCACACACACTGGCTCTGATTACGGGGAAGGACCTTATAAAGCCATACATATTACATAGCATGGGGACATATTTTACATGCAATGTAATTTCAGTAAGTGTGCTTTGGTTGATTAACTAGTAAGCCAACCAATCAAAGCCAGTCTACAAGCCACCCCCGAGGAAAATAAAGTATCCTACCTATCTATCTTCCACCTAATAATAATTAGGGGAGCCAATACAACTAATACCCATTAGAAGCCTTCTTTCTTTTAATTATTTTTTTCTTAAACCCCAAAAGGAGCCAAATAAAACTCTATGAATCCTGATTTGCAAAAAAATAAAAACCTGATTTCCAAAAATTAAGGTAAAAATTCATAAATGCACATCTCTAAAAATAATTCCTATTTACCCATGGAGAGCTCCACACACACTGGCTCTGATTACGGGGAAGGACCTTATAAAGCCATACATATTACATAGCATGGGGACATATTTTACATGCAATGTAATTTCAGTAAGTGTGCTTTGGTTGATTAACTAGTAAGCCAACCAATCAAAGCGCTGTGACATTCAAGTCTCAGGAGAAGTGATTCTTGGCAGATGGTCTTATTGACCCACACAGATTTTTATTTCAATTTTCTACTCTTTTAATGTGGTGAAAAGTCCTTATTAAAATATGGAAATAAAGTCCAAATGTAATAAAAAACTTGGTATTATGTTCGTCTCTGTAGTTTTGTTCCTTCCTGGTATATGAAGGAGGGTGATGAATGATGAGGTGGTGTGGAGTGATCCAACGGGTATCCAAATGAAAAAGAAGAGGTAATACTCACTTTTAGTAGAGCTTAAGCCAGCTCTGGTGTGGATGGCTTGCAGCGGTATTATCCCCGCTTATAGGATATATGGTGAGCTTCCTCTTCAGTATGATGACCGGCAACCAGGTAGAAGATGAAACGAAAAAGCAATAATAGTGCAATATGTCCCAAAAAGTAGATAAAAGGTATAAAAAATATAAAAGATACACTCACATTTAATAGAGCTTATACTAGCTCTAGTGTAGTAGGCGTGCAACGGTATGATCCCCCGTATCTGGGATATGCGGTGAGCGTTCGTTGGTACAGTTCTTTAGGGTGGTAGCAGGAGCTCAGGAAGAAGATAATAAAACAGCAATAGTGCTCTCAGTAAAATAATGCTGATTAATAAAATAAAATAAAATATACTCACAGTATATAGGGCAGACTAACTGCTCTATGGTATAGGCGCGGGTGGTATGATCCCCACCTCAGGATGTGTTGGAGTATTGACGACAATAAATAAAAAAATAAATAAAAAAGCCAGGTATTTTAAAATAAAAAATTAAAATAAATAAAAGATAGTGGTACAAGAGAATAAAGTGACCAAAATCTATTTATTGACAATAATTTAAAAAATATATTAGTATAATATCCAAACGCGTTTCACCAATATAGGCTTTATCAATGGATTAAAAACATGACAACCTGGCTTGTTAAAGTTTATATAAGCTATGAATAACCTTGAAAATTCGCCAGAACTGCTCTGGCCAATCACAAAACGAATTGTAATTACTTACATAAAACAGTAAAGAAACAGTAAAAAAACATATTAG
>OW240912.1:96825444-96938160 GCA_933207985.1 Pelobates cultripes | reverse complement strand
GGTAAACAGGTTGTTTACCTGCACATGATTAAATAAAATCAATTTTTTTTGATTGAAAAAGGCCTGTGAGTGCATCCTGGAAATCTCTTTTTTGGCTATATTTTGGACGCATTGGGGATTGCACCGAGGCAGATATATGGTGTATACCGAAGGGGAGAGTGCCAAGTTATCCACTGTATTATATATATATATATATATATATATATATATATACTAAACAGCCAAAATTATATATATATATATATATATATACTAAACAGCAACTTTAAACTCCCAGAATTTGATAGTTTGGGGGTTTGGTAACTGTACATGCCACAATGTCAATGTATCCCATTCCTAGGCAGGTCCTTAGAGCCTTCAATGACTGTTACTGACTTTAAGAAAGGAAAAAACGGTTTCCCTTCTACATATTCCCCTATGACATGTTAAAAAACCTGCTAAACTGACTGTCGCTGGAATCCCGATGCACTCTTTATCTTTCCAGCCTTGTGCATAAGAACATTTCTGGGAAGCTTCCACCCTACCTGAGTAGAATGCTCTCCCCAGCTGTTCCCACCTCCTATAACCTCCGATCCAGTACCAGCACGATATTTAGCATACCGCAATACAAAAAAAAAGTGTTTCAACCCTCATTTTCCTACAAAGCACCGCAATTATGGAATAACCTCAGGGACACAGTCAAATCTTCATTCAATCTAAAATCCTTTAAGAGATCTATGGCAATATACCTCAATACAGAATGCACCTGTCATGGTTGAATATATTTATTGCCTGTTATATATTAAATATATGTATATATATTTATATTGTGTGTGTATTGTATTTTTGTAATATTGTATCCTATTGTAACAATGCAATGTTTTGTGGACAAAGACCCAGGGCATACTTGAAAACGAGAACAATCTCAATGTATCCTTCCTGGTAAAATATTTTATAAATAAATAGATACATATTGAGACAGTAAGGATCAAGTAAGAAGTACCTTTTGCTATTAAAACATAATTAATAAGGAACTGTGAATGTTTTGGTACCTACTCATACTGGTTTACGTCTGTGCACTCTATACCTGGATTGCATACTTTAAGAATCTTAATTGTGAAATCCTACTGGAAGCTGAATTATATAGAATAAAAGGCCCCTATAATATATGATGTTGTGGGACTACTACTCATCAATTTGTTACTAATAATAATATAATTACTAAACAGCAAATTGTAGAAAATGAAAAAAAAAACTGCAATATTATTATTATTTTTTTTAATTTCCAACTCGGCTGATGTCAATTTGGCTATTATAAACTATTTTGCAATTCGTCTATCAGTTTGCTACAATGATGGGTTTAGTAAATAAATCCCTCTGTGTCATAATTGTGACACTTTTGATGGAATTTATTTATACATATACCATACCAAGAGAATGCGACTTTCATAGAGTGAGCGTATGTGTTTGTGTGTGTGACTTGCCTGTTTATTCCCCAGGTACTGAAATTTCATAGCATGCTAAGAAAAAGTTATTTATCTGCTCTCATTCCTATCTAACAGCCTGCCATGAATAGCTGCGAAACTAAATGAGTACCTAGAGCATAGACATTACAAAATTTAAAAGAAATATGAAATACATACAA
Source organism: Pelobates cultripes (assembly GCA_933207985.1). Taxonomy (NCBI): domain Eukaryota; kingdom Metazoa; phylum Chordata; class Amphibia; order Anura; family Pelobatidae; genus Pelobates; species Pelobates cultripes. Next base: position 96,936,536 of record OW240912.1, on the reverse strand, counting down.
AATGCCCCATTGTGAGATATTTCAAGTCCCACCATGTGGTCAAACATGAAAGAATTATTCTTCGAGTAACTGACAGACGTTGCAGCTTCCTGGATAAGGGTCAACAAGAAATTGTTACAAATGGAAACTAAATGGATGTTCTTTTTAAATATCAGGATTCCTGCAGGTTTAAATTATAAGTTCTATATCCTTTAATTATTGGGAATTATTGTGTACATTCTCCCACAATATTAATGAAAGAGATCATATGAATTCCAACATTCCAACACTGTATGTATTGCTAATTTATATTGTACAATTTAATTGCCCTAATGACATTTAAGGACCACTTAGAGCATTGGTGATACATCTCTTTAGTCAAAAAACAAGCAACCAGTTTGATGGTATTAACCGAAATATGTTAATAGTTTCAAATATATTTTTTATTCCAATTAAAAATAATATCTAGTATTTTATCCTGTACACAACCAGAATTATGCAGCCTGTGTTATATTATTATATTAAATAATATTCACAATTAGTGGTTAAGATACATAATTTAAGTAATAAAACATAAATGTATGCTTTAATGTTTCATCTTAAGAAAAGGGCACATAATACAAAACTAACAATATGTTGTGATTTTCTCACTTCATAAACAAACATTGTGGTATATAACTCATAATTAATTTGATTGCATTAATATTGTCAAATGTATTTTATTTAGAGGTATCTTATAGATTCAAAATGTATACAATTTATAAATATATATATATACCCCACTGTTTTTAAATCAAATATCAGATTAATATTAGTCATTATTATGTTTACCTGTTTCCAATAATACAGATTGAGTTCATTAATTAATTCCGCATCTAGAACTTGGGGCACCTATAAAAAGATATCAGCATGATTCGAAAGGATTCCAATATCACTGCATGTGGTGGCCTTAAGTGATGCTTAATGGATGTGAGAGAATGAAGTTTATTTTTAGTATCTGTAGAAGCACATTTAAGGAACAATGCTACAAACATTCCCTGAGATTAGACACCTTTAGTGTCAGCTGGTCCTTCTGTTACAATTCTTGCTTTCATTTTGCAATAACAAAAGACTCTGAAATGAGGTGGAATTTATTTTTAGATATTTACTTGGGTGGACCATAGACGCTTCTCATCAAGTAAACAATATCAAGTTAAAAGTGGTTAAGCAAACCAATTTCTATAATAACAGTTGCAGTCATTTGTAAGCTTGGGCAAATTGGACAATGGTGAGAAGCTGGTTTGATTGAAAGTCATTGAAGAGATCAGTTTGTCTTCTATGGTCTTTTAATATGATTCTTTTACATTATTTTGTACCTTCTTCATTATCTTCACATTTTACACTCACAGCTAACTACATCTTACTAAGAAATTATAAAGTGATGCTTTAAGTACCATAAATATACATCTTGTATTTGGAAACACCATGGTACAGTGATCTAAGTGTCAAACATTTCTATATGGAAAATCTAATGTAAATATTCCTGAGACTATAATCCGATGCGTTTTGTGACATCCAAGGTGGAAGCTAATCATTTCTTTGAGTGTGCAGGTTCTTGTACATGTACTTACACCAGGTGTGCATACTATTCTTGTCCTATATACCTTGTATGGGTTTGTATGCAGCTTTTTCTAAGCGAGGCTGTGCAGTACTTGACCCCATTTGCACAGGTTCTAGTGGCTTATATCATGAATCAGCGTGAATTAAGCTTTTTGCAACCTGATAAATGCAATGTTGTCTAATGGAGGTTATATGTGGATTTTATCAGCAACCTTATTGAAAACAATGGTTGGATCAGGATTGAATTATCAGCCAATTCTTCTATTCCTGCAAAACTAGTAGATTTTCATTAAACATGGAAGATTAAGATGTCTTTGTCTTTTTTTTTTATTTACTTTTTGAATGCATTAACAAGGCATTTCATTAAAATGTGTGTGTCAGCTCCAATCTGGAGTGCCCATGTAAAGCATGGCCATTCCACCCACATAAAGCAAATTCAACTGAAAGAGTAGTCTGTTGATAAAGAGTTGATACTTAACTACAATGAAATATTTGCATATTAAATAAACATGTACAATTCATAGATACCCAAATATTCTGGTATGTGCTTTTTTGTAATCTAAATTTAGACATCTCATTGAATCAGTGTGGCAGATTTTTGAAAATTTGAAATTATGCTACTTAAACAGAATTCTTCAAACCTTTGAGTGACAGAAGGCAATGTCAATCTAACCATGTGGCTTAGCTAATTAGTTTAAGGCACTAAGAAGCACTGGAACAGCTCAGCCAAAAATGTAAAAAAAAACATTTGTAAACTACTCACAATTGTCCTCAAAAAGCACTCATAGTGTTATATATACCTCTTAAGTGACTTTGTTCTTAAAGGATAGCTCTTTTTACCCCATCCCTCTTTGTACCCACTGGTGTTTCTACTTTCTAAGAGATTAGTAGGTTTTGTGCGTAAAAAGATATCAAAACAACATTTACGCTCCTTAGCCTGTCTTACAGAGCCCTCCCACTTAAGGCCCTGACCTTATAACTGAGGACCCCTTTGTGATGTCTGCTTGTTTAACAATGCAAGATCCTCTGCTACTGTTATGAAATCCAAAAAACAATCAAATAGAAGGATGGGACTGCGCCAATAGACAGAAATGAAAAGTCCTTATTAAAATATGGAAATAAAGTCCAAATGTAATAAAAAACTTGGTATTATGTTCGTCTCTGTAGTTTTGTTCCTTCCTGGTATATGAAGGAAGGTGATGAATGATGAGGTGGTGTGGAGTGATCCAACGGGTATCCAAATGAAAAAGAAGAGGTAATACTCACTTTTAGTAGAGCTTAATCCAGCTCTGGTGTGGATGGCTTGCAGCGGTATTATCCCCGCTTATAGGATATATGGTGAGCTTCCTCTTCAGTATGATGATCGGCAACCAGGTAGAAGATGAAACGAAAAAGCAATAATAGTGCAATATGTCCCAAAAAGTAGATAAAAGGTATAAAAAATATAAAAGATACACTCACATTTAATAGAGCTTATACTAGCTCTAGTGTAGTAGGCGTGCAACGGTATGATCCCCCGTATCTGGGATATGTGGTGAGCGTTCGTTGGTACAGTTCTTTAGGGTGGTAGCAGGAGCTCAGGAAGAAGATAATAAAACAGCAATAGTGCTCTCAGTAAAATAATGCTGATTAATAAAATAAAATAAAATATACTCACAGTATATAGGGCAGACTAACTGCTCTATGGTATAGGCGCGGGTGGTATGATCCCCACCTCAGGATGTGTTGGAGTATTGACGACAATAAATAAAAAAGCCAGGTATTTTAAAATAAAAAATTAAAATAAATAAAAGATAGTGGTACAAGAGAATAAAGTGACCAAAATCTATTTATTGACAATAATTTAAAAAATATATTAGTATAATATCCAAACGCGTTTCACCAATATAGGCTTTATCAATGGATTAAAAACATGACAACCTGGCTTGTTAAAGTTTATATAAGCTATGAATAACTTTGAAAATTGCGCCAGAACTGCTCTGGCCAATCACAAAACGAATTGTAATTACTTACATAAAACAGTAAAGAAACAGTAAAAAAACATATTAGGCACATTAATATACCCAGTGGGATGTAAAATATATAATTTAATTAAAAAAACGAGGTCTGTGTAAAGAGATATGATAACTAGTATTAGGTCATGTGACGCGCGTTGTGGGCGCGACGTCACTTCCGGTCGCTCGGTATGCTGGGGCATGTAGTTGTATCTTATACTACATGCCCAAACAGCATACCGAGGAGGATATAGAGCCTTGTGATAGGCTCAAAAGGGGGGAATAGCTTAGGACCGGAGGGGAGAGGGAGGGAAATAGCCGAAAAACGTCTAGAAAATGGGGTCGCGGCGGCCATCTTGGTTGGGGAATGTTTGGTGAGAAACATAGCGGCGGCCATATTGGAGGAGGCAGAAGAACTGAATATACATTAAATAGACATATATCAATAAAAAGAAGGGGTACAATAATAAAAACTTGTAAGAAGTTAAAAAACCATGTAATGTTAGTCTCCAAAAGAGTATATGAGACAATAAAATAAATCTAAAAGTGTAAAAAAAAAAAAAAAAAAAAATTTTTTTTTGAATAAAAAAACAGACAATAGTGGATAATAAAATGACAATGTTATATAAAATTGAATAAATCAAAATCAGCATTTAAGCCATTTGGGGTTAAGGTTTTCAAATTAAAAACCCATTCCATTTCACATTTTCCCAGAATATTTTTTATGTTACCTCCTCTCCATGGAATAGTGCATTTTCTTATGCCAATACATTTCAAATGGCGTGGATCGTTATTATGGATAGAGAAGTGTTTGGATACAGTGTGGTTTTGGTATCCTTTTATAATATTACGACAGTGTTCGCCTAATCTTGTTCTTAAGCTCCTAGTGGTCATACCAACATACTGCAATATGACCACTAGGAGCTTAAGAACAAGATTGGGCGAACACTGTCGTAATATTATAAAAGGATACCAAAACCACACTGTATCCAAACACTTCTCTATCCATAATAACGATCCACGCCATTTGAAATGTATTGGCATAAGAAAATGCACTATTCCATGGAGAGGAGGTAACATAAAAAATATTCTGGGAAAATGTGAAATGGAATGGGTTTTTAATTTGAAAACCTTAACCCCAAATGGCTTAAATGCTGATTTTGATTTATTCAATTTTATATAACATTGTCATTTTATTATCCACTATTGTCTGTTTTTTTATTCAAAAAAAAATTTTTTTTTTTTTTTTTTTTTACACTTTTAGATTTATTTTATTGTCTCATATACTCTTTTGGAGACTAACATTACATGGTTTTTTAACTTCTTACAAGTTTTTATTATTGTACCCCTTCTTTTTATTGATATATGTCTATTTAATGTATATTCAGTTCTTCTGCCTCCTCCAATATGGCCGCCGCTATGTTTCTCACCAAACATTCCCCAACCAAGATGGCCGCCGCGACCCCATTTTCTAGACGTTTTTCGGCTATTTCCCTCCCTCTCCCCTCCGGTCCTAAGCTATTCCCCCCTTTTGAGCCTATCACAAGGCTCTATATCCTCCTCGGTATGCTGTTTGGGCATGTAGTATAAGATACAACTACATGCCCCAGCATACCGAGCGACCGGAAGTGACGTCGCGCCCACAATGCGCGTCACATGACCTAATACTAGTTATCATATCTTTTTACACAGACCTCGTTTTTTAAATTAAATTATATATTTTACATCCCACTGGGTATATTAATGTGCCTAATATGTTTTTTTACTGTTTCTTTACTGTTTTATGTAAGTAATTACAATTCGTTTTGTGATTGGCCAGAGCAGTTCTGGCGCAATTTTCAAAGTTATTCATAGCTTATATAAACTTTAACAAGCCAGGTTGTCATGTTTTTAATCCATTGATAAAGCCTATATTGGTGAAACGCGTTTGGATATTATACTAATATATTTTTTAAATTATTGTCAATAAATAGATTTTGGTCACTTTATTCTCTTGTACCACTATCTTTTATTTATTTTTATTTTTTATTTTAAAATACCTGGCTTTTTTATTTATTGTCGTCAATACTCCAACACATCCTGAGGTGGGGATCATACCACCCGCGCCTATACCATAGAGCAGTTAGTCTGCCCTATATACTGTGAGTATATTTTATTTTATTTTATTAATCAGCATTATTTTACTGAGAGCACTATTGCTGTTTTATTATCTTCTTCATGAGCTCCTGCTACCACCCTAAAGAACTGTACCAACGAACGCTCACCGCATATCCCAGATACGGGGGATCATACCGTTGCACGCCTACTACACTAGAGCTAGTATAAGCTCTATTAAATGTGAGTGTATCTTTTATATTTTTATACCTTTTATCTACTTTTTGGGACATATTGCACTATTATTGCTTTTTCGTTTCATCTTCTACCTGGTTGCCGGTCATCATACTGAAGAGGAAGCTCACCATATATCCTATAAGCGGGGATAATACCGCTGCAAGCCATCCACACCAGAGCTGGATTAAGCTCTACTAAAAGTGAGTATTACCTCTTCTTTTTCATTTGGATACCCGTTGGATCACTCCACACCACCTCATCATTCATCACCCTCCTTCATATACCAGGAAGGAACAAAACTACAGAGACGAACATAATACCAAGTTTTTTTATTACATTTGGACTTTATTTCCATATTTTAATAAGGACTTTTCATTTCTGTCTATTGGCGCAGTCCCATCCTTCTATTTGATTGTTTTTTGTATTTATCCCAAGGTCACTTGAGGGAGTCCTTGTTTGGGATTGCTGCCTCTTGTATCTCTCTCCAATATATTAGCGCTGACTCTATTCTCTATCTTTTAATGTGGTGGCTAACTAGTAAAGCACTGGCCAGCTTCCATTTAGTTAACACCTGCATTGCCAAGGGTTATTAACCTATTGGCTTGCTGACTGCTAGTGCTGCCAGTGGGCAAATAGTACTTACAATTATAAATTGCTTGCATGAAAACAAGTGAACAATATTTTGCGAATGTGCATCCTGCTGGATGCATTCGGTCCCTATTCAGTTTTAAAATCGGTTTCTTGTGAATCTTCTGTATGCTATATTTTATATAGGATAGGATTTGGATGGGAAAGCATTGATTTTAATCTGAACTCCAAATACATTCAGGCAATTGCTGCAGATTTCCTCAGGCTAACTGAATTCTGACTTAAGTAAATATGAGACTTATCATTGACGTCGGAATTTGGTCATTTTCACCAGATTTTGTCCATCTGGACAAAATCTGTTGTTTAGAGAAAAACCCTGCATGTTTCCATCTGATAAATAAACTTAATTGATTTGAATATTTTGTTAACTGAGAGAAGAAAATTAGGGGGTGAGGGAGAAGAAGAAAGAGAAAAAAAACTTTTTAGAGTATACATTTTGGAAGGGGTTATTTACTAAACTGCAAATGAGTCATGTGTCAATGTTTAGTAATTGCAATGTGTGTGTCCTAAATATGTTACTTCAACTTTCTGACACCATGACATACCTAGGCATCTAAAGTGTAGTTGTGCACCATTATTTTTCTCGCCGTAGTATATATTCATCATAGAACAATCCAGGTAACAAAATATAATGCTTACTACTACATTAATGAAAAGTTGTGAAATGTCTACAATAAAATGCTTTGATTCATCTGCTTTCAAATATATACTCTTTTAGGCAATTAGTAGCTAATAGATGATGAACTGCTACCATTTGGTTAATGTATGACTGGAATATGAGATGTGGATTTCCAAATTTCGCAACAGGATAAAGATCAAATTCATATGACAGTATTTTCTATAGTTTTACACATTAATAACCAATAACAATTGACACAGATAGTAACAGTAACATTTGCACCAGATTACTTGCACTTCATAATTGCTATCATATTAGCATTAATATGTGTCATTTTAATTATAACTGTTTGTGATTAAAACACCAGTCTATCGTCAATTGCCCAATGGAGTATACATTATATGTAATGATAGTAAAGAACTTCCCAATAATAATCCGCCTGATAAAGTAGAAGCACTTGATAATGTGAAATGTTGCAGATGGTACTGCTGCATTATCTAGTTTACCATCTTGAAACTGGCACCTAAATAGCTGTCCCATGTGTGTGACTGGTAATTGCTATGTTAATTTCTATAAATGGTTGGACCCAAGGAGCATTTAGAATGATTGTGTTATAAAGTAATTTCAGAGGTCAAAAAGTGGAAGAGTTATTAGAACAGATTGCTATAATTGTTAACAGCATTTCATTTAAGAACCACATTAAAATCAAATGATGTAACTGCATTGATTTTCATGTTCACAGAGGGAATAAATCATGTCTGAAAATTTATAAAATAACGATGCTTGTTCGTAAATGTATATTCGGGAATTTATAGTTACCTAGTATATAATTACCAGATTCATAAATGCATACAAAATTCTAAGCTACATTTTTATATTCACGTTTATTTTAAAATTATATTTTCTGGAGAAAATAAAAATGGTTGACTTATCTTGGTGAAATTGATCATGAATTTTTGATTCTATTACCCAAGTTAAATGTAACTCTTGCAGTTGATGACCACCATATTTACTTAAACAACAATAAAAAGTTGGAGAAAAAGTGATCAGTTGTTTCCCTTATAAATATTTTATCCCTAGTTATTTAATCAGAAGAAAAAGGTGGTCGAAGCAGCTTTATTGGACATAAAAAAAAAAATGACAACGTTTTGGCCGACAACAGGGTCTTTGTCAAGCTTGAGTTATTAACATCTTCACAATGCAGGATAGGAAAAAAAACAAGAATGCTGAAGTCTAGGAAGAGCCTGGGTATAAATAGATAAATCATTTTTGTGAAATACGGGATGCAGAAATAATGCATGAATAATTAATATATAAAATTGCATTGAGAGTGACATCATGTACAGCATGCAACATCTCTGCAGGAAAAGATGTAGTATAGAATCAGGGAGGAAGATCTGTGTTTATTTACTTTTTAATATTTGTATTGCACCAAAATGTATTCATAATGAAATAACTCTATTTTACAAGAATACATAACATATAAAGAACATGTATAAAATAAATACTGCCATATTACAAGGTATTGTAGTTAATAAAAAGTATTGCAGATAAAAAAAAAATCAAATAAAAAGTTACCATGAGAAATACTTGAAGCAACTGGTGTTGGAACCAGACGTGAAGTTAGTCTATGTGAAATGTTATGGTCTATATGCCTTCCAGTAAAACAGATAGAGATGGTTTATTGAATTCTGCTTTATGTGTACTGTCACACTTATTTGGTCTATTGAATGACACTGTAGACTGATTCAGTTGAGAGTGGAACAAAAACAAACTTTGTTCTTTATTTTTAACAACCATATAGTCATTGATTTTAACACTTGTGACGGGAATGTTAGATCCAAAACTGTAAGACCACCCCAGCAATAAAATAAACAAAATCCGTGGTTGCCACAGATATTATGAGAGATAAATATATCCGTGGCAACCAGACTCATATTGGAAATAAAAATGCTAACTGATCTTCCATTGCAGTCTATTGTAGAAGGACAATATGCAGAATCAGTGAGACCAGGTAGAGCAACTTTATGATAAATAGAACAAGATTTTTACTTATGCAAATTGACGCCAGAGGGCTTCAGAATGCACAGACTGATTTTAAGCATCAGAAGGAGTTTCATAAATGTAATTAGTGAAAAATTTTCATTTTTGACAATTTGGGTAACAAGCAAGTGTGACATATTGTATCTCATCTTTGAAATTAGGACACTTGTGAAATATATATATTTCAAGACTGTAATAAGATCATTCCTACCTTTCAGAGTATATTATGCAAGTGTTTCATATAAAAAGGGGATTCTGGCTGGTCTACCAATAAAATAAAAAAAATGATTTTTCTTAGTACTCTATTACTCAGGTGATTCTTAAAATACATCATTCAGCCAAAATATGTGTACTCTCTAAATAATTATACATCTTTATATTATCTTCATGTATGATAAAATATTTTTTCATGCATTCAGCATTATGTATGATATTTTTCATTTCCAGTTAGACAATAAAAACACATTTGCATTTGCAAAAAATAAATAATATTTCCTTTAAAAACCACGAAAATTATATTGCACATTTTAAATTATTGCATAAAAATTAAACTAAATATAATTCATCAGCAGAGATTAATTAAAGAAATATTACTGGCTTGTATAAAACAACATATTACTGACATCAGGGAATAGCAAATAAACCATTACACTATTTCAATTACAATGTGTTCTAACATGTATGACTAATGTTGCAAATGTAATTTGGAATACCCATACAAAATGACATTTCACTCCAGCACAAGACATTCAATATTTGCTAATTACAACTAGCTGTTCTTCTGGATACTGACACTCCCAGCAACAAATTTCATCTCGGAGTCTGTTTGAAGCCAAACAATGTCCTCTAGTGGCACACAGTATGATAAAGTATCAGGTTGAATATATATAGACATTTCCAGGTTGGGAATAACATCACATTTTCATCCTCCTAAACTTAAGTACCTGGTACATTTTATACAGGTTTAAAATATAGCTTCAGAAAATATTCCATTCTGTTAGAAAAAAAAATTTTCTTATGATGTATCTACAAAAATTTTAATAGACTTTATTTGTAACTTTTGTAGATAAATTATTAGATTGTTTCTCCTAATAGATTCATTTCTGATGCTGAATCAAACAAATTAATTAGAGGTCAATAGTCTGCTAAATTGGAGCAATGTCTTACGCAGGTATCTTGCAGAGCAAATGATATGTCAAAGACAATTCCCGATTAACGTGGTGCTTAAATGTACTAGGCCATATTCAGTTTTATGCAATGTGTGATAAAAGAGACAAACAGATAAAATTGTATTTATTTTTCAATTGCCACCACTAAAATGTTTTTCATAGGCAATAAATATTTACTGAACATCATTTTTTTCTGCAGAGAAACCAATGCAAGCAATAATACAAAACACTACCATTTTGCCTGAGATAAAGTTTCTCATGTTGAAAACAAGCACACATACTACTGATAATGTTATGGTTACATAGGTCCGGTACAAAGCAAGTCAAAGCAAGACTTATCCAGATAAACAAATTGGCCTTGTAGCAAAAAATAGCCTTGTAGCAAGCTAGTAAGTGGTATAAAGAAAAGCTTGAACACCATACACTTCTTTCACTGCATTGAGCTGGTAGGATTTTTTCATTTGTTTTTGTGGGCTTTTTTTTATGTGTGTGTGTTTGTGTGTGTCTGCGTGTTTGTATATGCCATTATGATTTTATTTTATCTTAAATGCACTACTTCTTTCAGTATAGCCAAAGATGGAATCTTAAACATACACAAAGATAATGTGAAATTCTCTCAATAGAAGTTAAATAGAAATACGTAGCTAGTGTTGGTCTTGATCCAACCGTAAAGAGAATAAAGTGTAGGACAGCATTCTGGTGCTAGACAGCTAATGGTAGCAAACCCTGCCCCTCCATGCCACCCTCCTTCATCCCATCTGCCTGCCTTCCCTGACCTCTTTTCCCCCTCTGGTGAGGGGACGTCAGCAAATAAAGATGAGGGGGTACTGGTCTGTGGTTAGTGTAACCCTTAAATTACTCACATGCTCATTAAACATTATTTGTGGTCCTTGATTTACACACGTGATTTCTCTTCTTCTGGATGCCATCCAGCCCAGCAAGCAATGAGACTGACTCCATGCCAACAGATCAATACTTAAAGGACCACTATAGGCACCCAGACCACTTCAGCTTAATGAAGTGGTCTGGGTGCCAGGTCCAGCTAGGATTAACCCTTTTTTCTATAAACATAGCAGTGTCAGAGAAACTGCTATGTTTATAATAGGGTTAATCCAGCCTCTAGTGGCTGTCTCATTGACAGCCGCTAGAGGGCTTCCACGCTTCTCACTGAGATTTTCACAGTGAGAAGACATCAGCGTCTATAGGAAAGCATTGTGAATGCTTTCCTATGGACTGGCTGACTGCGCGCGCAGCTCCTGCCGTACATGCGCATTCAGCCGAGGAGGAGGAGAGGAGGAGGAGAGTCCCCCGCCCGGCGCTGGAGAAAGAGGTAAGTTTAACCCTTTACACCCCCTAGAGCCTGGCCGGAGGGGGACCCTGAGGGTGGGGGCACCCTCAGGGCACTATAGTGCCAGGAAAACAAGTATGTTTTCCTGGCACTATAGTGGTCCTTTAATGATCATGTAAGTGATGTAATAATTATGTAATGGGCACTTTATTGTTTAATTTAGTAGATTAGTGGTTGGTAGGTTGATTTATTAATTATCAGTTTGTTGGGTATAAGTATTTAAATGTTCATTGGCATGTTAGGCTTGACAAAGCTCGTTGTGTCAGCCAAAATTATATGAGATAAATATTATACATGTATTTTGCAGTACATTGATAGGCACATTTTTATGAATTTGGTTCACATTTCAAGTTAGAAGAAGTAACAAATAAAGGGAAAAGAACACACACACACATATAGTTATATATTACCTTTATTGATCTTCATTTAGTGGCTGTCCATTAACCATCAATTATCTTTTTTTTTACCATCAATCATCTTTTGGGTTGTTCATTCCACATATGGCTTGTGGCTATTTGGAGTGACAGAATTTGGGCAACTTACCAATCATCCAAAATGTTGAGAAATTGTGATATGTTTTAAATCAAATCCACAAATCTAAAATGTGTATTCTTTTCTGTTACTCTTTTACTTTCAGCCAGTTAAAGTAGGCTGTCAGATTTAAATCAGAAAAGAATCACCCATGTTGTTAATCGAACCTGGTTCAGCAACACTGCTTCCCTGTTCTTATCTATATAGAGGTTCAAGAGACTTCCTAGTGCTTTCCATTGATCGCTAGTGTGTTCCTGCCCTCATTCTTGCAGAGATCAGTAGCCATCCACCACTAGAAGCATTTGCCTAGACATGAGTTATACGTACATGAAAGGTGTCAATCACTGCTTAGCATTAATACTTTTTTTTAACCTAAAATGAATGGTATGAAAATAGTAGATGGATTAAAAAGAAAAGAGAATAACAGGTAATATAGAGAATATAAAACTGAAAAATAAAAAATAAAGAAACAAATATAAATTTGTTATATATATATATATATATATATAAATATCAAAGGAATGATTTTAATCGAGTGATTGTTATACTCGGTTACTTAATGCATATTTGCTATCCTGCTTATTGTCTGCTGTTCATATTGATACTTTTAATTTGTTAAAATATTTACTGGGTATGTTTTATGTTTTTTTGTTTACTTACCTTTGTATTATTTTCAAACGACAGATGCAAAAAAGGGGAGCAAATCGCCTCGCAGGGTGTAAACCATTTTTATAAAAATTAAATTCTAATAAAATCACTAAACATAAGTACACTACACAGCAAATATTATTATGTTATTATTTATATAGCGCCAACAAATTCCGCAGCGCTTTACAATGGGTGGACGAACAAACATGTAGTTGTAACCAGACAAGTTGGACACACAGGAACAGAGGGGTTGAGGTTCCTTCTCAATGAGCTTACATGCTAGAGGGAGTGGGGTAAAGTGACACAAAAGGTAAGGATTGTATTAGACTAATGACAGTTGCAAGAGAGGAATCAGTCGGGAGCTATTAACAGTTTAAATGATACGCTTTTATGAAGAAGTGGGTTTTTGATTATTTTTTGAAGGAGTGGAGACTGGGTGAGCATCTAACAAAGGAGGGAAGCGAGTTCCACAGGAACGGTGCAGCCCTCAAGTCTTGAAGGCGAGCATCAGAGGTGGTAGTACGGACAGAAGATACACGTAATAAAAAATAAATAAAAAAATAGCTAAAAAAAACAAAGCAAAACTGGAAAGTAGGGGATGGGGGGAGAAAGAAGAACATATCTAAGACACCATGCCTATTAGATATATATCAATTATACAGTTTCACATTAACTGTGTTTGTTTGTGGCATTGTTCCAAAAAAAAAATGTCATGTAAGTTTTATGAGTGACAATGGTTATCTCAAGAAGGTAAAAAAGTGATAGAACTTTTACAATATAGATTATAGGTGTGATATAATTTGTCGCATATTCAAAAAGAATTTGTATTGAATTTCAAATTTAGGGGCAAAGTAGATGAACTGGACAAATTATCCAAGTCTATTAGGTTTCCTGTCTACGTTAGCTTTTTGGCAGCATACAAAAATTTAGCCTGTGGATGGTTTCAGTGTAAATATTGACATAAATCAAATACTGCATGGTGCTATTCTATTTATATTAGTGCTGCTGGGAACTTCAATGGAAGTTGTATGAAAACCAAATTGTTGGTGCAAGCATTAACCTCCTTCATGTTTCCATGAAAGTACTGTGTATGTTTATGGTGATTTGAGAGCTTAATTGATGTTTAATAGCAATATTTTATGAGGTTATAATATATATTTTGTACTATTATCATACCCCAAAGTTCTGTTTGTACTTTACTAGAAGATGTAAACGAATAAGAAACTGTGGTTTAACATCATGATCTGCAAGCTTGTTGAAATAGAGTGAGCTATAATAGCAATGCTATGTCATTTTCAGTAGAAATGGTACGTGAGCTTTAGTATAATCCTTAGACATTGTGCTATGTGAGCTTCAATCATTTTGAGGTATGACTCTCAAGAAAAGACAAAATTAACCTTTATAAGTGGAATGTTTTAATACAAATACTATCTGAGTACCAAATACTATACAAGTTTCATGTTTTCAATGTGTTATGCCTTTGGGCAGTGCTAAACAAATATATATATATTTTGCTAGAATGATATTTAGCATTATTACTAGATCACAGGTGTCTATAACCTTAACTTGAGTCTTAAATGTTGTAAAAAAGTTGTAATTGTTTATGGGTATAAATAAGCCATGTTTAACCATCAACAGTTCATAAGTAGTTTTAGAAAAGTGCTTAACTGCAGTAATTGAGAAGGACCGGCGTGGCCAATAAATCCCTATTTTTGGAAGTAGTAGGAACTACTAGAAACTGCTTCATTAAAATGTCAGACTCTCTTAACAGCTTATAGGAAAGCTATTTAATTGAGAGAAATATAAATCATATTACAAGCAGCATGCTGTTCTGTGTATGTAGACCATAAAAAATTAATGAAAAGTTGTAAGTCAAACATCAGTTATTCTTTTTTACTTATCCTTTAATGTGCTAACTGATTGGTTCTTATTAAGCATTCATACTTTCCATTTCAGTTTTAATTAGAAACATATGTTTAACAGCATGCCATGTTTTTCCCTTAAAGAAGGAAAGAGTGACTCAAAAAGATGGACACTGTAGCATAGAGAGGGATAGCAACACAAAGTGACAAGGCGTGAGTGGCACTAAGAAAGTGATTGTAACGGCCTGTGGGTACTCCGGCTGAGTAATTTGTTACTACTTGGCTTCCTATGCTATTTACGGAACATCCGATATCACCTTGCTGAGTCTAAGTATTAGGTACCATTAAAAGAGTTAAGATGTCGATCGTAAAGTAATCTGAGCAGCATTTGGAGGTAAAATATAGTGAGTGATTCTAGCAGTGATTATAGCCTTTACTACACACCATGAGTCGAGACTACATGTAGTTGAAAACAGAACTTACTTTATGACAGCTGTGCAGAGCTAATTATAACCACAGAGGGTAATTTGCATACAATAGGGTAATTAACAGTACGCACAGTTCCTCTTCCCATAAGTCCTTGTGTTTCTTGCTATAAACAACTCTCAGCCGCACCAAACAAACACATACTCAGCTCCATTTTGTCCATATAAATCTAACAACCTGTAACAATAAATGCCCCTTGTAAAATTACGAGCCAAGCAGAAGCCCCCACCCTGCAACCCTGGGTCCATGACAAGAATTAGGTAGAATGGGCAGAAAGAGAGACAAAAGACAATGAGAGAGACAGCAGTGGTAACTGATGATGCGAGAGTTGAGAAAGAGAGAGAGACACAGATATTTGTATTAGCACAAAGTGCTATTTAGGCTCATGACATGTGCATAGTTGTCTCTTGGCATATGCCATAAATTATACCTGAACTTACCCCTTTCCCAGAAAGACACGGACACTAAATTAAAGTGGGTTAATGTCATGGCTTTAGTAAATTATAAATATATTTAACACAATGAGTCATTGTCAGAGCTATCTCTTTACCTATCCAATTAAACACATCCAAACCTACAAAAGCATTATACCCATTGACAATGACCCATGACATAACTTCAAATGGCAGTATCATAATGACATAATACAACACACACAAGCACAACAGGCAACAATAATATAACAGATTTAACATTGTAGGGGCAAGTTGAAAGCCACCAACGGGCTACAGCCTACCAAATATCAAATCCAAGCAAGTGAATATTGGTACCGAACTTCCAAGATCCCAGTTACCAACCCTACCTACCCCCAATATTTCTTCATCTCCCGCTAAGACTGGCAGAGAACAGAAATGACAAACCCACACAAAACCCATAAAAGAGGAGAGGGAGGGTGGTACAACAAAAAGTAAGTCAGGATTAGTTAAAATGGCCCCTACACAAAAATGTCCAGTATTAATATTCCTGTGCACCCTACCCCCTACCTATTCCAATCCAATCAAATACTATTCCCCTGTATGCCCGCCGCCTAGCATGTTTATGATCCACATAATATGTGCTGTATATTTAACCCAGGTTCTGTTAAAAACTGCTGCATACCTACTTCCAAAATACTTATAATATTGCTGCTGTTGCTACATCTCCAACAGCAGCTAATATTATACGTTAATTTTATTGATTTAAAGGAACACTCCACAGACTGCTGTAATGATCATGGTACCATCACAGTGTAATTTGTTAAAAAATTTTAGAATTGCTTGACAACTTACCTGAGTTCCACTGGGCACCAGTGCAGCATCCAGTCTTCTATTTCATAATAAGCCAAATAACTCTAAAATGGAAAGCATGGTCAATACAGGACCACACTCAATGGGTGAAAGCACTTAACTGATGCTCCCAGTGAATGAGCGTGGCATTGCTTTGCTTTGCTTACATCTGTAGAGTTAATGTAGAAGAATCCTGGAAGCAGGGGCTGCAGGTAAAACCATAATAACTTGTCAAACCACTAAAATTATTGACAAATTACATTGAGGTGGCAAAGGGCATTCTTGGCACCATAACCACTACATTGGGATGTTGAGCTTATGGTGCTTGGAGAGTTCTTTAGCATTTCTCTAATGTCACTAGTCATTTGTGAAACTTGAGTCATGTTGATATTTTGGCTCACAACAGAGGCATTATTTGTTTGTGTTTTAAACACCTTAAAATACATTGAGAGATACCTTAGATGCATATGTTGTGACATATTGGCCACTTATCAGTTCTTTTTCCAATTTTGTCCAAAGTAAAAGTTACTATAATTTTGAATAATTGGATTTAAGTCTGAACACCACAGTGTCTTGTATTATGAACAAACATATTGCTCTCTTGACAACATTCAGCCAGAGCTGAAATGTATTATTCAATACATAATAAGGCAAAAAGGATAGAAGGAAACATTATTTATGGTAGTTGAGCTGAATTCTTTAATTTAATCTATCTATTCATTCTACTACTAGAAAAAAAAAAAGATTGAATAACGGAAAATGGGAAACTTCTAAAGTTTATTGTTTACATCTCTAATTTATTACAGTGATTAATATCTGATTTTAGAATTCTTGAATTTAAGAAAAAATAAAGTCTTTTAGAAGTTTTATTTTATTTTTATTTTCTTCTAACAGGCAGGTCGGCTAATTTAACCTGCAGAGCTTTTTTTGGCTATGGCGGAGATGCCAGTCCTGTGATTTACTGGATGAAGGGTGAAAAATTTATTGAAGATCTCGATGAAAAGAGGGTCAGAGAAAGTGATACAAGGTAACTTTTTTTTTAAGTGTTGATATATTTTGCAGAAAGGAATGATTAAAAGCAAATTCATCATCCTGATGAAAGTCTGTGATACAGACTGAAACGTTGATTTTTATTTTGAGCTAATAAAAGCTAAGTTTTATTCATTCAACTTGGAAGTCCCTGGAGTGCTATCTTGTACTTTTGGCTGTATCTGTTTGCTGATAAGCACCGGACAAGTACATCAAGGAAGGTGGAGTGCATTACTATTTTTGTTTTATATATATATATATATATATATATATAGTTGGTGGGTCAAAAAGCAAGTGGTCCATAATTTCTTAACTTGCATTATCGTGCCAAAACAATGCTTAACAACATGCAGACAGAACGGTGAGGCTGTTCATAAGCTTATATTTTTTACTGTTTCTCATGGAAATTATTCATTCTAGGAATCCCAAATCATGATCCCACAACTATTCTAAGAAAGTAGACTGTTCAGAATTAACTGTAATATATGTTTTAAAGCATTTGGGTTATTTCTTATTTTTAAGCAGAAAGATGAGTTTTGGTTGTTTCACACACTGGCATGAAATTCACCCACAAGCTTAGTCACCATGAAGTATACCACAACATATTAATTTAACCACATATTATTAAAGCTCTCTATTGTTTAATAAAAACATTTATAAGTGGATGTTAAAAAAAGATACTTAAGGTGTCTCTCAATTATGAGCCCTCTATCTTGACCCCCTCTCAACATTTTGGCAAGCTATGCTTTCCTTCGAAAAGGAGAACTTTAAAGTCGTTAGGCCCTGCTCGCAGCAAACATACCCTCCATGACGACAACCAAGGCAGTCTTCCTGCACCAGTCCACCCATCTGAGTCATGGATTGTCAGGCATATCCATTATATAAATAATAAAATAATTTATTTATGTTAAACAAACTATAAACATCTGTAATGAAATTTTATATATATATATGTGTATATACATATATATATATATATATATATATATATATATATATATAAAACATTTCATTCTAAATGAATTTTGATATTATTCTATATATAATTATATTAAATGTATTTTATGTATTATATATATATTTATTATGTTTTCATTATTTATTGAGGGGCTTTCCTCCTGAACCAGGCTGAAATACCAGATAATTTAATTTGCAACCCTACATTTGACCCTATAACTTTCCAAAACCCCATAAAACTTGAACATAGGAGGTTGTACTCATGATACATCACTGTACACAATTATGAGTATTTAAGAGCAGTAAAATGTATGTATGATGATATGTTCAGTGAAAGTGCAGTTTGTGTGTGGAAAATGCAAACACTAATGTAAATGCTAATTTTAGCCAGGGTTTGTGGCTACTAAAAAGACTGGATATACCCCATTTTGAATACCCTGGGTTGTCTACCTTTTTCAAATGGTATGCCAAGTTGGGGGTAATTCTCATTCCTGGGCTGCCATATGGTCTCAAAGACAATATATGCACAGCAAGTCAGTCTGGCAAACTGAAATGGGCAAGCCCTATAGCTGACCCTGTAACTTTCCAAAATCCCATAGAGCTTTTACATGGGTGAACACGGATATGAGTGTCTTAGAGCAGTAAAATGTATAATGACAATGATATAATCGGTGAAAGGACAGTAGTTTTTATGAAAAATGCAAAAAACAAATATGGACACTTACTTTGGCCAGGGTTTGTGACTAAGTTTCTACTTTAAATAGACACTGTAGTCACCAGAACAACTACAGCTTATTGAATTTGTTCTGGTGAATACAATAATTACCTTCAGGCTTTTTGCTGAAAACACTGTCTTTTCAGAGAAAATGCACTGATACATTACAGCCTAGTGATTACTTCACAGGCCACTCCTCAGATGGTTGTTAGAGATCCTTTCTGGGTCATGGCTGCCTAAAATGGATGCAAACATTCAGTGTCTCCTCCCTCTGTATGCAGACACTGAACTTTACTCATAGAGATTCATTGATTCAATTCATCCCTATGAGGAGATGCTGATTGGCCAGGCCTGTTTGAATCATGCTGGCTCTGCCCCTGATCTGCCTCTTTGTCAGTCTCAGCCAATCCTATGGGGAAACACTGTGATTGGATCAGACTACCACTTCTGATGATATCAGCAGACTGCTTGGTTTTCTGAGACAAACAGCATGCATAGTTACAGCTTTAGGTTTGAATACAGTAAGATTTTGCTATATTTATGGAGGCATGAGAGGCCCTGGGGGGCTATATGGTGGTTTTAACACTATAGGGTCAGGGATACATGTTTGTGTTCCTGACCCTATAGTGAGCCTTTAATAAGACTGGAAATACCCCTTTTGAATACCCTGGTTGTCTACTTTTGCAAATGGTATGCCATGATGTGGGTAATTTTCATTCATGGGCTGCTATACGGTCTCAAAGGCAGCATTGGCCCAGAAAACAAATCTGGCAAATTTCAATGTGTAAAATCTCAAACAGGCAAGCTCTTTATTTGACCCTGTAACTTTCCAAAATACAATGATGCACCAAATGTTCATGCGGGGCATCATTGTACTCATGGGACATCACATCATGTAAATGTGTGAGTTTTATTGTAGCAAATGCTAACAGTATTAACACATTGACAGTTAAAAGGCCATGCAGAATGTTGAAAATAATACCATTTCTTAATTTCTCATACTTCTTTTGATTTTTTTCATATTAAATTATGTTTCAAATACAAATATGTGATGTAAAATGAAAGCCATATTTCTCCTGAACAAAATGATATATAATAAATAAGTGTGGGTTAAATTGTGGTTGAACAGACAAATACTGTAGCTCAAATTCTAGGTTTTGTTTTCTTTTTATTATGGCCAGAACTTGCACAGTTGACTCCGTCCTTATAGGGCTGGAATACATCTGAAAAAGACATTGACAAAAGAATGCAAAGTATAACATATTGTGTCACTCATCAGTTTGGAGTGTTATGTTTTTACAATGTAAGTAAAGAACTTATTTCCCTATTGTTTTAAGTGGTTTCGAAGAGGTTATTGTGATGGTCAAATTTGTAGAGAATGGTATACTTTGCCGCTTACAGTAACAAAATACATGTTTTGTTCTCTTTCAAGAATACTTAGGAAACATCTCGGAGAGCAAGAGGTCTCCATTTCATTAATATTTGATTCAGTTGAAGATGCCGACTTAGGCAACTATTCCTGTTATGTGGAGAATGGGAATGGACGAAGACACGCCAGTGTTTTACTACATAAAAGAGGCAAGTATTTCTTGATTTTAACAATCTTTTTTAAAAAATATGGTGTACACAAGTACATTTTCATAGAGTGACAACTAGGTAACAATGAACTGGTTGAGTGCTTTAAACTTAGTAACGCCGAACAGTTTGAGTGTTTTCTGAAAACAATGCGTGTTTTTATGGCTTTCAAGTTTAATGCAGAAATATGTTCTCAAAAAGCCTTTAAAAGTGGTTATTTGTGTAGTAGTTTACTGCACAGTTTGAGTGTTGACTATTTTCTGATGATTTCTCACTAGACCGTTCAAATTTAGAAAACAGCTGCAAATATCAAAAACAGGTACCAGCTGGTTCCCAGTTTTCACTCTCAGAAGTTGCCTAAAACATTAGCATCTGTCAGATTCTTTACTTTTTATATCGATGTGTTGGATTCATTCAGGGCTTGTTTAGTATTTTCTATCTGTAACAGGTGCCAACAATTATGCATTGATCATTTCATATGAGGCTATATAATTGTTATCCAGGGGAAAGCGTTTTCATTATTATAAAATAGTTGTGATAACGGATACTTAGAATCTGTGATTTAAATAGAATATTCTGCCTAAAAGCTCATTGTTGATGACTGAATGAATACAGATTTTTAAATGTCTCTAAAATGAGCTCAAACCTCCCCCTTAGTTGCATTTTTTTGGTAAGAAACAGTATTAGAGAGTCCAATCGCATTGAACAATCAAATTCAAAATTTATAAAATGTGCAGTTACCATTAAATAAATTAAGCCCTCCTAGGGCTGGTGTCTTTTTCTTAGTGTTTGCGTTAGCCCTTTTAAAAATGTATTTTGGTTTGCATTTTCCCTCTCCTGGTATTTACTTTTCTTTATATTTTTATTTTTTATTTTATTACAAATTGTATCTTACTTTATTACATGCATGCTTCTTACATTATTACATACAGTCGTCTCCATAACAATTCAATGCCAGCACCTGGTCAATCCAGCTGGTACTGCAAGACAGTTTAAAGCAGTAATAATCCAAATTTCATTAACTCTTTTTTCTGCTAGTAACAGTGTCAACGTTCGAAAGTTAAAGTATTCAAATTTAGTCTAAACTACGAATTAAGTATTCATGTTGCGATGTACAGCTCAACAGGCTAATATTGAAGGTTAAAGCCAAAAATTTGGAGCCTTTGAGGGGGTTTTCATCATATGTAACACAGGAAAATAAACTTTTGCTGTCTGGATGAAATGTTAAAGGAACACTCCAAGAAACATAACCACTATAGTACGCTCTCTGGTTGATGTAGTGTAGGAGCCATGAAGTCAAAATATTTTGAAAATAGGTTGATTACTTTTAGTGTGGGTGTGCAAGATGCTGTAGTTGTTATGGTGCTTAGAGTGTTCCTTTAACTGATGATGGATGCCATGTAGCATTAGGATAGAATTGGAGTCTAATATATATATTTATTTTATGTTATTTGGGTGCTTGGGGAAACACAGCACTTGTTGGATGCTGCATGTTCACTTTAAATAAAAAAACATATTTCTCAGAAATATAGGTCTACAGCTCTGAAAAGAAAATTGTCCAGGACCTACATTTAAGAAGGGAAGAGGGAACAGTATAGGTCCAGAATCACATTTTAGAAAGGCTCAGAGAGTCCCAAGCGACATAAAACAAGATAAAGAAAAGGTTGCTCAAATCTATTGAATGTCTATTCTGAGTCAAATTGAAAAAGGACTCTGTTTTATTGTATTTAATAATATATCTGATATCTTTAGTTGGCTATGATAGATTAAATAATAAGATATTTAACATTCTTAATTTTGTAAATCATTTTGTATCAGGGTTCTAAGCAAAATTTTGCTAATATCTAAGTAAAATAGCTTTTCTGTTTTAGGGAGAAACCCAATATTTAGTCACTTATATGATGTATATATTCCATAATATAATTTATGCATACGTTGTGTAAGAATGAACAATTTAGAATTTAAGAAACTTTGAAAATGAGGTCCAGTTCTTTTCTTGAGTCAAGTAACACAAATATTATTATGTTTCTGAACAGACCAATCTAAAAAGCAACAGGGGTGTTAGAAATAAAACTAAAATAAACTGAACAATCTAAGTTTCTTTAAGGAATGGAACATTTATTTTCTTAGTTCAGTAAAAAGAAACAGACAGCTCAGAAAAACTTCAGTTTCGGAAAGAATCAACAAAAATAATACATTTTAATATTTTTACTATGTTATCGCTTCTAAACCACGTTGTAAATTGCTTTTTCAATATACTTCAATTATTTTAGCTGCTAACCACTTCCTAGTATAAACCTTAACACACTTCACAATTAAATCAAACCAACAAAATTGTAGTGTAGCGCTAAAAAAAATCCATCAATACATATATCAATCCTTTATTGATTTTTAAGTGCTATACTACAATTTTGGTGGTTTAATTTTCCCAATTTAACTTAATCATCCTTGAAATACCCCTCTTTAGCCTTTCAATCAAATAAATCATTTTTACAACATATCAGAGTGCTCTTCTAATCTTCAAATAATTACATTTTATTTTAATTTTTTTAGCGTAATAATGGATAAATATGTAGATCTAGAGCTTTATTAAAATTACAATGTTTTCCTGACATATGATTCCATCTCTGAGAGAATACGTGGACATGAAAACAATCTGTGTGCATTAGATCCACATGTTATAGAGCTGTAGAACAATACAAATTATGTGTTGTAGGACCATAAAATTAAATCATATATTTAGTGAATATTTATATCTTGTTCTTCTCTAGTCCTGTTCATGTCTTTTTCATTCCCCCAATTACTGTCATTTGGAACCACCTACACTATTCCCAAACATTTACACAGTGACGTTTGATGGCTGTGGCATGGTACCAGAGCAACCAGATGCCAGGGGCAGCATGAAAGGACTATTGCTGGACTCTCTCATTTGTGTGGATTCTGGAACTTTACAATAAAGCTTCACATAGTTTAAATAGGACATCTTTTATACCCTAATGTTCATATAGCACCTTGCACATAACAATTCCAAACTATATAGTAAACTATGTAGTATGTATGAGTCATGTGAAGTATCTGTCTATTAGTGTAGCTGCAGTAAACATAATAGCCATGTGCTCAGAAAACTGGATTAAAATAACCTTTGCCACTTAACTGCCATATTTGCTGCTGTCAATCTTCACTTTTATGCTTAGTTTTTGTCTCTCCTTACCCAAATCTCCAATAATAGATGTAGGTATATCAGGTTTAAAAATAAACCATAAAATATATTCTTTTAAAGTGTCCAGAAATAGAAGGATTATACTCAAAGGACCATCAGCAGCCACAAGTAATGAAACTCACAATTCCAATTTCCCCAGCTCAGTGCTGCATACCTAGGAATGCATTCAAACCTTTATATTGAAGCAAGATTCAGGATGTGAGCACTACCTTTAAATTCAGGGATCAGAATAACAGTATAGATGGAAGTAAAATGCATCTGTATTCTGTGCCATATAGAACAATAGGATCCACATGGAGTGACGACAACATTTTTCAGTGTTAAGTTAAACATTGATGCACTGTGTCTTGGATCTTAAACTTTGAAATCTCCAACCATGAACCATGCTTTCCTTTAAACTCTTTCCTGTCATGTGTCTTTTTTAGGTTAAACCTTTGAGCTCTGGCTTTATATTATATAAGATAAATGATAAATCTGCTGAAGAAATCCATTTTTCTTTTCTTAGACTACCATAGCTCAAGTGCTATGATCGCAGGTTGCAATATGGATGTAAGTGATTCCACTAACTGAATTGTTATGTCTTAATCTTTCTTTTTAGAAAGTGTTCAGTAAACCAAAATTTCTACTCCATCCACCCATAATTTAGGACATTTGTTGCATCTATCAGAAAATGTAAACTGTCAAAATCCAAAAGTAAAGAGTGGATTAAAGGTTTTGGTTGGAGTTTTTCAATAAAAGTTGAATTGACATCAAATTGACATTTCATCCACTCAAATTGCAAACCTTTAATTGAAAAGCCAGCATCATTGTTTTTACATGTGCACAGTGTTGCCTATAATTGCAGGGATGCTAAAGGGATATGTGCAAATCTCACCCTCACTTGCCCTTTTACCCTTCAAGCCTATGCAAAAAGGCCATTAAATTATATTTTATCCATAGCTTCTACAAGAAATTGTCCAAGGAAGATTACAGCTAGAATGGGGATGAAATTGAGTAATATGTAAATTTGTCCTATGTAAAAGGTTTTCAAGCACACAGAACTGTCCTGGATACTAACAAGCAATCGTACCAACTTAAAGTGAATGGTCCATTTTACTATGGAATCGGTAATGTGTAAATATTGAGTTTGTTTTGAATTTATGTGAAAGTGAACTTTCCCATGCTTCCATAGAACATCAGCTGTCATTCTGAGCAATAAATAAGTTTGAAACGTCAGATCTAATGATCCCACACCTGCCCCCCTCTGTCAGTCCTTACACTGGCTTTCCATAAAATATAGGGCTCAATTTAAGATCCTGTTACTTGCTTACAAATCTCTACGCAATGCTGCTCCGACCTACCTATCCTTACTAATACACAAATATGTCCCATCTAGACCCTACGCTCTGTCGATGTCTTACGTCTAACCTCTGTTTGTACTCCTACCTATGATGCACACCTTAAAGACTTCTCTAGGGCTGCACCATATGGAACGCCCTTCCCCTCTCTGTTAGACTTTCATCCAGTCTCCACTCGTTCAAAAAATCTTTGAAAACGTACTTCTCCAGAAAAGCATATCAATTAAACTGTCAACAACTTTCCCTCTGCGCACCCTGATTCCTCTCCTGCAACTGTCATCAAAACAAAACACTAAACACTCAATAAATACTATCCTGGCAACCTACCTTTCTACTCTACCCTTACCTTTTGTGTCACTTGTCCCCACTCCTTCTAGCATGTAAGCTCGTTGAGCAGGGTCCTCAATCCTTCTCTTCCTGTTTGTCCAACTCGTCTGGTTACAAATACGTGTCTGTTAGTCCACCTATTGTACAGCACTGTGGAATTTGTTGGGGCTTTATAAATAATAATAATAATGACAAAGTTCAAAAGTCCCTACTAGAGCAGTTAGCCATAGGTGAAATAGAGATTATTGTTAATACAATAATTGTAAAAAACAACCCAAAACGTTTCATATAAATATAATAGTATGGAAATAAAATTAATAAATTGGAAAATGAGGTAGAATCAGGACAGATGATGGCAAACGAGGTGCTTAATTGACATAGCAGTTGCCAAAGCAATAAACCATGTCAGAACATGACATGGTGGGTAAGATGATCAGCCAATAAGCATTTTACCTGATTTGATAAAGCTATAGTGCTATTAGCTTGAGTATAAAATGTGTAAGGAGCAAAACTGTTGATACAGGCCAATATAAATGCAACCACAATCAAATAGCAAACCCTATTATTGACTCAAGTTGTGCAATTTCCTTTGTTGAATTATATTTGGTCACAAGAAAAGTGACCTTACTAGGCATTATTGCTTCTCATATTGTCATTTATAATGAACATTTTGAGCACTTTCGTGATGAGAGCTATTTCCTTGAGTTGACAAATTAACAATGACAGCTGCAAATACTATATAATTTCATCATATCGTATTGCAGGAAAGAGTTACTCCGAGTTGGATATTTTTCTACATTTTGCCATGGAAACAATCTTTATTTTTAGTTATACTTCTGCACACTTCCACTGTATTTTCACTGTTCTGACAATTAATTTGATAAGCCAACAATTATTCTGAGTCAGATGAGTGAAATTATATTAATTGACAGAAGCAGAAAGAAAAATATAAAAAGCAGACATATTTACAATGTTTTATTTAAAGTAAAATATAAGATTACATTTTAAGAGCATGATATATTTCAACAACTGGTTCTGTTTTACAGAACATATGCCCTTCCAAACGTCTATTTAATTTTATAGAACTTACCTTATTTTATTTTTAATTTAAGTATTATGTAACTGGCAGCCCACCTGCATTTAAACATTGCATATCTTGGTGACATCACAGTTTGGTTCCCCAAAATCTCTTTGCCTGTATTGATTCTACTGCATATTTCTCAATAGCAACCCACTATATAAACAATAATTTATTCTCATTAAATAAGCCAGGTTTTCCATTTTGCATTAGGATCCTTAACTGCTTAAGGACGGCGGGCGTGCTATGCCGTACTTGGGGACCCGGCTCTAACCACCTACGGGCGGCATAATACGTGCCCGCCATCCAGGGGACTTACCTGCTCGCTGGCGATCCCCAGCCATCCATAGCAGTGCCAGCAGGGGGACTGCCTGGAATGACAAGTAGTCCCCCTGCTGCCTGTAATCAAGCCCAATAAAGGTTAAAAACAGTGTAAAATAAAATAATATATACTAAGATCATCAAATCTTGTGTAAGAGCCTCCTTCCCTCAGATAGGGATGGGTTGTGGATGAGTATTCCAGCATGACAATGACCCAAAACACACAGCCAAGACAACAAAGGAGTGGTTCAAGAAACAGCACATTAAGGTCCTGGAGTGGCCTAGCAGGTGTCCAGATCTTAATCCCATAGAAAATGTGTGGAGGGAGCTGAAGGTTCAAGTTACCAAACTGCAGCCTCGAAACCTTAATGACATGGAGATTCTCTGCAAAGAGGAGTGGGACAAAATCCCTCCTGAGATGTGTGCAAACCTGGTGGCCAACTTCAAGAAACATCTGACCTTTGTGTTTGCTAACAAGGGTTTTGCCACCAAGAAATAAGTCAAAGGGGGTCAAATATTTATTTCAATCATTGACATGCAAATCAATTTATAACTTTTTTGACATGTGTTTTTCTGAATTATTATTTTTTTGTTATTCTGTCTCGCACTGATAAAATACACCTACCATTAAAATTATAGAATGATCATTTTCTTTGTCAGTGGGCAAACATTCAAAATCAGCAGGGAAAATAAATACATATATATAAATACAATAAAAATAAAAATTTTAAAAATAGAAAATAAAAATTGTATATATATATATATATATATATATATATATGTGTGTGTCTAATTTCATATATAATACACTTAGAATGAAATAATATATATATATATATACATAAATATATATGTATATATCACTGTATATACAGTATATACCTATATAAATAAATATAATTTAAATATAATATATAATAATATTTTTACATAATTAAGTCATTTTATTAATTAATTTGATTAATTTAATTTGCTAGCACTATATTTAACCTTGTAACTTTTCCAAGACACCATAAAACATGTACATGGGGGTACTGTTTTACTCAGGAGACTACTGTATTACTGTATTACAACGATGATATCATCAGTAAAAATGAAGTTTTTTTGCCATTGTCACACACAAACGGCACTTACACTGACAATATAATTGTTGTGATATGTTTTACGGTTTTGAAACACTAATATTTCTATTCAGCGAAGTCTCCTGAGTATAATAGTACCCCTCATGTACAGGTGTGAGGGTGTTTTCAAAAGCTACAGAGTCAAATATAAGGCTTGTGTTTCAGTTTTTTCACATTGAAATTCGCCAGATTGGTTAGGTTGCATCTGAGACGGTATGGTAGCCCAGGAATGAGAATAACACCCCATGTTAGCATACCATTTGCAAAAGTAGACAACTCAAGGTATTGCAAAGGGGTATGTACAGTCTTTTTTTAGTAGCCACTTAGTAGCAGTCACAAACACTGGCCAAAATTGGCGTTCAAATTGTTTTTTTTGCATTTTTCACACACAAACAAATATTAACGCTAACTTTGGCCAGTGTTTGTGAACCTTGAATTGTCTGCTTTTGCAAACCATTTGTTCTCAAAGGCAACATAACCAGTCTGGCAAATTTCAATGTGTATAAATTGAAAAATGCAATGTGCTATTTTTCACACTGTAACTTTTCAAAAAACCATAAAACCTTTACTTTGGGGGAACTGTTTTACTCGTAAGACATCACTGAATACAAATATGTGTGCTTTATTGCAGTAACATTCACAGTTAAATTGCTGTGCAGAACTAAAAAAATAGCATTTCTTAATTTCTCAATTTTTTTTATATTTTATTCATATTAAATTATGTTATATATACAAATATTTGAAGTGACATGAAAGCCCCGTTTCTCCTGAACAAACTAATTTATGATAAGTGTGGGTGCACATGATATGAAAGAGGTGAATTATGCCTGAACAGACATATAGTGCAAATTCAAAGTTTTGTTTACGTTTTGTTTTGATCACAACTTGTACAACTGCCTCAGTCCTGCTTAAGGGGTTAAACTTAATAATTCTCCAATTGTAAAACAAAGACATAAAAAAGACATAAAAAGATACCTTTTAAATACACACAGTAGATTAGAAATTAAAAAAAAAGGTCTTTATTAATTTTGCTTGTGCATTATTAGGTTATAGCACTGTGCTTATATAGCCTATTTCAGGTACTTGACACAATTTTTGTAGATTAAAGAAACACACTAAGCACTATAACCACTGGAGCCTGCTGGGATGGTTATAGTGTTAGGAGTGCCCTACCATGCTTGGTCCTGCTTGGTACCTGCATCCACACAGCCTGCTTCTGGATTCTCCTTACAGATGAATACTTTTTGCTCCACTGAACTAAGCAGAGCTGAGCAGGGCTGTGCAGGGCTGCATTTATTGGCTGAGGGCATCAGCTGAGCTCTCTCAACCAATGAGAGCAGTCCTGTATAAGACCCTTTTAGCTCAGTGAAGACATCTGGCTACTTCAGCGAGAGAAGACTAGGAGCAAGTGCCAAAGGGACTTAGGTAAAATGCCATACTCTGAAATGGTTTTAATGGTTACTCTGGGAGGGTAGCATGACACTCTCGTCACCATAACCACTATGGTGGGCTATAGGGGTTATGATGATTGAAGTGTTATATTAGTCATGGTTGTATGGTACATGAATTTATCAACATGCCTACATTTGAAAGTGCATTTTTTAAAAGTAGAATCTTAAGAAAATTGGGAATAATTTAAATAGTTTAACACGTTAAGAAAAATGCACTTGAGTGCAACATGTGCAATATTAACATGGAAATGTTACTTGTAAGTGGGTATACTTTATAACTAAAAATTACCAAAGTACCTGCCAAAATTGAAGTACGAAATTGGTTGTGATTTTTCACATATGGACTGTGCCAAGATCTCTGAAATAAAAACAACTAGCAGATTATGCCAGGTAGCTAAATTACATTGCTTGTTAGGAACTAAAATAACTAATATAAACTAATAGTTTGTTATGAAGACACTTTATGAAAATATATTTGTAGATATATTAGCTGTGATGCCATTGTGTTGTGAAATCACGCTAGACATGATGTGTCTTCCAGTGATATGTGTTTTGAGCTCTCAAAACAATGCATTGCTATTTATCTGAAAGCAAATAGTTTACAGATAAGAAAATGTATCTCTTTGATGGAAGCTACCTGATCACTATAGCTTAAAGTTGCTGTTCTTTAGGCAAATATACAAAAAGCTCTCACTCTAACAAAAAAAAAAAGGGTTGTCACATCCATAATTTAAAGCAATTTCCCCTAGCAAACACGTCAAACTTTTTAACACTTATTACGAACTGCACTGCATTGACTAGCAATCAAGCTAGCTTGGCTAGTATCAAGCCTTACATTAGTTTGAGACACAAATCATGGTCAGGAGAGTTCTGAAATTCTAGATGTGGTGCTAGCTCCATTAGAACCAGTTCACAAGAAATGTGTTTTTTTAATAATATCATATGGCAAGGCAATGAATAACACTAAATAATGAGAGATAGCATTACTAATAGTTTCTCTATCTGCATTCTGAGCAACAATCCCCGTCACACAAATAGTTAATGAAAGAGAATCTAGAAATAAAAGAAGAGCTTGGCCCCATCTCCAATCTGTGCCCTGGAACTTAATTATGTGATTATCTAACTAGTGATCAAAGATCATCAAACATCACCCTAAATTACAGGGGTCGATTCAGTCTATTCACCAGATGCCAAATGGCACCTGAACAGCAGCGGAATATAGTTTGGTTGTTACTATTCATTTGGTTTAACTAATTCAACTATTAACACAGGGCATATTCAGTTATTTGAACCAAATTCATACTTCTATTCAGCTATATTTTGTTTGTCTTAAAATCAGCTGAAGCTCCATATTATGGTGCTATTAACAAATGGCTGAATTGCAGGTGAATTTGAAAACAGACTGGTTTAATTTGGTTGTTCCAACTTCACAAATTGCACCTAAAACAAGAAGTACCTATTCTATTACTTACTCTAATGAAACATTTGTTTTCTGGTAGCTGAAAAATTCAGCTACAATTTATTAGCAATACAGATGCAATTTGGTTGCAAATCTAGTTGCAAATTTAGTTGAGATATGTTCACATTCTTATTAAACACGTAAGATCTGTTTGAAAATAGTAGGGTTCCATTGAGCTCACTTTGGTTACCAATTTTAGCTTTTTAGTGAACACGTTGAGCTACAGAGGGATTTTAACAAATTAATGCAAGAGGGATGAGTTGAATGCAAATAGACAAAAGTTTAAAAGCAAATTTGGTGTATGGTAAATTGACCTCGCAGTGTTTGGGAGTAGGAGATGAAGGCATAGATGCAATTACAATAATTATTAGAATTATTTTATTATTAAGTTATCTCCTTTATAAGAAACAATATTGTATTTTACAGAAATTAATGGGTAGCCACTGTGACAAACCCTGTAATTTCCTTTGCCCCAGTTATTTTCTCCTGCATTCAATAGCTTTATATACCAAACACCGACCACCCCCCTGGCTCATTTAACTTCAAAGTAACCACAAGATTAAGTGCTCTCACAGGGCAGCCGCCGTTCGTATAACCGAACAACACGTGCGCTGGAAAAAGGCAGCCATCTTGTCTCCCAAAAGCAGGCAGCGTTGCTTGGTAGTCAAGTGTCGGGCACTCAACCTTGCGAACCCTGGAAACTTAGTACGAATGCCTGAGTACAAGGTACGCATGAACTAAAGGAACAATCGCTACCTACGAGCCAGGGGAACCACTCGGTATTTTATTCATTTTGGGACTCCTGAAAGTGAACGACTGCTACCACTTTCCTCACAGAACTATTTTGGGCAGACGCCACTTGTGAGGTCGGTCAAAACTTTACCCCGGGGGCGATTCGGCTGTATTTGTGGGATCTGAGCACTATTTGGATACTTTGCACGCTCAGATCCAGGCTATCCAGGGATATAGGATTTGTAGGAGTCCCTATTAATATTAAGTATGATTTGGGGTGTTTTATGTTTTATTCTCTGTACCTTTAGTGTCTGGGAGATGATTAGTTTAAGCAAAGTTCACTCTATTATCTCCCAGACACAGAAACTCCTGGACATGTTTTACTATATTTTTGCTGGAGACCCCATGCTGGGGGTCTGTGTATAAAAGTGGGCCATCTGGCCATAATAAAGCATTCCAGTTGTACCCTTTATCAAGTCTTGATTGATGTTTAGGCATGCGAACGAAGAAGTGTTTGATTATTCCCAGGACCTGCTTGCATTTCGGGAGAGTACTAATCACTTAATCACTTAAGCCTCTAGCAGTTTGGGAGTGTGCAAACGAACGTACTATACAAAGTACAAGCGGTTCATTACAGCCATATATACAATGCACCATCCTCCCTCAAAACTCCCTCATTTTTCTCGATTTATGAAAGTGAACTAATTCATCACTGCATAACACTGTTATGAAGAGGTACCCAAGTTTACAAGTCACTTACATTGACTGAGAGTTACAAAATACTTCAGGTTAATTATGGACAGTTTCTTATCAACTTCTAATTTCTTGTATCTCCATTCATTTTAGACAAATTATTACGAACAAAACTGTGAAAGTTTGCTTTTCCTTTTGTTTTAGTTTTACTTACATTCAATATTGAGTTATATTTGTATGCAGAGTAGCAAGAGAAAGTTAAGTCTGCTCTGGCAAACAATTTACTAAAACACTGAAAATCTTCTATTACTTGCGTTATCTTTTTTTCATGAGATGCTCCATTTAAAAAAAAAAATTGTATTAAAGATTTTGCAACTAACATCACCCAAAGTAAAGCCAGGGCAGACATTGGAAATGATGAAAAGATATAGAAACAATATTTTATTTTTCTCTGTATACATTCTCTGTATAATTGACATGGAGATAAATTGAAGGAATCCAGCTGTAAAATAAAGATGTACAAATTTCTACATTAAATTCAATGTTAATGTATAAATATAGGGACAAGTAATCATAATATTAAATATTTGTGGAAATGACAGATCTCCTCTAAATGTAAAATTTTAGATGAACCATTGCATAGAACAACAACAACAACAAAGCCCAAATTGCTAGTGGCCTAGCATAAAAAATACCATTGATTTTGAATAGCACACTCTAATCACCAAAATCATTAAAACTTAAAATTATGTTTTTGTATATGGACTTTGTCCCTGTGGTCTGACTATGAATGCTGTTTGTGAGAAATGGCAATGTACATTTGTCAGTCAGAAAGCTTCTAGTGGTTGTCATCCGCTGGTTCACACATCAAGTGACAAAAAGTAACCAACAGAGGGATTTGTTTTATACTGTCCCTCTTTTACACCTCTTCTATTGCTCACTTCTCACTTGATCTGTGAATAAAATCAACAATTAGTGACTTTCCCCTTATATATATTTTAAAAAAAGAACAAAAACATATTTATTACATAATTCAAATGTATACTATAACATCAAATGACTTTACTGGATTTGGCCAAAGTGTATCCATTTGAAATACGACATTTTAAAAATATGCAAATTATATATTTTATATATATAGGCCTTACATATAAGGATTACAAACTACATATTAGAAATTCAAAGAATGCATTGTTGGTATGGAATAACATGTGCTCGTTTGGTTGAAATAGACAAATTTCAACTGACATTGCTTTTAATAAATATGACAATTTTGACCATCTAGACCAAATTCAGGCTTAAGCATATAATCGTGAATGTGCCAGTTTCATTATTTGTTCACTAGTAATTATTGCCCTTTATTTAAAAGAACACTCCACAATTGTGCCCAATGAGAAGTCCCTGATTGGAGAGTACCCTAGCACAGATAAAGAGGGAAATGTATTGATTTTTTTAGCATGAATGTACTGTGTCCTTTAATTTACTGATCAACAATAAAGAAGTCCATCAATGCAAAATTAATTTTGTTGGGCTCAATTAACTGCAGAATTAATTTATTCCAGGATAGGGCATGCTGACATTTTGACAGGAACAGGTAAAAAAAACATGCTATCAAGTTAAATTCTTCAGGCACAATGCGGACTCGAAAGTATGTCCAATTTTTTAACAAATTATATATCCTGATTAATACATAATAGTTATACTATAGTGTTAAAACCAAATTTGTACACTTTTAAAAAATTTCTAATTTCTGAAGTTCATATGTTGTATTTCTTGCAAAATATCAATTTATTTTCATTCTGAGAATCAAATCAGTCAGTGAAGAATAGTGGCATGTTCCCAGACATCACGCATTCCACAGAATCTTTATTTTTAGCGTTCCTTTCTGTGTATCCTTGTACGTCAGCATTTACTGAAAAGTAACTTGCACACGTTACACTGTAGAGAAAGTTTATAACAATTTGAAGCCAGGTGCAGATCAGAGATAGAACCCCGAAGTGCACCAGATAATTAAAGTTGGATTAGTGTAAAAGAAACACATTTATTACTGATCATATCGCTCAATATTTTGAGAAGGTGCATGCACTTTATTTTAATTAGCTGTTCCTTTAACCACAATGCCAGAGAAAATCATACTGATAAGGAAATAGTGTAACCATTGGTCAAATTGACTTCTGCAAATCTGGTTTAAATTGAAGCAATTTATTCAGAAAACAATCTAGTGCTGTAGTTTAAATCAATATTTTTTTTCCTTAATCGACAATTGTGCTACCCGAGGACTATTGTTATTGCACTGCAACTAAGTCTCTGCTGAGAGCTTAAATATAACCATTTAAAGAGTTTTATTCATGTGTTTTGGGGAATAATACTAGTCATTATCCCTAAATTCAGTGGTCTTGTTGCCATAGATATTTGTGAAATACATTACCCATGATTTAAATGTATTCATGATTTCATCTCATATTTAATGGATGTATTTTGCAAGCATCCTCTCCTATATATGCATATTTTGGTTAATACATTTAATTACAAATATATCTACTGCATGAAACATTGCAATACAATTGTAGTATCATCTAGCATGTGAAAAAAAGCTGGTCTTTTTGTAAGAGACAATACTTTCAATTAAATATTCCAGGCATGTTATCTTACATACAGCCAATGGATGACAGCCACTATACAGTACCCTCAAGCAATACTGATAAAAAAAAAAAAAAAAAGCTGTGAAAAAAAGTGTATTTTTGTTCATCTTTTGATCAAAAATACACAAAAATACTTTGCTCTTATAAATATAAAACAATTTCAAATACAACACAGGTTTAACCAAAAAAATTAAAAAAATCTTCTTTGTCTTCTCCCATAATGTCTGATGAGATTGGAGAATACATGGGGAAAAAAAATCTGAGACCAGTCCGTCACACAGAATCTCATCATATTTAAATGTGGGAAAGAGGTACTTTTCCTGTGGCTAACCTCTCGGTGTGCACCAAACTCACCTCTTGTGTTTATTGCAAAAAAGTTCTGTTTTGGTTTCAACTGACCATAGAACTTGATCCCATTTGAAGTTCTTGTAGTGTCTGGCAAATAGAATAACTTTGACTTTGTTTTTGGATGAGGGTAGAGGTGTTTTTCTTGAAACCCTTTTAAACAACTTATTGTGATGCAGGTGACTGCAATTGACTTCAATTCTCTATCTGTGAACCTTGGATTTTTTTTTTGGCCACTTCAACCATCCTTTTCACAGTGCATGTAGACATAGACACAATTCCTACTTCAGGTTAATTTATAACATTTCCAGGGGTGGAAATGGGCACTTTTCATGCTTTTGCTATTTTCTTATAGCCACTTCTGATTTTGTGAAGCTCAACAACCTTTTGACACATATGGCAAGCTATATTCCTTGTGCTTACCAATTGCGTGTTTACTTTATATTCATACCCCTGTAAAACAGGAAGTTATGTTAAATAATTTCCTGTTCCTAGTCACCCAGGTGTACAAAAAAAATTAAATATCAATGGGCATATACTTAAAATATATTTTTCTCATATGAATTCATAGGTGTGCCAATAATTGTGCCACACATTCGTTAAACAAAGAAAACCTATTTTGTGAACTGAAGAGGACAATCCATCAGCATTCAGCTTAAAATTTGAAGGATCTGGAGAGGTTTTGAATGGATGAAAAGTCTCAGATCCTTTCCAATGTCTTCTCAAATCTCATCAGGCATTATAGGAGAAGACTCAGAGCTGTTATCTTGGCAAAGGGAGGTAGCGTAAAGTATTGACTAAAGGGTGCCAATAATTGTGCCACACATATATTTAACACAGATTGTATTTTTTTTTTAAACCTGTGTTTGCAATTGTTTGATATACATTAGAGTAAATTATTTTTGTGTGTTTTTTATTTTTTACATAAAATCAAAATGTTAAACAATAAAGACAATTTTTCACAGCCTCTTTGTTCATATGCTCCAAGCGTACCAATATTAGTGGAGGGCCATCACAGTTGTCTGACTTGAACCCCATAGAAAATCTCTGGTGAGATTTGAAGAAGGCGGTTGCAGCACACAAACCGAAGAATATTACTGAACTGGAGGCCATTGTTCAGAAGCAATGGGCAAATATTCCTCAGGAATGCTGCCAGAAGCTGGTGTCTGGCTATGCATCTCATGTGCAGCAGGTCATAACAGCAAAAGGGTGCTCTACTAAGTACTAAAGATGCTTGCCATGAAGAAGCTGAATAATTTTGAGACTGGAGAAGTCTGTATAAGTAAGTTTTTTTGTTAAATTATGGGAATCCACTTAAATCATTTATTTTGTTGAGCTATTTCAATTGTTTTTATTTGATTTGTTAATGACAAACAGCTTAACAATTCCATTCACTCCCTAGTCTTTGGCAAGTGAAAATAGAGCCCTGGCAAGCCCTGAAATTCAGCTCCCTACCCCCCTACCCCTCCAGTGATTGTACTATGGAGCCTTCAGGCATGCAGTGGGAAATAACTCTGAGGCCTGACTTGTAGGATAGGACTTGAAATGTTGAGCCTTGAAAACATTAATATACTTATTTTTCATGAATGGATCTCTTTAAACATGTTGAAATGACTGGCAAATATTTGCTCAAATTTTCTTTTATTATTTTGGGATTTATATGCTGATATTATTTTTAATTCTTAGAGATTTCTTTTTAAATACATAAAATGAATGGTAGTGGCAAGGTGATCCGTCCTTTTAGGAGTCAGCTAAAAAAAAAATACATTAAACATAACAAAGTTAATTATGTAACATTCTCATCTGCCTATGATGATCCCGCTGCTGCAATCTCAGTTTAAAAAATAAAAATAAAGAACAGTGAATTGCTAATCTCTGTGTTTTTCAATCTGTTAAAGAATATAAACTACAAATCCCCCAACAACCTGACCTACATAGGATGCTCCCCTCTTTTAAAAGACAATGCACTGACCCCGACCCACAGCCACATACCGTATTTCTTGCTGTATGCCTTACTTCACACACGCTTGAACATCCCAGCTCCTGCTTACATGGGGAAATGGGAGGTCACCCTGGGGAAAACCTTTACAGTGAGCCAATGGGGGAAGATCTGTGATCTGGTACATCACTGCGTGCTAGGTAGCAAAATCGAGGAAACAGTCCTCACACTCTGGTACAGAACACATCACCTCTTCCGGAGCATTGATCCTGCTCTGGGTGGGAACTGCTGGTGTTGCCAAACTGCACAAGGCACTTTCCTGCACATCTGGTGGGACTGCCCTAAAATTAGGTCCTTCTGGTCGGTGATCAACACCATCTTACATAAATTCTCGGACAAAACCCCACCTTTCCGCCCAGTCCCTTTTCTTCTACACCACACCACCACCCCAACAGCTAGAAACAAAAAATCAATGTCCATCTGAATCTTAAACATGGCTAAACAAGTTGTCCCTCTCTACTGAAAAAAAGAGACACCCCCTCCGTTGACATTGTGGTTAGATAAAATGGAAGAGCTGAGATGACTTGAAGAACTGACATTCATGGCCCAAGGACATACCCAAACTTACACAGACATCTGGACGTATTGGCTGACGGTCGCATACCCTGCTGACTTTCAGGCCCTGCTGACATACAGGAATGATGGCCCAACAGGATGAGGGATCTTGGGTCGCTGGCCATAAGCACTCCCCAGTGGGGGTGGAACAGAGGAGGCCCTTTTATCCTAGCACTCCAATTCCCATTTGGTTGGGTACCCAAGCCAACGGAGCAGCAAGGGTCATTCTTATCACAGGCTAACCAAGTGGTTAGGGAATTAGCTGGACAGACCTATGGAGACGTACATTCTGTTATAGTCCTGAAGGTAAGGTTCACTGGAATGTGTCATCACTCCCGTATATATCTGAATGTATGAGTCCATGTTCATCTTTATGTTATTTGCCTACCCAGCCCTGCGCGGCTGCCTGACTTCAACTGTAAACTGGAAAAAACGGTCTAACTGTGAACTTACTGAACAGTGAACAATAAAAATATTCTTAACAAAAAAAAATATATAGCCCTATAAAGGGTTAAATGTTAAAGGGTTTATAAAATACCCCTTCCTGTCTCACTGGAGACTCTTGGCTGATATCAGCATATCTAATGGCTAGTGTAGGAACTCACCTATTGAGGCTTGCCTTGACGTGGCAGGTGAGCTTATATATTCAAATGGCCATTAGAATAAAACCAAAGAGCCTCAATTTTTGTTTAAAAGCACATGGGGATTTAGGCCAGAGTGCAGGTAATGTTTTCTTTGTTTTTTTTTTAAAAATATATAAGCTAACTTTATTTATAAAGGACTTAAATTAACAATTGTGAATTGCCATGAAGCCAAATGCAGCATAATATTCACTAGGCAGTACTTTTATTAAGGCGTGAGAACAAATTCTGTTAAACATAGAACAAAAAAAAACAGCAGCCCGTCCAAAAATTGTTATAATATATCACTCTGGCAATTTTAAAACCTTTGTCTGCAACTTCAGAATAGATTAAATAACTTTCTTGAAACAAAATGGGATGTTGCTTGGAAAATCTACAATTAGATATGTTGTCAGTATGAGGCTATATTTTACCAATGATGATAATGATAAGAACAATAATGCAAGGATGTTGGTTTTATTTTGCTTTTTGTCTTCAAAGTAAAAAGTATTACAAAAATAAATAACTTCTAATAGGCTTTCTATATTTTACATTGTAAAAGATGAAATGCTAAGCGCAGCAGGCAGTAGGAGAAAAAAAAAACATGGTGTGTTTGAAGCACATTTTAGAAAAAGTTTTATTTTTGAAAGAAACACAGTTAACAGAAACACGTTTAAAGGGGAACTGTTACTTCTAGGGTTTTGCATTTCAGTATTATATTTTCTTCTATATTTAACATATGTATTTGTGAGGTGTGAGAAATCTATTTAACCCATTAAGGACACATGACATGTGTGACATGTCATGATTCCCTTTTATTCCAGAAAGTTGGTCCTTAAGGGGTTAAACAAATAAATCTGCATATCTTTATCATGTTTATCATGTAATTAGGTGCCTCTGTATTAACTTCTTTTCAATCATTGTTATAGTCCTGTCCTTGGCACCTGGCTATAAAACTGACTCATTAATGCTCCCCAGCACACCCATTGATAGCGGGGTGGTCTCTAAAATTAATAACAGTAAGAATACTCATGTCCCTGCCTAGCTCCACTCATGGGCAGTGGATGGAAACTCTACATAAATATACTGGGGTGTGCATGCAATTGCCACTGCCGACCCATCTTAAAATGATATTCATAGAGGGAAGGCCAATAAAACTAATGCCAGTTAAAAAAATAAAAAAGAATATATATATATATATTTATATATATATATATATATAATCCAGCACACTCACTTATTTACCAAGCCGAAATTTCATTTAAAGCTCACAGAATGTAATTTTGTTTTTATTTTTATTATTTAAAAACACCTCACCTATGCAAAAATAATGGAGGTTTAGTTACAGTATATGATCATACATTGTATATGCCTGTCAATACACCAATATACCCCATTCTTGGCAGGTGATCCTAGCAACCTATTGCTTGTTTACACAATGGTAAACTTATACAATCTATCGTCATATACTGTAACTAAACACCCATTATTTTTGCCTAGGTGAGGTGTTTAAAAAAAAGAACCCCCAACAAAAACGATTACATTCTTTGAGCTTTGAATGAAATATATTTTTAGTGAATGAGTGAGTGCGTTGGATCTTGTATGTTGTGTGAATTGGCCCCAGAGCACATTTATAATGTATGTTCAGGTTAGTGCCGACCTCTTGGTTTTATATATATATGAGTGAAACTCTCTTAGTTTCACCAAGTGCTTTATTACAGTTAGCCATCATTGGCTGCTGGTTGTTTAGCAGACATGCCATCACTTGCGGTATGGTGAGTGGGGGCATGGGGAAGTAAACAACCTTCCCTGTACAAAAGTACAGGCAGTTTGTTTTAACTATGTTAATAGTTAACCTCAAATTTAGAAGCAACTGAAATTGTCAATATGTTTGGAAGTCGCTCATTTTTACCAGATTTTGTCCATTGGGAAATAAAACAAGTCTTTAGTGAATAACCCCAATAGTGTTAACAGATATATTTATATTCAAAGAGAAACAAAATTCAGCATTGTGTTTCTCATTAATTAAAACGTCCAGACAGTACAGTAAATATATGCCAAGAAATTAACTGCAAAATATATGCAAAACATTTTAATTTAATACTCTTATAGTTGGATTCTTTGTTTCATTTCATAACAAAAGAGCAAATGCTGCACAGATTTCAACAAGCAACCTATTAGTTAATGAATTGTATGTCTGTGTATGTCTCCTGCCACTAACAAGCAGATGTGCCACTGTATGAAATGATAAACACGCTGTAAAAAAACAAGAACGTCTGGATTATCAACTTGCCCATACCAAAATTTGAAAAAGTGGAAAAAGTATATAGCTTTTTTTGGATCGTTTTCAATTATTTGTGCTTAATAAAACTATTTAGACAATTTTTTATGTTTGTGACAGAAATGTACATTTTCTGGAAACACTTCATCATTTTTAGAACCAATCTTTTATTTTAAAGAAATGAGCCTTTCTCAAGGGGGTTTATTTGCTAAATCAGGAAATATCAAGTATCAACAAGTGAATTTAGAATTCTACAATAAAAAAAGTATTTTCCTTGACTTAGATGTGTAAAAAATATAACTTTTATTATTATAATATATAATATCACAAACAACATGATTATTAATAACATATCAATAAAATATCGTAAGATTAACTGTAAACCCAATACATAACAAACTAATAAAGCCTAATAAAAGATAGGCACTTTACATATAATTTACATGAGGAATAAGATCAAGATTGGTAAAATTATCTTAAATGTCACTAGAAAGCATTTAGACCTATGACAAAGAATCGCATGTCTGTTCAAACTACTTAAGAGGACCAATCATCCCTGACAGAGGTGTAAAGAAAAAAGACTCGGATACCTGCAGCAATCTGTGACAGTCTAAAGCGGTACAGGAAATGCATTAACTATCAAGGGTATAACTGTTGCTAAAACTATTTTGCCCTAACATTTCCTTCAAAGGCACCTATCACTAAATACTGAAAACAGCAACTCTAATGTTACTAGGATTCCCTAAACTGTATTCAGTAATGTATAAACTATGAACAGAACTTGCCTGTGTAAAAAAATGTGTAGTTAAAATAAAAAAAAAATAAAAAGTAGCAAAAATAGCTCCAGCAAAAAGTTTAGCAATAGCTGAACCCCTGATGCACGCGTTTCACCAACCAGACTCTTTCCTAGAACCTATTAGCTAATTTCTTTTTCTAGTACGTTTTTGCAAGTTCTTTGAATTCTCACAGGTAAATAACCCTGACAGTAAATATTATTTTGAACACAAAGAAGATAAACTATTCTGGAGTAAAACAAGACGAATAGTAAGTAATATTTTTATAGTATAAAATATTAGAAATGTAATAAAAAATATACATTTTATTTATTTATATAATTTATTTAAAGACACTATAATAGAAAAACAAGGCTGTTGAAAGAGTTTTCAGCTACAATTGTACTGTTATCATTTGTTGTTCAAGGGCCATATTGTGGGACAGAATGCCAAAACATCATGATCAGAAAGCACATAATTTAAAAACATCTCATAGACATTTTTAAATTACATTTTGTAAATGCTGTTATTTGGGAGATACTATAAATCTCTCCTAAGACTGAAATAGCATGGCTGTTATTTCAAACTTTAAAAAATGATGAGTGCAACCTTACGAAACTATAAAAAATGTTTTTGTTTCTAGGCGCTTACATTGTGTTATTTTTGGTTCTTGAAGAAAATATACAATATACATACTAATTCTAAAATAAATAAATACATAGCAAATCAATATTTAAATTTAGACAACAGATTGCTTCCCCAGAGAGATGCTATTTGGTTTTAGCTACTGCCATAGTGTATTTCTATGAAGCAATAGATAATGTAAAAAAGAAAGCATAACCAATGCCTTATAAAATGCTAATTTTTAAGGGGCACGCCACAAAGCAATTGACTCATGCTTCTTTTTAATTTCTGGCACAGATAATGCATTTAAAAAAAATAAAACTAAAATACAACAACCAATCCAGAATAATAAAATATAAAACAGATACTTTAAAGATTCCGATACATTACAATGTTAGTCTTCAGTGTTGCCTCTTCCACAAATTACCTTGGCCATTCATGGGCCTCACATTCTGGTCTACAGAGTCTACATGTTTGGACATATTAAACTTAGCAGTGCACATGTTAAAGCATATTGGCAGGAGTGATTAGCAGAAATCACAGATCTCTGTGTACAGTCTGAGTTCTGCTGAGAACAGGGGTTTCAATGGCTTACAGTTTATCAGCCTTCTACTAATGAAAGCTGTTAGTTGAACTACGGCTCCTAAAAAGCTTTGCTGTGCTTCCTGATGACACGTACAACTGTATTAGTACTGCAGGCTATGC
The DNA here is from genome assembly GCA_933207985.1 of Pelobates cultripes. Lineage (NCBI taxonomy): Eukaryota > Metazoa > Chordata > Amphibia > Anura > Pelobatidae > Pelobates > Pelobates cultripes. Next base: position 96,893,455 of record OW240912.1, on the reverse strand, counting down.
TGTATATAATTAGCAAGAAAGTATTATTTTAGAATCGGGTAGACTCAAACCAGGAGGCATGGTAGCATGCTGTGACACAATTTTATTTTTGTAAAAACTCTACAAACTTTAGCATGCAAAAACACAACTAATTATTTATGCCAGAAGCTATAAAATGTGTAAGTTTTATTGTTATTTAGAGCTCATCATATATTTATATTGTAGGTAGTATTATTTGTTATTAACTTTGAAAAGACAGCATATTAACTCATTTATGTGTGATACAGTTAAAATCTAAATATTCAAAAGATTAAAAAAATGGAAATATCAAAGGGAATATATTATATTATATATATTATATTGGTCAATTTATGAATCAAGAAATGCTTTACACATTGTGTAGACTACAACTGGGCAATGGGGGTTTCATTACTTCAACCCATGCTTAGTTTATAAATATTGAGGGAGAAAAAAATAAGAAAAAAATAAAATAAAATGTATAGATATCAGTACTCCAAACTACGTCTATTGTCCACACCATCGACAATTTAGTAATTACTATTTAAAACATTTGCATGTACCACAATATTTTTTCACAGTTCTAGAGATCTACTTTATACATTTTTCAATGAAGAATGAAGAATTTAAGAAATGTTAGGATTATTTGTCAAATAATCCATCGTAATGTTTTCAAAATGTTTTCATTGTTTTACAGAGCTTATGTACACTGTTGAACTTGCTGGAGGCCTTGGGGCTATTCTACTGTTGCTTGTTTGTCTTGTCACCATCTACAAATGTTATAAGATTGAACTTATGCTGTTCTACAGAAATCACTTTGGAACAGAGGAACTCGATGCAGGTAAGACTTAACTGTTTCGAAAATTGGAGCATATCAGAGCTCTCCCTACATCAGTTTGGAAAACCAGATGTTGGTAATCTCTAACTTCTCTTTTGACTTCCGTAATATCATGTAATATCATAGGAGAATATTAAACATAGTTACTATTATCTCAAAATCATCTTTACAGAATTTCCTGAATGTCCCTGGAACCCATTATAGACGTCCTGGGTTATTTACTTGAATATAACGCCTTTTGATTTAAATTACAGAAAAGGAAGTGCAAGGAATACTGTAATAGAAATGACAGTTGGAGAGAGATTTTGTCAAGACTGTAGATATTATGGGACTACGAATTTATGGGTTAGCATTACAATTTATAGACCTCTTTAGGGAGATGTCATTTGTAGACATAAGGATCTTTAATGAACAGTCATATGGTGCTGACTTTTTCCACTATTATGAGTTTGTGATGCATTGAAAGGGTCATTATGAAATAATATATACCTCCTGGTGGTATGCCTTCCAGATTTAATTAAAATATTTAATTTGTGATATATGAAGTGACTTTTCAGCTCTATTACTTGCTACATTGCTATGCTTTTCAACCAAAATGATTAATGAGAATTAAAATTGGATTATGATTCCTTATACTTTTTCCTACATGTTCTTAGAGCACAATTCATAGGGAAACATAAAACATGGAGTACATGAAATATAAAGGATGAAAGATATGCCATTGTTTATGCATGTAAAATGACCTTTTTATAAACTAGTATTACCATATGTAGACATCTTGTATAAATTGACAGTGTCTGCCAAATTGATTTTAATGATTGTTCAACACAATATTGACAATTTAAGGAAAACTCTACTATGGGTATGTCCACATTCATTTTATTTTGTATTACTTTACATATCCAAAAAGCTGATATGATGTTTACCATATTAATGTATTTATAGCAGTTTTAACCCCCTCAGCACTTATAACAGAACTTACCATTTTTTGTTTCCATGTAACCCTTTTATTGATGTTTGGCTGTTCCTTGGTAGTAAATTTTTTCAAGTGTTGGTTAATGCCAGATTAATATATTAATAACAATATAGTTTATTAAAAAAAAAAGAGAGGGGAAAAAGAAACACAAGCATAAATATAACATTACAATTTGCTGAACTATGAATGACATTTAAATCTGTAATTATTCACAGTCTTCATACACAAGTGATTTGCTATAGAAGTATGTTTACATTAGGGAATATATGTTTATATAAAAACATTAAAGCCAGTTGAATATATACATCAAAGTAAAAAAAAAATATCCTATGATAAAATAATAACCTTTTTTATTCTTAAGGGATGGTACATGAACATTTTAAGATTTCTTATATCTTTATGAATAAGCTATAGGAAGCTATTATATTTTATTTATAAAGAATAAATATATTCTGTAATAAATAAAATTGCATGTCTCTCACAGAAAAAAATATTTTAGATGAAGATGCCCCAATATTTAATTTAAGTTTTAAGTTAAGTTGATTTAATTTAAGTCAAGAGTCTTTTAAAAAATATTTTTAGTTATTTAGAAAATAGTACCAGCCACTGTCTGTGTATTGAAATAAAATATTAAAATAAATATGAACAAATGCTAAGTTTGTAAATATTCAAGCTGTAAACATGTTAACATGTCAGAATGATCCATTTAACTATACCACAATGGAAACTTAAATACATTGTCTCTTCATGAGTTTAATTTGCGGACAAAAGAGACCAAGAATTGCAGTATCCCACATAATGAATAGAGCAGATAAGGGGGGTCTCGGGGTTCCTAATATCATAAAATATTATGAGGCCAGTAGAATGTACCACTTGTGGAGATGGCAGGACCCTAGTTCTAGAGAAGACCCCTGGTATAAAATTGAAGCATTGATATGCAATAAACTAGACCTGGCTAAACAACAAGGCTGGGAATAGCTTTGTTACAAAAATTGAATCCCCACATTTAAAAGAATTATATTCTAATTGGATGAACTATAATTAAAAAAAAAATCAGGATAAAATCTCTAAATATAGTGCTTTTACAACAATTGAACACAATGTTGGAGATTTCCAGCTGAAGTATTGGTTAAGATCTGTCCCACTAAAATAATAGATATTTTAGAGGGAAATACAATGAACTCTTTCCAACAACTACAACAGTATTTTACCCTCCCTCCTAACGAGATCGTTACTTACTTAAGAGTAAAAAATGATCTGACTTCACATCTGATAATACACACGAAAAGTTATTAAGTAAAAAATAAATAATGATTTATTTAAAAATGAAACAGAATTTCAATCAATAGCATACTGATTTTAAAATACATTTTATATAACATGGCTGATATAAGAATTTTATGCATTGTCTGTAAACATGTTTTGTTAATATGTCTTTATCTGTTCCTTTTTGTTTTTTTACGTGATGTCTTACTGTGAAAAACAAATAATACTCTAATAAAGAATATAGTTTCAAAAACAAAACAAAACACTTGAAGACAAAGGTTCATGATAGAATAACTTTAACATTCCAAGGTTTACAAAATGAGTTCCATTAGTTAAGGTAATAGAAACATGACACTCCATTTCCTATAAACAAAATCACTATTTAGTAAATATAACCCCAATGAAAACATGCATGCATTTAATAATTGTGGTGTAACCAAGTTAATTTATAAAAATGTCAATTTGAATTGAAATATGCACTTTTGCCAAATGAAAAAAACAGGACACACTTTACACATATAGCTTTAAACAACTGTCAATCCAGTTTAGCCTGTACTTGAGTACATAATTGTGTTTAGATCTAGTCACATAAACAGCTTGATGTGGATCATTTAAATAATGTTGTTTAAAATTGCATTATCTAATCATATTTTCAAATTTAACAATCTTGGATACTATGTTTATCTTTTGCTATTTGCTCACAACAGAATGCTTATCAAAAAGTAGCTCAGAGGAAATTTTTTAAATAGATATATATTTTAATGTAGTAATATGTTGATATTTTCATGAATATAATTTATGTAAACAGTTATAAAAACCATGCATTGTTTAAATACCTGAACTCATAAAACAAGAAATAGGATTGTAGGCCGAAAACTTTACTTAGATGTTTAAAAAGCAACAGGAAGCATACTTGCAAAAGCAAAATATTGAGGGAAATAATTTTTAAATTATAGAGTAATAGCATCTTGATCCAATGATACATCTGACTGCCATTCTGGGGTCGAGACATTTTTTTCCCCCTGGTTTGTTGCAATATTGGAAGTACTTCAAACTGGATTTTTTGAATTCTGTGTGATCAACAACAAAAAACAGATGTGAGAAAAGCTGAACTTGATGGACACATGCCTCTTTTCAGCCTATGTAACTATGTAAATCACTTCTGCTGAAAAGAAAAAAAAATTCAGACAAACGGCTCGACCACATTTTGTATATGAAAAATTATTTGGGAAACCAAATCAGGTGAACCAAAAGAGTACACAAATTACCTGACTGGCATACTGAAAAATATAAATGTATATATTTAGCAGTACAGTGATAGGTGAATTTTTCTGCCATTTAGTTCACAGACCAAGTGAGAAAAAGTCACCAATAGAGGGAAAAAGAGGAGGAACAGTAAATAAAAAAAATTTATATTTATATATTTTATGTTTCTTAACTCCTTAAGGACAAAAATGGTCGTTAAGGACCGCGAACCTACCAAGTACTTCTGTGGCAAATATATTACTTACCCAATCGCCACTGTTTCCTAATAGGCGTTCATAGTGTTGACAGGCAGTCTCCCTGCTTCTGATAAAATAAAATAAAATATGTTAATAAAAAAAGAAAATTATAAAAATATATATATATATATAAATATATATATGAGATATTCATACATATATTATATCTATATATAATATGTATATATATCTTATATATATAATGTCATACTAAGTGTATTTTTATATTAATATATGCATATATTAATATAAAAATACACTTATAATTAAATTACACACGTGTATAGCATAAATAATAACTATATATATTGTGTATATATATATATATATATATATATATATATATATATTATAAAATATAAATAATAAATAAATAATAAAACTATATTTTTAAAAAATAATAAAACAAAATATGTGTAATTTTATTCTTACTGTATTTTGATATGAATATATATATATATATATATATATATATATATGCATTGTACAGCGCTACAGAATTTGTTGGCACTATATAAATCTCCACACGGCAGATCAGGACCCCGCGGCCACGTGATCTCTCGATCACGTGGCCGCAATAGGTGCCTGTGTATCTGCCTGCAGGGGGACTGTCTGTGCTGACAGGCAGTCTCCCTGCAAGTGGAAAATCAAAAATAAAGTAAAAAAATAAAGCAATCAGTGTAAAAAATAATAATATGTATATATATCTATATTTAACATATGTATATATATCATATATATAATGTCATACTAAGTGTATTTTTATATTTATATATGCATATATTAATATAAAAATACACTTATATTTAAATTACACACGTATATATATACACAATATATAATAACTATATATTGTATATATATATATATATATATATATATATATATTATAAATTATAAATAATATGTTAATAAAAATAAACAACAAAAAGTAAAAATAATTTTTAATAATAAAAAATTATATATATATATATATATATGTAATTTTATTCTAACAGTATTTTGATATTTATATATATATATATATATATATATCAAAATACACTTAGAATGTAATGATATATATCTCTATGTATAAATAAATAAATAAAAATAATACGAAATATACATATGTCCATATACATACTTACATAAATAATTTCATAAATATACACGTAGACTTCAAATATATAAATATGCATATATATTTAAATTCTACGTGCATATTTATGTAATATTTTTCCATAACTAAGTAATTTTATTGATTGCAATTTGAGGGACCTGCCTGACAACCCAGGCTGAAAGTCCAGAGAATTTAATTTGCTAGCACTGTATTTAACCCTATAACTTTCCATGACACCCTAAAACCTGTACATGGGGGGTACTGTTTTACTCGAGGGACTTCTCTGAACATAAATATTAGTGTTTGAAGACAGTAAAACATATCACAGTGATGATATTGTCAGTGAAAGTGACGGTTTTTCTTGCATTTTTCACACACAAACAGCAATTTCACTGATGATATTGTTGTGATACATTTTACTGTTTTGAAACACTAATATTTGTGTTCAGTGAAATCTCCTGAGTATAACAGTACCCCCAAGTACAGGTTTTATAGTGCTTTTGAAAGTTACAGGTACAAATATAAGGCTTGATTTTTTATTTTTTTCACATTGAAATTTGCCAGATTGCTTATGTTGCCTTTGAGAGCGTATGGTAGCCCAGGAATGAGAATTACCCCCATGATGGCATACTATTTGCATAAGAAGACAAGCCAAGGTATTGCAAATGGGGTATGTTCAGTCTTTTTTAGTAGCCACTTAGTCACAAACACTGGCCAAATTTAGTGTTCATAATTGTTTTTGACATTTTTAACACACAAACAAATATAAATGCTAACTTTGGCCAGTGTTTGTGACATATTGAATACTCTGGGTTGTCTACTTTTAAAAACATATGTACATGTAAGGTGTGATTCAGAGATTTATGACAGATAACAGTGTTACAATGTCACTGTTGATAAATTAAAAAAATATAGATTTTGAAAGAGCAACGTCCTACTTGTACTTATAGCCCTAAAACTTGCAAAAGAAAGCTAAGAACATGTTAATATTGGGTATTTCTAAACTCAGGACAAAATTTAGAAACTATTTAGCATGGGTGTTTTTTGGCGGTTGTAGATGCATAACAGATTTTGGGGGTCAAAATTAGAAAAAGTGTTTTTTGTCACCATATATTATAAAAAAAATTTTTAATTCTTTATTTTTGTAGTGCTTAGAATTACAGACACGCTTATATCGCCATGACAGCAGATACAAGCTGATGAAATAACACAAGATATTCAGTAACATGGCAAGCATTAACAGCACAATTTTTTGTAAAGCGGTCAGACTAGGTAGGGCTGTCTATAACATTAGTTTCATCCAGGCTAATAACTATGTGGAGTAAAATAGACAGTTTGAGTAATCTCAGAAACTTATAAAGATTAAACGTAGTTGAAGCCTACGTGAGTAGTGATGCCTCTAGGGCTGAGTAGGTGTATGAGCATCGTTTTGATAATAATGCCGGTTGCCCTAAACCATATATGTAACAGGTGAGATTATCAAGGGAGTTGAATGGCTAAATAGCAAGAAGCACGGTGTAAGTTGGTTGCAGGCATAATCGGTGTGAATGAGTCAGCTAGTCGACATGTTGTGTGTGACATGTGCTTAGGTACATGTGATTATCTACCACTGGGCATTTAGATGAGGCAGAGACAATTCAAATAATAATAATAATAATAAGGCAGCGCGAAAGGATGACCGTGTCATTTGCAGCGTTTGTAGCCAAAGGGGTAGGGGAAATTACTTTCCAAAATCTTGTTCCCACGGGGTAAGTGATGACATGAGACGCCACACGTGCTAGAGGTGGGTGTGTCTGAAACAGAGATGAAGAAGACGAGCGTGGAGACAAGCTAACCACGCTGAAACTATCTGGCTGGATATGAAACTCGGGAGATCATAATAGTATTACAGTAATTCAAACAACACAAGCAAGTACTGACAGTATAACGATATAGCGAACGCAGAGCTCCTTCGGAGGTAAAAACATTTTCCTTTGGAAGTTACTCTGGACGAGCATACATGAGCATACAAAAAAAAAAAAAAACAGAAAGTCTTTCAAAGGATTATTGTAAAGAGGAAAAATTGTGAGTACCATATTGGTCTGAGACAAAGCATATACAACAATTAGTTATAACTGAAAGCCATAATTTTTCAATGCATTTACTTAACCGTTAAGAAACGGTCAAAATTTTGACGAAAGTAATTTAATTAAGGCTACAATTAGGGCATATAATTAATCTAATCACCATAAGGCAGCAAAACTGATATTTGACAATTAAAACACAACATCAGAAGTTGTCAATTACTGAGAAAATAAGAAAGATTTAATGAAATAAGAGAAAGAAAGAAGAAAAAGAAGATGTAAAGAGAGAAGGGGAGGAAATATTAAAAAACTGAAATAAACCTCTTGAAGATTTGAAACTTTTTTTATTTTTAGTCACAATAAATAAGGTTGATTATGATTTTATTAAAGCCCTATTGTAGTAGCTTCATTTAAGAAATAAAATAGCAACTAGAAAAACTACTACGGAAAAAAAGAAGGAAATTAAAGCAGTTCAGCCAACAGAAAAGAGGCTATCTGGCTTTTTTTACAACTCCTTCTAAGATTCACAGGAACAGAAAATTGAATGCTTGACACACCCGGTAAATACCTCAAATACTAATTTGGAAACTCCAACTGTTCAAACGCCATTACAATATCATGTAACTGTTACAAGCAGTACACAAGATCAATTTAAACAATTGCTGGAGTCACAACTCAACATATTAAAACAAGATATGCTTATAAGTTTTAGCGATATCAAACAAGATATTAAACAAATTGCAGTATCAGTGGAAGAAGTGGAAATAAATTTGAAATGTTTGGGACTCAAATAAGTACAATTAAGACAACAATGCAGTCTTTATCAAACAAAACTGAAAATCTTGAACAAAAAATAGCAGCTTTAGAAGATAGATCAAGAAAAAGTAACATAAGCCTCAGAGCCGTGCCTGAAGACATTACTACAGAAAAATTAAAATATTATCTATATAACTTATTAAAAGAGGTTCTTCCTGAAATGTCTACAGTCGACTATCAAATAGAAAATTTTCATTGAATTCGTAAACCTAATATAATTGCTTCGCATCTTCCAAGAGATGTGATAGTGAGTTTTTGCTCACTATCAGTAAAATATAATCTAATTAAAGCCAGCCGTACAAAACCCCAAACAAATCTCATCTACAAAGACATATTTTTGTAAGACTTATCTCATTTTACTAGGACTTGGAGAAAATCCTTCTCAACAGTAACAGATTTCTTAAGGAAAAAATTACATCAGATTTCAATGGGGCTTCCCAGCATCTCTAAAATTTATTTGGAGACAAGAAAAAAATAATAATAAGGCAGCGCAGTCATGCAACTCATAGTCAATAAACAGTGGGCTAATGTAAGTTTGAAAAATGAAGAGAAAAAATAAAAAAAGAAGCCCAGACTCTGCGCACCTTGGTGATGCCAGTCTAAGTCATCCTATGCCGCTTGGCGGTCTTGTGCAGGGTTCCAGCTGCTCTGCTACCCTGCTATGATGTATCCAGCCACTCTGTACACTCTGTACAATGCAGGAGGTCTTTGTAACGGTGAGATTCAAGCCCCATTCGATGTACTGCAGGTGGTGGTGTCTACTCCAGGGTATGTCCGGGCAAGGGTTTGCTTCTTGTTGGTGTCGGCTGAAGTGTTGTGGTGCAGTCTGCCAGGGATCCCTCGGCCGTGTCCAGTCCTGGATTGACTCAGTGTACCGCAGTTGTCTCCCAGGTAGGGCTAACTTCGCCTGGTATTTGCGTGGTATTTCCGTCTCTCCCCGATTCTGCCATCAGTAGGCCGCAGCTGTCCATCTTGGGCTCCCTTTCACCAACACGCTCGGTTCAGATATCGGGCTGATCACCAGGTCACCCCTGACATAGGCAGGGCACCCCGGTTTACTTAGTTTCTCGAGTTTGGCGAGTGATTGTAAGAAAATCAGCAAGTAGAGCAGGAGCCCAGCTTTCATGCATCCGCTCAGCTTGCTGGCTTGATATGATATGATGAAAGTAATGGTACCTTTAGAAAGACCATTTAATGGCGAGCAAAAACGGTTTATAATATGTGTGGGTACAGTAATTGAGTAAGACGAAAATTACAGCTAAACACAAACACCGCAGAAATGTAAAAACAACCCTGGTCCTAACGGTAAGAGAATTGAAAAATGGTCTGGTCACTAAGGAGTTAAATGTGTAATATAGAAATATAGATTAGTGCTCATCCTTTTTTCCCCTCTATTACTCTGTAAATAAAAACTAAAATGTATTGCCTGTCCCCTAGCCATAAATCCTCTTTTTTTTCCAATCAAACATATGTTTTTTTGTGCCATGGATGGAATTTCAAATTATGAATCACAACAAGCATATATGACCATTGCACACTTTGTTTGGTTCATGATTCGTCTAAAGTAGCGCTCAAAGTTAGGGAATTTATCACCCGAATGACCAGAATACACACAAATTGCAGCTTGTAACAAAACTAATCTTTAAATCTAGAGGCTAATAGTAAGGTGAAGTAGAATCTTCACCGATAACCAAGTCATAATTGATCCCTTAATGCTGCCATTTTAAGTTATGCTTGGTTGAGAGTAGTTAATTAAACACACCAAATATCACTCTGCTTTGCTCAGCAGCACATTAACATTGTAATGATTTCAGCCATCATCCATGGGTGTGGATGGTGTGTTTATTCAATAAAAAACAGGTCAATTAAGTATCCTATATTTTAGCTTTTAAGAGTAATTGTGAATGTGTGGCCGATGTTAACATTTTTATCACAATGTGTACATGGTGTATGGCAAAGGAGATTGATTTTCTGTTTTGTGAAAATTGCTCTGAATTGAAGATCACTTAAAATGGCAGCACTCAGGGAGGGACCATGTAATTGAAAATGTAAAATTTCCATTTAGCCTCAATCTAGATATGATGAAATATCAGCATTGTTGCTGAAACTTGGCACACTAGATGCGTCCTATTACAGATCCTGACTATAACCGATGCAAAGCGATGTTAAAGCTTCTTGATCCAAGGAGAGACCTAGCTGCCACTCTGAGGTCAAGAAGGATTTTTTCCTATTTTATTGCACAATTGGAAAGCTTCTCTAAGCTGTTTTTTTTTTTAGTCTTCTTTTGGATCAACAGAAAAAAAATTGTAAAAAAAAGGCTGAACTTTATGGACGCATTTCTCTTCTAAGCCTATGTAACTATGTAACTATGCAACTGAAGTCTAAATAAAGGCAAATGTTCTACTGATCTGGAAAGATGTGTTGCAAATGTAATATCCAACTAGAGAATGCATGTTTAAGTCTGGCAGTAACATAAATGGTGTCCACAATCATAAATGTGCTTATTAGTGTGAAAATATCTCAACTATTGTTGGGCTTTTTTAAAAAACAGTTACCAGTTTCTGCCTTCTTAAAGTTATGCAATGATCCCTAGAATACCATTGGGTAAGATGAACTGTAAACATTTTCCTTTGATACCTTTGATATTCTCACTTCTCCCTGGGTGGTATATTTATTCTTAGATCCTCTACCAGATGCCTGGGAGTCTAAGGGTTCTGCGCAGTATTTTAGCTGTTCTTATAAGTGCACTCTTCTGGACAGCCATCTCAGATGTCCCACCTGGAATCTGTTAACGTCACTCCCCCAACTTGGGAGTCACAGCTCTGAGTACTCCTATCACATCTGGGACTTCTACTGCTATCCCTTTCCACATGTTCTTTCAGTCCTTGGTATTTGTCCATCTTCTCATGTTCCTTCTTCCTGATATTATTGTCACAGGGTATTGCCACATCCACCACCACTGCAGCCTTCTGTTCCTTGGCTATCACCACAATGTCAGGCTTGTCTATCTGGATCTGGAACTCCCACAGGATCTTATCTTAGCCCTGTCATTCTAAACTAACCTTTGTGGTATCTCCCATCTGGACTGGACTCTGTGCAGATGTTTCATTACTCAATCCCAACAACTTGATTGTGCCTTTCCATGTATGCTGTTCCTGCTACCATCTTGCAACCGGCCACTATCTGCTGGTTTGTCTCAGAGGCGCATTTGCACCTTGGGTCTTGCTTAGTGTAGTAGATTCCCACTTTTATTGAACTGGTGCTAAGTGTCCCTGGGTGTCTAGGATTAGTGCCACTGTGCTGTCTTACAGTTCAGCCATTTCAAACCACTGGTAGGATTTTGTCACATATCCAGTATCTGCCAGTGGTCCACCCCCGGGAGAGGTTTGTCTTGCCATTGGACCTCTTTGTTTTCTGCATACTGTATCTGTTGAATTTTCAGGCATTTTTTTTAGCAGATCATCTTTGGGAGCCATCTCCATGATGTACTTGTGGATGCTCTGTGTTTCATCCAGGACTGTGACCTTAATATTCATCAGGCCCGACCTCCTTCCGGCTGGTGTACAGTCTCTAAATGCTTGATTTTGGGTAGACTCCTCCAGCCAGGGACTGAAATGGATTCCTATGGACTCTATTTGTGAATGATCAAGAAATTTTCACAATCTCATTACTTTCCATAGACCTTTTTTACTCTGACATATCACTCATAACAAGTGTAGAAGATCTTATGACTCTTGGTGACTTCACCGTCTAGGAGCTGAAGACCAGCATATTGTGACATAAGGATGGAAAGTTTTAGGCACCAGTAACTGAACCAGGCTGTGAGATAGTTGCAATAGTCTTACCACTGACTTTTTACTTTGAACCCCCAAGTTAGCATTCTACAAGCTAGGTGCTAATTCTATCTAACTTAACCTGCAGTAGATAACCCCTAGTGCATAGTTAAAACTTTTAGGTCTATAAATAATAATAGTAATTAGTAGAGGTATTAGAGATTACTGAATGTGAAAATAATAAAATAGCTACAAAGTGAAATCTTGAAACCCATTCAATCCATAACCCAAAGTTGGATTATAATTATTTAATGTGTGTTATTGAAAGCATGTGCATTTTAGCTTGAGCTTGAGTATTTTTTATATACAGACTAATATTAGAAGTATCTAATTAAGTGTGAGTAACATTTTTCCACCAGTTCAAAGATGATTTAATAACAGATCTTTTATTTTTAGTTGCTTTAAAAAGAGTTTAATTTTCAGAATCAGCAGGGGAAATTATTATGATGCAACATCCAAGAGCAAAACAAATAAATGCTAATAAAAAGATTTCCTTCATGTTAGCAATCACATACTGTTCTTGTGAGAAAGATAGGCATTGTACCTATAAATGGAAACTGTATGAATGCTTTGTAATTGCTGCTAGATTACCCCCAACTGAGTAGATGTAATCCCATTTTCAATTAAAATGCTTAAACTGTTTCAGCCCTCTCTCTGTGTATCAGTAAAAGGTATAAAACAATTAACAGCATGGTGGCCAATCACGATGTGATGTTTTGGTGTTTGTAGTCATAACTGAACTGAAAAAAGATCATCAGTACTGGAAGATTATATAATTAAACATCTGTTATAATGTAAAAGCCCAGATAGAAAATGAATAATAAAACTTTGTTGTGGCATTGTGGTCATTGCTAGGTACCACCTCTCCCACATATACTGACTTAAAGGGCTACTCCGGTCACCATGAATACTGGTTTTAGTGTTTCAGCCAGGTGACGTGCTTTGTTTGCCTGGGGAAGAAATAGCAGCAGCAGGCCAGTGGAGGTAGTGTTATGCTATGGGAAATGATCTGCCGTTCGGGCATTCATGTAGATGTTACTTTAACACATACCACCTACAGGATATTGCTGCATAACACATACACCCTTCATGGCAATAGTGTACCATGATAGCAGTAGCCTTTTTTAGCAGGATAATGCATTCTGCCACACTGTAAAAATTGTTCAGGAATGGAAACATAACAAAGAGTTCAAGGTGTCGCCTTCTCCTCCAAATTCCCCAGGTCTCAATCCAATTAAGCATTTGTGGGTTGTGCTGGAACAACTTTTCCAGCTCTCTACTTTCTCTCATGCAGATATACCCTTGTGGAATATTTCTGACTCAGTATTTTAAGATTTTTTAAAATTATTTAATGTTATTGATTTTGATGTGAATAGAAGTTCATACATTTTTTAATATCAACTTCTATAAGCATATTTTTTGACACAAATGGACACTTTTCAAATATCAATTGGATACTAAAGCATAACAACTCAGGATACATTTTTTGTTTTTTACAGTTATATACATTTTTTGGCAGCTATCCAAGTTTGCTGCTTTGGACTATCAATCAGGGTGTTAGTCTGCTATACTAACAAGCCCAATCTGATTTAAATTTATTGTTTTTTACAAATTCTCATTGCCCCTTTTTTATCTCCTTTTTTCTTTTCTTCTTTTCTCTATGTTAAGACCTTCTCATATGAATGTAAATTAAATTCATATTAACCTTGCTTAACCTTGCAAAGAATATCTTTGCAAGTTAGAGGCTTTTATGATACATTGTATTCTCTCCTTTGTTTTGGACTGATCTGATGTGCAATTCACTATTTGGACTTTCTGGAATAGGACTATTATTAAGTTCTTTTGGTTTTCCAATTTTTGTGATTATTTTAACAATACATGTGCTAATATCATTGTTAATATAAGCTCCTGGATACTCTTTTAATTTATTTATTTGTATATGTGAATATGATTTGATGAGATCCTGTCTTTCCAGTTTAAGAGCTTTATCTAACTAATTATTTGTCTTATAGCTTCTTATCTATTTTCTAATAGCCAAAATAGTTTTCTGACTATTAGGATTTAATTTTATTACATGTACAGGCCTGTCTGAAGCTTGCCAATAAACATCTGAATGATTCAAAGGAGAACTGGGTGAAAGTGTTGTGGTCAAATGGGACCAAAATCAAGCTCTTTGGTATCAACTCAATTTGCCGTGTTTAAAGGAGGAGGAATGCTGCCTATTACACCAAGAACATCATCTCCAGCATCAAACATGGGGGTGAAAACATTATGCTTTGGGGGTGTTTTTCTGCTAAGGAGACAGGACAACTGCACTGCATCAAAGGATCAATGGACGGGCCATGTACCATCAAATCTTGCGTGAGAACCTCCTTCCCTCAGCCAGGGCATTAAAATGGGTCGTGGATGGGTATTCCATCATGTCAATGGCCCAGAACACACAGTCAAGGCAACAAAAGAGCGGCTCAAGAAGAAGCACATTAAGATCTTGGAGTGGCCTAGCCAGTCTCCAGACCTTAATTCCATAGAAAATCTGTGGAGCGAGCTGAAGGTTCAAGTTGACAAACAACAGCCTCAAAACCTTAATGACTTGGAGAGGATCTGCAAAGAGGAGTGAGAAAAAAATCCCTCCTGAGATGTGTGCAAACCTGGTGGCCACCTACAAGAAACATCTGACCTATGTGATTGACAAGAAGGGTTTTGCTAAGTTTAAGGGGTCAAATACTTATTTCACTCTAATATATATATATATATATATATATATATATATATATATATGTATATATCCAGCCATCTTGGTGGTCAGGCCCCGCCCCCTCACTGTAACTTCTTTGACATGCTTTTTCTGGATTTTTTTTATTTTTTATTCTGTCTCTCACTGTTAAAATACACCTACCATTAAAATTATACACCCTGTTACAAATTATTATGCAAATTATTTTTCTTATTTACCTAAATAATTGATGCAAATAACAGTCAGCATAATTCTCATGTTATCAACTATCAAGAGTACAATTCACATTTTATTGAACAAACCTCCTAATGATAACAGTATCAAAACACTTTATAGGTTGTAAAGAACTGAAAATTGTCATTTGTTGTGTTTGCAGCATATTTACTGAAATCAAAAGCTATTTCAATCAAACTTATAACAACATTTTAACTTTTTAAACATTTTAACAGGCCATGTTACATTTTAACATAGGACTCATTATTTGATAGCAGCTTTACAAGTCTTGCATCCATTGAACTTGTGAGTTTTTGGACAGTTCTGCTTGAATTTGTTTGCAAGATGTCAGAATAGCCTCCCATAGCTGCTGTTTGGATGTGAACTGCCTCCCACCATCATAGATCTTTTGCTTGAGGATGCTCCAAAGGTTCTCAATAGGATTGAGGTCAGGGGAGGATGGAGGCCACACCATGATTTTCTCTCCTTTTATCCCCATATCAGGCATTGATGCAGAGGTATTCTTTGCAGCATGAGATGGTGCATTGTCATGCATGAAGATGATTTTATTACAGAAAGCATAGTTTTTCCTTCTGTACCAGGGAAGAAAGTGGTTAGTCAGAAACTCCACATACTTTGCAGAGGTCATCTTTACACCTTCGGGGACCCTAAAGGGGCTGACCAGCTCTCTTGCCATAATTCCGGCCCAAAATATGACTCCACCACCGCCTTGCTGACATAGCAGCCTTGTTGGAACAGGGTGGACGTCCACCAAACATCCACTACTCCAACCATCTGGACCATCCAGGGTTGCACAGCACTCATCAGTGAACAGGACTGTTTGAAAATTAGCCTTCATGTATTTTTCTGCCCAAAGCAACCATTTCTGCTTGTGAGCATTGGTTAGTGGTGGCTGAATAGAAGGTTTATGCAAAGATGCAAGACTCTGGAGGACTCTACACCTTGATGTCCGTGGGACTCCAGAGGCACCAGCAGCTTTAAATATCTGTTTGCTATTATGTAATGGTATTTTAGCAGCTGCTCTCTTGATCGGATGCATGAATCTGGCAGAAATCTTGCTCAATGGGCCTTTATCTGCACAAACCCGTCTGTGCTCGGAATCAGCCACAAATCTCTTAATAGTGCGATGATCACAATTACATTTTTGTGAAATATCTAATATTTTCATACCTCGTCCAAGGCATTGAACTATTTCACTCTTTTCATCAGCAGAGAGATCCTTTTTCTTCCCCATACTGCATGAAAATGGTGCTCTGCTTAATTGCGCTATGCTTTCCTATGGACGTCCAGCATCTTCTCACTGTGATTTTCACAGTGAGAATCACGGAAGCCCCTTTTGCGGCTGTCAGTGAGAGAGGTACTAGAGGCTGGATTAACCCTCAGTGAAACATAGCAGTTAAAACTAGAGGGACCTGGCACCCAAACCACTTCATTGAGCTGAAGTGATCTGAGTGCCTATAGTGATCCTTTAAGTGTATGTATCTGCCTTATCGAAGTCTCCCTGTGCTTTGTACAAACAAACAGGACTCATACTCAAGGTTAGTATTTACATATGTACATATACATCATTGCAAGAGACAAGCCCCAGTAGTTTAGAAAACTGGCTCCTAGGGTTAGGTGCTGGCCGTAGCTATCAAATTAATACCTGGTCTACACCCCCACCTCATCCACGGAGGTTCGGCCCACGACCAAAATCATAGTTAGCCACCTCGCTCGCCCATCTTCTGGGCTATAGCTAGGGCTTCCCAAGTCGAGGCCACACGTTTTGACTCTCTTTATGGTCACCGAGAGGCCTACACCCCGCCACCACGTGCATGTGGTCAAAAAATCCCCTCGGGCCAAATCATAGGTAGAGCCTCTCCCCACCACTTGGCACTAGCAGGGCCTCACCTGTCACTTGGTCTAGGTAAATTCTTTGCCTCGGCACTAGCTAGCAGGCCAGTTCTCCGGAGGTCTCACTTTCACCTCCTCTTCACTCTACTTATTCAAAGCGTTTTTCCTTTTTTTTTCAGATGTCACAAGAACCGATCACCGATCTACCATCGGATAACATACCCAGCGCGCCACTCAGGCCTAGGTCTCCGGATAAATCCCTCACCCCTTTCACCCACACGTACATGAGATACTGGACCATTCCAAAAATCTCAGCGGAACTCAGAAGCAGGGGTATCTCCTTTCCTGCCTCCGCCAGAAAGGCAGAACTGTACCGACTAATGACCTCTCAGGCCAACGTTTCCAGGCCAGGCTGTAGTTCACAAATCTTGCCAGCTCACACTTCAGATTCCACACGAGACACCCTGGTAGCTATACTCACCAACCTCCAAATAATCAATCACAGACTAGTGAAACTTGAATCCGCTATAGCCTCTCCAGGTGCCTCGTTAGGCTTGGCAAACCTTCCCCTGATGGTCTCAGCCATATCCACTCCTTATGTTTCCCCTGTCCACCCTGTCCCAGGGTCCATCAGAATGGGCGTTCCCAAGGGTAAAAATGTTAACACCATGGCCCTACTGCTGACCTCCCAAACTATGCTCACTTGCACGACAGACACTTAAACGTCTCACCAACCCCTCACCCCACACGCTAGTCAGGGTGGCGGGCGGAGAGATGTGCCGGACAGGCCCATTTCATTTCTGGGCGGGTGTGTATTGACTTTAATGCAAGGGTATGTAATCTCACGACATGCGGGGCACTGCACATCTGCTCCATATGCTTCAGAGTCCACACCAAGTCCACTTGCCCAGCCCTTCTGTCACCTAAGAAACGCCTGACCGAGGTTAACATTGACATCCTAGAATACTATCTCCAGTCACATCCAGCTAGGCACCTGGTAGATTATCTGGTGACGGGTTTTTCTCAGGGGTTTCACACCTTCTGTCTACTGAAATCACAGCCGGCTTTATGATCAGCCCTTTTCTGTCTTCACCTTTCTCATCTTGGCGTACCAATCCCATCGGTACAGCCATTCATGAATACTCCAACAAAAAATGTTTAACTATCGATCTCTCTGCACCTCATTCTTCCTCCACTCCCAGTATCAACTCCCTCATTCTCGCCACTGTAATGGCTGTAACTGTCATTCTCACTACAATATGCTAAAATTGATGATGCCATGTAAGCCATCTTATTAGCGGGTAGTGGGGCTTGGTTAAGCAAAACAGATATAACCAACGCTTTCAAACTACTACCTATTCACCCCTCACTATAGCACTTACACGGTGTTAAATGGAGGAACAGGTATTTTTTCTCCACCTGGCTCACCTTTGGCTCTAGGAGCAGCCCCAAGTTATTTGATATCTTCACAGAAACCCTCTGCTGGCTGCTCCTAAATATACTCAGGTGCCCCTCTGTCATCCACTACCTAGATGATTTTCTATTAATAGAACCAGGTTCACAATCCCCTCACTGCATACATTCCACCACAGCTTTTATCTTGACACTCGGGGTCCCCTTGTCATGAAGCAAAACAATCGGTCCCTCCACCACGCTTGTTTTCTTCGGCATAGTTCGCGACACCACTACCTTCCAAGCCAGTTTACCACCAGATTAACTGTCCCACATCAGGAACGAGATTGTCCTGTTCCCGCGGAGTGTTACGTGCACTAGGAGGGGCCTCCAGTCCTTATTTGGGTCCCTCAACTTTGCTATGCGTATCATTCCACAGGGGACGTCTTTTGTCTCCAGGCTTCTCAATTTGCTCCACGGTGTGCCCGACTCCTGCCCAGTCATTTTGGATGACCCGACAACGGCGAATTTACACATGTGGAGTAGGTTTCTTGCTGATTGGAATGGGATCTCTTTGTTAATTTTCCCACTTTCAGAGCATTCACCTTCAATTTACACAGACGCAGCGGCACACACAGGGTTCGCAGCCCTCTACGGCAATCACTGGTTTAGGGACAACTGGCCCCCAGAGACGGATGCCTTGCCGGCCTTTAGAGAATCATCTACTTTATTTGAGATCTACCCCATCGTAGCGACCGCCCACACTTGGGGTCATCTTTGGACTGGCAAGGCAGTTAGATGCTTCTCTGACAACTCCGCAGCCTGCGACATCATTAACAAAGGTCAGTCCTCCTCTCTAACGATTATGAGGCTGATTCGCAGGCTGACGTGGTTGGCAGCTACCTCTCAGTTCTTCCTAGTCTGTATCCACACTCCTGGTGTCCACAACACAGCAGCTGACGCCCTTTCATGCTCCCAATTTAATATCTTCTTTCAGGCACTCCCCACGGCCCACCACTTCCCATCTAGGATTCCACCATTCCACGAGCTAATCTGGGACTAAGCACATGCACCTCGCACAGGTACGCACACCTCACACAGGTTCATGACTTTCCCTTCACGTACGCCAGGGCTTTGTGTATTGCACCATGTCACAAAAAGAAGTTTGCTTAGATCCAAGACTTTCACTGTTATAATCATGGTAATTTTTTTTTCGCTAAACCAAGCTTCTTTCTTAAAACCTCCTATGCTGTCACTCAGCTGTTACGTCTCCAAAGTCAAACACTTACAATCATTCCTCAATCCATCTCATTACGTCTAAACCTTCCACTAAGCTTGAGCATTGTGTCTCCTCCGCTGGTATCTCTCTAGCAAGCACTACAGCAGCAGCTTCAAACACTTACACCCCAGTCTACATCTCAAAGCGATGGGGTCACAAGTAAACATCAGCTCAGGTACTTACATACCTCAACCAGAATAAAGCTTTTTACAAGCTTTTGTTACTCATGCTGTATTAACTTGCAATAAAGTGTGTTTTTCTTTGAATCCTCTTTTGCCCTCTTTTTACAGGCCTACTCGTACGTTGGTTTCGGCACACCTCAACCAACTTTGCATCCTCTTCTACATTCTACATTCCATTACGTATTAGATAAATTCTGAGCACAAGTTGGAAGGCCATTTGGCCTGAATTTGTGGGAGGAGTTATGACTCTATATAAACCCTACCCCCCTACTTACCTTTGTCTTGCAAGCCGTTTGTCCCCACCCACCTACACCCATCTATATTAACAATTCACCTTTGTGGGCCCTCTTTTTACAGGCCTACTCGTACGTTGGTTTCAGCACACCTCAACCAACTTTGCTTCCTCTTCTACATTCTACATTCCATTACGTATTAGACACATTCCGAGCACAAATATATATATATATATATATATATATATATTGTAAATAATGTCTGTTAAAAAAATGTCTGTTATATAAATATATTTGGGCTAATATCTACAAATCCATTTTTTCACAAAATCCAGTTGTCATTTCATTCTTGTGTTACCTGCAGGGAACACACTATATCCAGCATCAGCTACTGTAATTTTGACAATTATAAAGTACTTTATATAAATTCCTGTTGCTAGAATTCTAACTTCGTAAAAAAAGAAAATGCAAAGATGTATTAAACTTCTTCTTCTTATATTTATAAATTATTTCAGAGTGAAATAAAAATGTACACACTCTAATAGGCATACCTTGCTAATGCACCTTCTAACTAGGCCAGCAATTGCTGTTGTATTTAAAGTGATCAAAAGTAGAGAGCAAAAATATTACAGGTTGATTGATATTGTTTCTCACAGCCCGGGGTGGACTGAGCACTTGGGCAAATCAGTCATGCACCGAGTCTCTAGGGGTCCTGCCCCTGTTGAGGTGCAGCAATTTCTGATCTGGGGAGTTCAGCAAGTTCCCCAGCGAGCCTGAACTCAGTAAGGGGCCCGCACAGCCTTCTGCGGGCCCCTACTGTTAGAAATATGCTGCGCCATGCAGGGCACACTGAGGGACAGCTAAGGGGCCTTCCTAAAGACCCCTCTAAGCTCCCTCTCAGTGTGCCTGTCTCAGTGTAACACTACTCAGGGCAGCTACGGCTTGTTCTGCAGGAACGTGATTAGGCACAGTGCAGAGTAAACTGTGCAGAGCTGCCCTGGGCAGTGTTACAAGCAACATGTCTGAGAAACCTTCAGAAGAGAATTTTGGCACCACCAGGGAGGTAAGAGTTGGAGAAGGGGGATTTATTTTTTTAATCATTTTAAAAAAAACTTTTATACATATTTTAATTTTAATAATCTCCCCCACTACTGCCCCATCACAGCCCTTATACCCTCAAACCCCCTATAACTCCTCACACCAACTCCTATCCTCCCAAGGCCTCTACACCCTCTGCAGCCCCTACCCCCTGCAGCCTCTACCCCCTGCTCTCCATTATCCTCCAGCTCTCCCCACCTTCTGCTCTCCCCCTGCAGCCCCTACCCCCTGCTCCACCTGCAGCCTCTACTCCCTGCTCCTTCTGCAACTCCAACCTCCCTGCTCCCCCTGCAACCTCTACCCCTTGCTCCCTCTGCAGTCCCAACCCCCTGCTCTTTCTGCAGCCCTTACCCCCTGCTCCTTCTGAAGCCCCTACCCCCTGATCCCTATGAAGCCCCTACTCCCATGCTCCCTCTGCAGCCCCCAGCCCCCTGAAGCTCCTACCCCCCTGCTCCCACTACAGTTCCTACCCCGTTGCAGTCCCATATCCCCTTACAACTACATACCAGCTTCCTTCCTCTGCAGTCCTTACCCTCTTGCTCCCTCTGCAGCCCCTACACCCTTGCTCCCTCTGCAGCCCCTACCCTCTGCAGCCCCTACCCCTTCTCCTTCTGCAGCCCCTAACCCCTGCTCCTTCTGCAGTCTCTACTCCCCTGCAGCCCCAACACCCTGCTCCTTCTGCAGCCCCATCCCTGCTCTCTCTGCAGCTCCCTATGCAGCCCCTAACCCCTTGAAGCCCCTACCCCTTGCTCCCACAGCAGCTCCTACCCCCTTGCAAGCCCATAACCCTTGCTCCCTCTACAGTCCCTACTCCTTTGCTCCTTCTGTAGCTCCTACCCTCTTGCACCCTCTGCAGTTTCCACCCCCTTACTCCCTCTGCCGCCCCTTCCCACTTGCTCCCTCTGCAGCCCCTACCCCCTGCATCTACTAAAGCACCACTTGTACATCTGCACTCACAACAGCCCCTTCACTTACTAAAGCTCCTATTTCCCCCTGCAATCACAACAGCTCCTTTACCATCTGCACCCACTACAGCCTCTATTCCCCCCAGCACCCTTTACAACCCCTATCCCCTATCACCCTCTACAGTCCCTCCCCTCTGCAGCCCCTTTCCCCCTGCAAACTCTACAGCCTCTTCCTTCCGGCACCCTCTACAGTCCCTACCCCTTTGCATGCACAAGCATAAAGGAACACTATAGTTACCAGAAGAACTAAAGCTTAATGTAGTTGTTCTGGTGAGTATAGCCTGCCCCTGTAGGGGTTTGCTGTAAACACCGCCTTTTCAGTTAAAAGACAGTGTTTACATTGCTGCCTAGGAACACCTTGGTGCTTCCTGTGTCAGTGTTGCAAAATGTGCAACACTGGCATTCTGCATCTCCACGCTTTGCATGGAGAAGCACTGATTCAATGCATCTGTATGAGGAGATGATGATTGGCACAGCGTAGCTTTTTGCCGCACATGCATAATCGCCTTCCAGTGCTTTCCTATGGTAAAACATTGGATTAGCTGAGTTAATCTAAACTGGTGAACTCCGCCAAAGAGGCAGAGCAGGGGCTGTCCAACCATGCATTTGGTCAGTGCTGGAAAAAAGGTGAGTAAATGACTTTTTTAAGGACCGGCCTATAAACCTTTAGTGTCAGGAATACACATCTGTATTCCCGACACTAGAGTGTTCCTTTAAGTTGTCTCGTAACACTTAACACTTGGTTTGTAATTTAAGACGCAAAATTTGGAGGCCTGTGTACTTCATACAAACACACTGACACAATTCACAAATACCCCCTTATACATATTGCCATGCTACACAAACACACATAAAACAAATACAACCCTGTTTACCATACCAAATACAGCCAAAAACATGTGTTCAGATATACTCTGAATCCACATATCCTGACACTATACACAAAGACATACATTTATTTAAATTTACATGTATTATATCCTGTATAAAAAGGAAATGAAGAATGAACTGTACCTTCGTTTAGACAGCTGTTGTGGCTCTATGTCGCAGGAACAGTTAGGTAGGTGCTCTGAGCCACCGCCATCTTGGGCTGAGGGCCTTGCGTGTCCAGCACCCTTTAGTCAGCTCGGAGGTTGACTTGAGTTTGCTCCAGTGTGGACCGGGATAATTGTTAAGGCTTTTCTTATGTAAAGCCCATACTTTAAAAGACCTTAGCAGTACTGATATAGTATACAGGAACTCTAATCTTTAAAGGAACACTGTAGGCACCTAAACCACTTCAGCTCACTGAAGTGGTCTGGGTGCAATGTCCCTTGTCCCTTAACTCAATAGTGATATTATAGTTTCTGAGAAACTGCAATAATTGCCATTCAGGGTTAACTCCACCTCTAGTGGCTGTCTACTAGACAGCCACTAGAGGGACTTCCGCGTGCTTAGATGACCTTTGGTCATCTAAATGATGCTGGACGTCCTCACACTATGCATAAGGACTTCCAGCGTCACCGGAGTCACAATAACATGCGCATTAGGTCTCACCCTCCAGCTGCCGTCAGTGGGGGAAGATTGTGGGTGGAGCCTGATCCAGTGACAAGGAACATCAGCGCTCGGATTTAGGTAAGTCAGTGCTACATGAGGGGGGCTTGAGGGAGGGGGCTCTGTAAAAATGTATAGTGCCAGTAAAACGGCTTTGTTTTACTGGCACTATGGAATCCCTTAAAAACTGTACTCTTCTGGACAAAATCATATTGTATTCTAATAGTTTCCCTTTTTTTTTATATCATTTTTAGCATAATACAAAACGAGAACCTGCAAGGTCAGAGGGGGCTCTGTAGAAACGTATAGTGCCAGGAAAACGGCTTTGTTTTACTGGCACTATGGAATCCCTTAAAAACTGTACTCTTCTGGACAAAATCATATTGTATTCAAATAGTTTCCCTTTTTTTATATCGTTTTTAGCATAATACAAAACGAGAACCTGCAAGGTCAGAGGTATTAGAGTGTTTATCTTTTCTGAAAGTTACAACATAGTCATCAAGATTATGCTATATTTCATAGAACACAGGTATTGTAGAGACTCATACAACAGGTTCTTGGATGTAAACATACACTGAATAAAATTATAAACGCAACACTTTTGTTTTTGCCCCCATTTTTCATGAGCTGAACTCAAAGATATAAGACTTTTTCTATGTACACAAAATGCCTATTTCTCTCCAATATAGTTCACAAAGCTGTCTAAATCTGTGTTAGTGAGCACTTCTCTTGCCGAGATAATCAATCCACCTCACAGATGTGGAATATCAAGATGCTGATGAGACAGCATGATTATTGCACAGGTGTGCCTTAGGCAAAAAGTGTTGTGTTTATTATTTTGCCCATGTCATAAAGGCAGTGTGCCCAAGATAGTATTTTAATGTTGGTATTGATTAACAAAATGGGGTAGTAGTTGCTACAGCTGATGCAGGTCCTTGCCTGGTTTTGGAATTAGTGTTATTGTTTACCCAAGCACTGGAGTGGGAACGTGGATCCCATCAGATATGGTATTTAATATTTTGAGCATATGTGGGCTTAATGTTCGGACAAAGACTTTGAGGTACTTATTAGTATAGTCATCTAGTCCTGGACTTTTCCCATTAGGTGATTGCTTAATATTATTGAGGCATTCGTCAGGCATGATGGGTACGTCCAGTATGAGTTAGGATTGTGTTTTGTATGTCAGACTCAAGGTATGAGTGGAGTCTGTGTTGGTCACTCTGGTCTGGTGTTATTTTGCATAGGTCTGAGTAGTATGCATGGAAGGCTTTCACTATGGACTCAGCATTGTGCATTGTCTTACCTGTTTTATCTCTGATTTGTTTTCAGTAAAGGAATGTTGGGGCTCATGCGGGCATGGCTCTGCACTTGTTGTCTTGGCATAATATGAGTGTTTGGTCATCAGAATCTGCTTTTTGGCTATATGGTACAAGAGCTGCTTCAAATGAGATCTAGCCATGATAAGTAGGGATGTGCATGGGGAAAATATTCGGTTCTGCTTGGCATTCTGAATTTCGGGACTTCTGCACTTCAGAACTTCGGACTTTGGCACTTCGTTTCAGTTCAGCACTTTGGAACTTTGGCACTTCAACACTTCGGAACTTTGGCACTTCGGAACTTCGGGACTTTGGATATGTTCTCTTGCAGCACCTTAGTAGATAACTCCCTAATTCCCACGGTATTAGGGAGCTATCTACCAAAAGGCTGAAAGACCTAAATTGGTCTTTCAGTTAAATTTACTAATACTAAGTAAATTCTGCCCCTACTCGCTATACCGTGAGTAGAGGCATGTCTAGTATACAGTGATCCTGTGGCTGCTCACTGTTAAAAAAACCAAAGAAAACCCCCCAAGTGTCCCCCCTCCCAAGCCCCCACCCGTGCCCTGAGCTGCAGGTGGGGGTCCAAAATTAGAATAAGGGGGGGACCTATTGTCCTCCCCCCGGCCCCCACCCCTGAGTTGTGGGTGGGGCCCAAATACTAATATGAGGGGAGACGTATTGTCCTCCCCCCCAGCCTCCACCACTGAGCGGCGGGTGGGGGCCCTAAATACCAATATGGGGGGGACCTACTGTCCTCACCCCAGCCCCCGCCTGCTGAGCGGCAGATGTGGGGCCCTAAATACCAATATGGGTCCTCGTTCCCAGCCCCCACCCCTGAGTGGCATGTGAGGGCCCTAAATTAGAATAAGGGGGGGACCTATTGTCCTCCCCCCGGGCCCCCACCCCTGAGTGATGGGTGGGGGCCCTAAATTGGAATGGGGGACCTATTGTTCTCTCTCCCCAGCACCCTCCCCTGAGCGGCCCTAAACAAAAATGTTCACCCCCCCAGGTGACTAGGGGTCCCAAAATCCCTAATCGCCCATCTCCCCAAAAAAATGAATAAACCCCTCCCTACCCCCCTCAACCTAAAAATAGTGAGGGAGGAACAATAACTAAGTACCTGTAAATAAAGAAATAAAACTTACCATTTGATGTCTTCTTTTTTCTAAAATCTTCTTTTGACAGCCCCAAAAAAGGCCACATAAAAAACCATAATACCCATCGCACTTTGAAAAAAAAAGAAAACAAAAAACAGAATGCAAAAAAAACCCTGAAGAAAAAAAAACCCCTGATGCTGAAAAAGTAATCCATATTCACCCATGGAGGGCACCGTGCAAACTGAGCTCCACAGGGCAGGGGAAGGCTTATACAGCCTTGCCCCACCCTGCAATTAGGCTCAGAGCTCTCTGATTGGTTGGTTCTTTGGAATTTTCCCAGTCTGTGTAATTTGACTCATAACAACCCTCTGATTGGTTGATTGAAACCAACCAATCAGAGAGTTCTGAGTCAAATTACACAGCGGTTGGTGGTTGTGGATGTTCCTGTTTGGTGGCAGAGCTCTGAAATAGTGCTATCATGCACTGTTACAGCTAGCCACTCTCCAATATATTTTTTAATTTAATTTGCCTATTTTAAGAAAATGATAGTTTGTCAATTGATAGAACCAATGAGCCTATTCTAAAATATGAAAGTTCCATTTACTTAGAATCAAAAAGATTCTTTATTTTACAGTATACTCTTTATCAGAAAATGAGATAGTGAAAAAGTCCTGCACAGTATAATATTCAATGAAGATTCTTTTATAAGCACTGCATAGTCTAATGCTTTTTAGAGAGTTAGTAGAAGGTTAACATTTCATTACTCTTTTTATTGATTTAGCTGTACTTTCTTCACCACAATAATCAACATGTGACCTCTTCTTCCTGGGAATTAGATCTAGCACACTTGGTGATATTGACCTCCTAATGAAAATTAATGAATGCCTTTTTTCCTCTAAACCAAAAGAATTTAGTAATTTGTAAAGAAGAGATTTATTTCTCTTCTGTAGTAATTAAACTGAATGTCTTAAAGAAGAATGTGAAGAATTCTAAAAACTGCAAAATTGTGAATTAAAAAAAAAAAATACAAAATAAAATTAGGAGCTATTCAGCCTAAGGAGATTTTTAGCATAATTAGTATGAATGAATATTTCCAAAATTAATAAAATATAATTTGTAGAAATATAGCATTTTTGACAGGTAATTTTAATTTGTTTACTGTTTGACCTTCAGCTGTCAGGGTATAAACATATTCTAATCATAGACTTGTGTGCTTTTGTCTTTTTCTTGTCTTTTTCATTTTTAACCCCTTAAGGACAGGCCTGTTTTTGCGATGTTGTACAGAGCAGTTTTGACACTTTTGTGGTGTTTGTGTTTAGCTGTAATTTTCCTCTTTCTCATTTACAGTTCCCATACTAGTTATATATTGTTTTTTTCAGGACAAGAAGGGCTTTCTTTACATACCATTATTTGTATCATATAATGATACAAATAATAAAAATATGAAATCCATTTATTTTTTACAAATAAATAAAATATGGTGAAAAATGTAAAAAAAAACATGTTTTTGGACTTTTACTTGAAAAATCATTTACTTATCTACAAAAGCGAATGAAAAAAACTGCTAAATAGATTCAAAATTTTGTCCCGAGTTTAAAAACACCCAGTGTTTACGTGCTTTATTGCTTTTTTTTGCAAGTTATAGGCCTTTAAATACAAGTAGGAAATTGCTGTTTCAATATATATATATTTTAAATTTATCAATAGTGACATTGTAACACCGTTATCTGTCATAAATCCCCGAATCACACCTCACATGTACATATTTTTTTAAAGTAGACAACCCAGTGTATTCAATATGGGGTATGTTCAGTCTTTTTAGTAGCCACCTAGTCACAAACACTGGCTAAAGTTAGCATTTATATATGTTTGTGTGTTAAAAATGCAAAAAACGCTAACTTTGGCCAGTGTTTGTGACTAAGTGGCTACTAAAAAAGGCTGAACATACGCCATTTGCTATACCTTGGGTTGTCTTCTTTTGCAAATGGTATGCCATTATGGGGCTAATTCTCATTCCTGGGCTACCATACGCTCTCAAAGGCAACCTAACCAATCTGACAAATTTCAATAAAAAAAAAAGTAAAATCAAACCTTATATCTGACCCTGTAACTTTCACAAACACTATAAAACCTCTACATGTGGGGTACTGTTATACTCAGGAGACTTAGTTGAACACAAATATTAGTGTATCAGAACAGTAAAATGTATCACAGCAATAATATCATCAGTGAAAGTGCTGTTTGTGTGTGAAAAATGCAAAAAACTTAACTTTCACTGACCATATCATCGCTGTGATATGTTTTACTGTTTTGAAACACTAATATTTGTGTTCAGCGAAGTCTCCCGAGTAAAACAGTACCCCCATGTACAGGCTTTAGGGTGTCATAGAAAGTTACAGGGTTAAACACAGTGCTAGCAAATTAAATTCTCTGGACTTTCGGCCTGGGTTGTAAGGCATGTCCCTCAAATTGCAATCAATAAAATTACTTAAATAGGTAAAAATATTACATAAATATGCACGTAGAATTTTAATATATATACATATTTATATGATTTATGTAATTATGTATATGGACAGATGTATATTTTGTATTATTTTTATTTATTTATTTATACATATATATATATATATGTATATATATATATATATATATATCATTACATTCTAACTGTATACAAAATATCTGTATTTTGATATATATATATATATATATATATATATATATAAATATCAAAATACTGTTTGAATAAAATTACATATATATATATATATATATATTTTAATTATTAAAGTTATTTTTACTTTTTTTATTTATTTTTATTAACATATTATTTATAATTTATAATATATATATACAATATATATAGTTATTATATATATTGTATATATAGTTATTATATATATTGTGTATATATATATGTGTGTAATTTAAATATAAGTGTATTTTTATATTAATATACGTATATATAAATATAAAAATACACTTAGTATGGCATTATATATATGATATATACATATATTATATATAGATATAATACATGCATATATATATCTTATATATACATATATATTTTTTTTTTCCCCTAATTACTTTATTTAAAAACTTTATTTGTGATTTTCTACTTGCAGGGAGACTGCCTGTCAGCACAGACAGTCCCCCTGAAGGCAGATACACAGGCACCCTTGCGGTCATGTGATCGAGCGATCACGTGGCCGCGGGGTCCTGATCTTCCGTGGGGAGACTGCCTGGGCAGACAGGCAGTTCCCCTGGACCGGGAGGAGCACTGTTTACCACTGGGGGACTGACGGCGATCAGGTAAGTACCCCCAGATCGTTGTGACAGTTCAGGACCGTCATCAGTCCTCAAGGGGATGTTTCCGATGACGGTCCTGAACTGTCATCGGTCGTCAATGGATTAAATATATGAAATAAAAAAAATGAAAACCAATTGCATTAGCAAATATTTAATAGACACAAAATATATTTTTAAAGGGACACTATAGTCACCAGAACAACTACAGCTTATTGAATTTGTTCTGATGAGTAGAATCATTATCTTCAGGCTTTTTGCTGTAAACACTGTAATTTCAGAGAAATTACAGCCTAGTGATAACTTCACTGGCCACTCCTCAGATAGCTGTTAGAGATCCTTCCTGGGTCATAGCTGCCTAAAATGCATCCACATATTCAGTATCTCCTCCCTCTGCACGACAGACACTGAACTTTTCTCATAGAGATTCATTGATTCAATTCATCTCCATGAGGAGATGCTGATTGGCCAGGGCTGTGTTTGAATTGTGCTGGCTCTGCCCCTGATCTGCCTCCTTGTCAGTCTCAGCCAATCCTATGGGGAAGCATTGTGATTGGATCAGGCCACCACTTCTGATTATGTCAGAGGTCAGAGGAAGTTCACAGGAAGAGGCAGCAGACTTGAATACAAATAATATTTTACTATCTTTAGGGAGGCAAAGGGGACCAAGGGGGCTAGATAGTGGTTTTAACACTATAGGGTCAGGAAAACATGTTTGTGTTCCTGACCCTATAGTGCTCCTTTAAGGTATTTTTTATTCTAATTCTAGTAATGATTTTTATTTGTATATCAGAGAACATATGAAATCAAGTGTAGACCCTGTTTAAAACAACATAGATTTGGATTGAATCCTAGAGGGTTATTCACTAAGGTATTAATTTAAAGCAAGTTTCAAATGTAAGGCCAAAAGTAGCAAAACTGGAAGCCATGCTGAAATAAGCATTTTTTTTCATTGTGGCTATTTTGACACTATATATTTTAAATTCACTCAATTTGGGTATCACCCTACCAGTGAAGTAATAACAGGAATGCATTTATCATTTGCATTTATGTAGCACCAACATACTTTGCATGTCTTTACAACTGTAGAAAGGGGATGCATAGATGTGAAAAGGTCCATGCCCAAACCAGTTTACAATCTATGAGCATTTGAGGGAGGGAGATATATCATTAAGTGCCATGCCCACAGACATTTACTGGTAAGGTGGTCTCATCAGGATTTAAACCGAGTTATAAGGCAGAGTTGATACCATTGCTACAACCAGCTAAAATAAAACATGCACATATGTTGATACCCAAGGGAGAGACATATGTACCTTCTCCCATTGCATCTCTAATTTAAGGTAGGTGCCATGCACAGTGAGCTTGTTAACTAATATGTGTGGGATGACTCATTTAAGTACTTTAACAGTCAATTTGTCTATTATAGGGAATGTGTTATGTGTCAGTTCACAGAAACCGATTTGCAATTTAGATTATTTCCTTTGAGGCCAGGCACACAACTGGCATGTACAAGAGTACAAGCTTGATGTGGGCTCCTGGCAGATGAAGTACCAGGATCCGAATAGGAAATGGCAGGAGCTGTGAGGGACAGGCTCAAGTAAGTAAAACTCACCCTCCACTTCACTACATCACCACCAGACACAAAGCCATAGGCGTGCGCAGCCTATTGCATTAGGGTGTGCACACTAAAGCACAAACACACGCCACATGTATATACACACACAGATATATATATATACACACACACACACACATACACTGCTGTGTGTGCTGTTAGTGTGCTGTGTGAGGGTGCTGTGTGTGCTGTTAGTGTGATGTGTGTGAGGGTGCTGTTAGTGTGATGTGAGGGTGTTTGTGTGTGTGTGTTTGTGACTGTGCTGTTTGTGTGTGAGGGTGTGTGTTTGTCCTGTGAGGGTGCTGTTAGTGTGCTGTGTGTGAGGGTGTTGTGTTTTTTTAAAGGTGCTGTGTGTGTTTGTGAGGGTGCGGTTAGTGTACTGTGTGTAGGTGCTGTATGTGTGTTTGTGTGTGCTGTATGTTTGGAGGGATTGTGGAGGTGGGGGCAGATTAGTAAATCCTTGCTGCCATGTGCCATCCCTGGTGGTCCAGTGGAGAGTGAACTCTAGCCTGCGGGGCTAGAGTTAACTCTCGCGAGATCTGAGCGTTGCCGCAGCAACGCTCAGATATCGCGAGAGGAACCTGGCGGAGCTTCTGTCTAGAGCTCCCTGGGTCCTCTCCTGCCTCCCTCCATGCTGCTGTGGGCCGGTGAGGTAGATCTTTGGTCTCCCCGCCGGCCCATGGAGGCTTAGAGCAGAGCCGGCACTCAGATAGCGCCGGCTCTGCGTGAGCCGACAGGGGAGATCTCCCCTGCCAGCAGGGTACAAGTCCTGTGGAATAATGTGTGGGAACTCTCCCAAGATTCCCACCCCCCCAAAAAAAATAATATACACAAAAATATATATATATGCATACACACACTCACAGACACATTCAGACACACACATACACTCACAGACACACACTCATACATTCACAGACCCACACACATTCACACACTCATACACTCACAGACACACACACATTCACAGACACACACACATACACTCACAGACACACACTCACAGACACACACATACAGACACACACATACACTCACAGGCACACACACATACAGACACACACACATTCACAGACACACACACACACACACACACACACACAAATTATTATATTTTAATAATAAAATGTCCACCCAGCCTCCCTACCTGGAGTGCTGGTGTGGACTTGTCCCTGGGGTCCAGTGGGGCGAGCGCCTCTCTCCATCTCAGCCTCGGCGAGGGAGCTGTCTGCTCTCTGCTTCCTCTCGCAGCGCGGGCTGTCTACAGTAGCTGGGAGCCGGAATATGACGTCATATTCCGGTTCCCGGCAGCAGCAAACAGCACGCGGCGTGATGAAGCAGAGAGCAGACAGCTCCCTCGCCGCGGCTGAGATGGAGAGAGTAGGGGCTTCTGGGTGCCTAGAGTGGTCCTTTAAATCAGCAAAAAGGTTAGATGGGAGCTGTAATCATCCTAGACTTACTACAGTTATCACTACACTCCATTTTGTACCTATTTCGGAACCAGATTGAAAACTTGAGATGAGTGCATAGTGTAAAAAAACTATGACATGTAAATAAACCATGTGCTTACTAGGGGACATGATCAAGCTCTGAGTAAATTGACATTTTCCTTGCTGGAGCCAGCTGGAGAACAAAAGATACAATTCAATACTAGCAAAGTGAATGACTAAGAGTTTCTGTTAATTTATCCTTTTTATCTTTAACTGTTTATTGATGTAACTAATTTGTTTATTATCTATTTTTATTTATTCATTATGACTAATTTTGTTCATAACAAATATTCATTTATTAAGTTTGGCCTTTGTCTGGTAAAGAATTCTCAATTTTTGATTGCATGGATATTTTACTAGCTTATGTTTGTGGGATTTTTTTTTTCTTGATTTGCTTGGAGCAACCTGAGGGACTCCAATTACAAGCTGCCTTGGCGGTGACAACTTTTGATACTAGACTTGAGTTTTTGTGGTGTTAAGTAGGTTTTGTTTTTAATAATTATTTTTGATCAAGTGTGGACAAATAGTGATTTTTGACCCATTCACCCTAGAAACAGGTCATGGTCATGTTGAAATAGTGGGGACAGTGACAAATTGTGAATTCATGTTTAAATATCTAAAGCACAAAATTACATTTTCATTCCCTTATATGTTTTAAATAAGGAATTGTGTCTGAAATTAGGAGAATACTAAATAAGAACCATATGGGGAGGTTAATAAAAAGTTAAAGAAAAAAAGGCATACAGTGTTCAAATATTGTTTTCACTATTTAAAAATCATAATGATTGACTCATTTATGCATTCTAAGCAGTGTATATCTGTCATAGTGTAATATAGTATTAAACATGTTTCTTAAATTTGAAGTATACATAGGAAGGTAGCAGGCTGCCAAGGTTTCCAGGATTACACAATCCTTTTCTTCATCTTTCACATCAACTGTAGCATGTGTTGCATTACAACACCCTCTCTAATCCTGCCAATGCAGTCTGATTGGATCATTCCTTATGAGGGAAGACAAGCTTCAATTAAGTTTAATGACTTTACATCACATAAACCTAAAGTAATGCTGGTGCTTATAATAGTCCTTTAAATTTTATATTGACTTTGAATTGACATTCAATTCCCAACTGTTCTTACTTTTGTAAATAACCATGTGGGTTTTAACTTCTAAAACACCAACTTCAGCCTATGCTTTCCTAATAAACTGTTATATTGGATAGCAAACCAGATTACAACCTGTGGAGCTTAATTGAATTGCCAAAGCCCAAAAGCTATGGAGTCCATGCTTGCATAAGTGTTTTCATACTAGATTATAATAGATGCATTTTAAGAAACTGGTAAACTAAGATGATATATAAACAATTAGTTCAATAGATATAATAAACAGTATATCATTTGATTATTTCAGATAACAAAGATTTTGATGCATATTTGTCGTATACAAAAGTGGACCCTGATCAGTGGAACCAAGAGACAGGAGAAGAAGAGAGATTTGCACTGGAAATTTTACCTGATATGCTTGAAAAACACTATGGATACAAACTGTTTATACCTGACAGAGATCTAATTCCTACAGGAAGTAAGTACACCCTTCATTCAGACATTTTTTTCCT
Source organism: Pelobates cultripes (assembly GCA_933207985.1). NCBI lineage: Eukaryota > Metazoa > Chordata > Amphibia > Anura > Pelobatidae > Pelobates > Pelobates cultripes. The sequence continues at coordinate 96,859,130 of OW240912.1, read as the reverse complement.
CCCAAGTGATACTGGTATTTGTCTATATGTGGGTTGTGTGCTAGTTCTACTACTTTTGTAAGAACCCGGCTCTGTGTGTATTCCTTACTGACACAGGCTAGGAACATGTTGATAAGCAAAACTAGTCTTTATTATAACTAGGCTTAGGCTTCACAAAGATCTGGTGTGCTAGTCTAAATGTTGCCAGTATGCAAAAAGCAATATTCCCCCAAAAAATGTAATAATGATTTATTAGCACAAGTCTTAATTGTGGAAAAATAGCAAAAGTTAGGCAAAATAGCTTATCTGCAAATCATAAATTGGCTATTTTTTATTAGATTTTGCCATTATGTTTTAAATCAAAGTTTGGCAAAAAAAAAAGTGCTAAGTGAATTTTTAACTAGAAAAATAGAGTTTAACCCCTTAAGGACACATGACATGTGTGACATGTCATGATTCCCTTTTATTCCAGAAGTGTGGTCCTTAAGGGGTTAAAGGGACACTATAGTCACCAAAACAACTTTCACTTAATTAAGCAGTTTTAATGTATAGATTATGCCTCTGAAGTTTCACTGCTTAATTGAATTCAATTTAGAAGTTAAATCACTTTTGTTTCTGTTTAGGCAGCCCTAGCCACACCTCCTCTGGCTGTGACTGACACAGCCTGCATGAAAACAAAATGGTCTCATCTTCAGTAAGATCTAACCTACTTTAAAGGTTTTTATCTCCTGCTCAGTTAATTACACACAGGAAAAAAGTATAGAACAGTGTACATAAGGCGATTAACAGTGATATTAATGATTTTGATTGTCATACCAGAGGCTATTGCACACTCAGTGGATATCGCAAAAAATCCACTAAAACAAAAGGTATAGACAGAGAACGAACTTGGCATTTGGGTGATAAACCCCACCTCCCAGCACACAGAGTCTAAAAAGTGCAGCACTTTAAATGTGTTTACACTTACATATAGGGGATTTTTCCACATGCAAGGAATAGAAAAATATAAAATAGTGTAATATATTAATTTACAGGTGTATATTAAAGGTGAGTATATATCGATACACTCACATTTTTAGAGCATTTTTCGATATCAGCTCTAAACAAAAGGAGAGTATGGACCTTTTAGGTGGCACCAGGGAACCTTCTTCTGTATTTTTTCTCCCAGCAGCAATATGGAGATAAAGCAGAAAGAAGAAAGCAATCTCGGTGTGGCTATTTCAACAATTAATATATATTAATATAAAATTGTCTGCTCACCTTGCTTGGAGCCTGTTAGATAACTGGCTCCAACACTTTCACTTAGTGTCAAATTATATTTATACTTGTATTTTCAATTTGTTTTTATTTTGTTTTATTTGTAATAAATTTATACTTTTTAACTTAAAAGTCCCCCTTTTTACCTACATCTTGAACTTCCGGTTCCAACAGGGAAGTGTCACCCTAGGAATTTGACATTAAGTGAAAATTTTGGAGCCAGTTATCTTACTCTTTTAAGAGAATTAAACACGCAAATATGATTTTTGGCACACACAGTAAGTGTGAGAACAATAGATAAAATAATCATCAACGTGTATTCACTAAGAACTGAATGATAGTGAACGGAATACTAAATTGAGAAAAATAAGTAAAAATAGCCTAGTTGGAAAAGAAGCTGAATTAGAAAATATATACAGCAGCTATTTGCACCCAAAAATTACAATGTTGAATTTCTGTTCACTATCATTCAGTGTTAAGTGAATAGAATCTTAACTTTAAATCTTATTTATATCTACAATCTGCTCCATATGGAACATTTCCTCTGAAACACTGTCTCAAATATTTGAATCCCGTGGGCACTTTTTACGCCCATATTGCTATAAAAACGTGACTTTGTCCCCAAATGTACCGTCAAATATGTAGTCATATGTCATCCTTCATATTGCTCCATGTATATTGTTCTATATGTATTCAGATTGTTCCAAAACATATAGAACCAATCTATTGCCTGATTTGTGTCACATTGAAATTGACTCGTTGTCAATACACTAAAGTGCCTCCAAGATATTCATTTCGTCTGGACAAAATGTGACAGTTTGACAAAAAAAAAAAAAGTTTCTGTAATTATTTACATTATAAATTAAAGTCTAAACTGTCCTGCAGCTGCATTTTTCAGCTGTTTAGCAGATAACTCCCTTAATCAACACTCTTGTGACATTGCCATATTTAAAGGTGACAAATTAGGGAACTGGTCAGTAGATAGCACCTGTTTGGTATCCTTATGGCAATCACACAAGGATTAAGTAGCTATCTACTATGAAGATGAAAGACCACAATTACAAAAAGTCCTAATCTTTTGTCTTCCAAACAACTTTACTAATATTGAGTAAAAATACTTAGTATTAATAAATAAGGGTGGTTAAATCCTCTCTCCTACACCTACCAGCCCAGACTCATGTAGTGGCATGTATACAAAACATGTCTACTCATAGGAAAAGTCTAGTGACTGGGCAGCTATTGTTTCCCCAGTTGCTATTCCAATAAAGGTAGACCTGACCCATGATGGGGCACCAAGTAAATAAATTAACTAGGGGTAGTTACCCCACCGATAGCCACAGGTGGGGGCTATTGAATAAAATGAATGGGGGGCTTAGTGTTCCCTCCTGTCCCCACAGATTGTTGGCAGAAGGGGACTCTAACATTAATAATGGTGACACAGTGTCTCCACAGCCATATACCTATGGACAATAGGTCCAACCTCCAACTTTTTTACTTGGGGTCCCACCCACCACCACTATGCTCCCCCTCACCCCCAGTTAATTGATGTATTAAGTCCCCACAACGGAGGTATGGGGGTGCTGCAAGTGTTCTGTCCGAATCTCTCTGAGACCTGAAGACAGATAAATAATCTAATGTATTGCTTTGCAGTAACATAGACCCCAGATAGCAATTTTCCTGGAAAAAAAAATATCCACCATTATTTAAAACAATAAAAAAAATCTGAAGGAATTATATTTGTTTTGTTTTCAGGCCTTGATGTCTTTAAAAATACCATGTTTACTGTTAAATAGTTGAGGAGTTGATGAGTTGGTTACCAAGTAATTAGTTTAATGCAGATGTAAGTTATGGTCTATAAATTAATTGGAATCATATTTTCTTATTTTTTTCTTATTACAGCATACATTGAAGATGTTGCAAGATGTGTGGATCAAAGTAAACGATTAATCATTGTTATGACTCCCACTTATGTCGTAAGGAGAGGTTGGAGTATATTTGAGTTAGAGACCAGGCTGAGAAATATGCTGATCACTGGAGAAATTAAAGTGATACTAATAGAATGCAGTGAATTACGTGGGATTATGAATTACCAAGAAGTGGAGATGCTGAAACACACTATCAAGCTATTAACCGTAATCAAGTGGCATGGGCCTAAATGCAACAAGTTGAATTCAAATTTCTGGAAACGTTTACAGTATGAAATGCCTTTTAAGCGAATAGAACCCATCACACATGAGCAAGTTTTAGATGTCAGTGAACAGGGACCTTTTGGGGAACTGCAGACGGTTTCAGCAATTTCAATGGCTGCTGCCACTTCCACTGCCCTGGCTACTGCCCATCCCGACATCCGCTCTACCTTTCATAACACTTACCATACACAAATGCGACAGAAACACTATTATAGAAGCTATGAATATGACGTACCTCCTACTGGCACCCTGCCTCTTACCTCAATAGGTAACCAGCATACCTACTGCAACATACCTATGACACTAATTAATGGACAGCGGCCACAGACAAAAGCAAACAGGGAGCAGCATCCAGATGAGGCTCATACAAACAGTGCTATTTTGCCGCTTTTGCCAAGAGAGACCAGTATTTCTAGTGTCATCTGGTGACAGGAATGGTAGGGGCACAGCAGCCCCACACAGCTAGAAGCGGGAATTGCAGTCTGGTGCCTGGATTTTCATCCTCGACTGCTGCTGTTAAACATGCATTACAATCGTTAAATTTTGAGGAAAAACAGGGTCTTGTACATATTTTTGCAATTTATTTGTAGCATCAGTGTCTTCCTGTTTTACCCATGTCTCTTGCCATTACATTTTTGACTTTGTTTTATATGTTAATGAAAATTGTCTAGTTACATTTTTTAATGAAAAGACTGATGTATAGATAGGAAACCTTCTTTAATTCCTTCGCTTTAAGTATAGTTTTAGAATGGTTTTGATTTTATTATTTTTTTTGTTGTTATCATTAATTTTTTATGGAATGCTTGAACAAGTCATTGTCACTGGATTTAAAGCAACATACATTTTGTTGGCTTTTCTGGCAATCTACATTCATGATGCCCAGTCTTCAGTGTCAGAATTGGGAAGTATGCAAGATCAAAGAACTCATATTTTTTTACGATAACCTGGCAAACAAGAGCAAAAGTGCTCAGTTTTATTTTCTATTTTTGCCCCTCCTTCCTGATGGCAGCATGCTTGGTTACACTTCAAGATGGTCTGATTGTCTAACTTTTAACTAACTTAAATGTTTGTCAAACAACAAGATACCTGGTCTGTATTTATTGCTTTGCAGTAACATAGAACCTAGATAGCAATTTTACTGGAAAAGTAAAAGTTTTTATCCACCATTGAGTTTTATTTGTTTTGTTTTCATGGCTTGATGTCTTTTTTTTTTTTTTTATAAATACATTTTTTTTTAAAAACTTTTTTTTAAGCAAAAAAAAAAATACCATGTTTATTGTTAAATTGTTCTTGACTTTGAAATTACACTTGATATTCTCCAGTGCTCTGCGCGACAGAACAAAAGCTACATGCATTGTTGAAGCTATCTTTGGATGGTGGAATCCATACCAAAGTGAGGAAGAACCTGCACTAGGACAGACTCCTGTAACCTTTTGAAAAATAAGTTTGCCTTATTGATTTTAATTTTACCAAGAACTAGATTGTTAACGGCTTAAAGGCAATTTAAATTAGTACTCAGGAGGTATTAAGAATAACAGATGTGAATACCAACATGCATACGCCTTTCCAACAGATTTCTTGTTTATAAAATGATCAGACCTAAAATGTTAAACTCATTTTATTGAATAAAGAACATGTTTATTTTTAAAATATGCTTCTATGTCTTAAAGGTGCATTATGGTTGTTTACTACTACAAATAATGGGTGAAAATGCATACATTATATATTATTGCAATGATTATAAGAATCTAATCTCATCAAAAATATAGATAGTAAAATAGGTAGACATTAATAATATGTAATTACATAACAAGAGAAGTTCAAGGAAATGAAATGCATAGAAAGCAACAGGATTCTCAAATAAATCTAAACTGAAACACATATCAAAAGTTATCTATTTATCTATCATCGGTCTATATAATTATTTTTTGAACCATTATTTTTTATTATTTTTTCTTGTCAGAAAACCAATTAATCTTTATTAAATACATTACATTATGTTGGTATTCTTTGAAACATAATTTTCTAATTATGTGCCTAGGTAACACATTGTTTTTGACTGGTTTTATATATTTTCCAGCATCCTACAAAAGTAGTAATGATCTGATTTCTTAAATACTTTGAACCAAAACCATAAAGACTGAATATATAACCTAGGTTTTAACACTTCATTTAAGAATGATTTAGTAATGTTTAATGAGTCCCACTTTGGAAGAGAGTAAATAAGACTATTCAGGAATAAAATAAAGCCACCATAAATAATAATAGTAGTAGTATTAATAATAATAATAATAATAATGTATGGGTGATATTTATTTAATTTAACATGACTAGAAAATAGGCTAGTAAAGAAAAAAACAATAAACATGGTATATACATTTTTTATAGTGTCTTCAATAGTTCCAAGCTTGTTCATATCATTGGTGCTTCACCAATCTGTTGTTCACTTATGAAGTCCAAATATGAAGTCCATTAACAGCACGAACATTATGGAATTTAGACAGGACACCAATATATATGACATTGATATCTACATCATTAATTCAAAATATTTGTTTTCTATATTTAAAGGTTTTTTTTTTTTTTTTTTAACAACAACAGATAATCCTGGAGATGATTTAAACAAAGCATCTTAATGATCATTCTTTAATGTTTCAGCTTTTCAGCTAACGTGCTCGTTTATATAAGTCTGTCATGATCTTGAGCAGGTCGGATAGGAGACTTTGGCCAGAGTTAACATTAGAGGCTTTATTGGTGACTTTGGAGATAATAAAGAAACAGGAAATTCTATAAATGAATTTGTAGGGAGCAAGAAAATAGGAGAAGTTATAAATAAAATTATAGGCAAAGGGGGACTGATAGAAACAGACATCTAGGCAATATGCCCTATATAGATTATAGACAGGATGTTTGCAAATAATAAGAAAGTTATAGATGGAAATATAGGTTAAATAGTAAGACAAGTAAAACAGAACAATAAGGTTTCAGGATTATAGGTAAAGCAGAACTTTGGTGAATCAGCACCATCTTGGAAGGAGTACTGAGAGAGTATGAAAATAACACCTTGCAATATTAGAGGCAAAGTCCAGATTGGTGTTATGCAGGTTGGTATAAATCAGGATGACAGGATATAGCAGGTTAGTAGCATCGGTAGGCTGGTTTGGAGCAGGTTGGTATAAAGCTGGTTGGCAGGATAAAACAGGGTTGTAAAGCAGTTCAGGTTGGTAATGGAGCAGGTCTGTAACAAAAGGTAGATAATGAAGATCAGGTTTGTTTCCAGTAGGAAAGTAGCAGAGAAGGTAAGTCCATAGGAACTATTACAGGAGCCAGGAACTGAAGTCTTTCAGGATGAGCATTAACTTCATTGTAAAGGCCCTTTTGTGAGCAGGGTGTAGCCTTATGTAATTAGTCCAGGCAGGTGAGGAATGATTCAGGATTGAAGCCAATATTAGTGGTTAGGGAGGCCACTAGTGACGGAGAGCTGGAACTTGTTTTAAATTAACAGAATAAAAGAAACAAACTTAGAAGTCAGATAAAGTCAGATATAGTTAACCCATAACACTTGCATAACTCAATATACTAAAGACGCAAACCAAATAGCATTGCAATAAAAATGACGTACATGTCAAATTATCTTGTAAAAAGACATAGAAATATCAAGTGACATAAGCTATACATTAAAACTTAATACAGCACACATTAGTTACCAAAGACTAGTAAAGAGCAGCACACAATATCAAGGAACCTATCTCAAAGTTTCAACATTAAAATGCCCTTCTCACTGATCCCTTGGCAAAGGCATTTTCATGCCGAAACATCAAGAATTTCATTGTGCCATTGTGTTCTGCTCTTTATTTATTCTTTTTTATATAATGTCTGCTCTATTATATGTTATCTTAAATCCTTTGTCATTTGATATTGACATTTCTTTTTTATAATGTAATTTGAAATACAGGTCATTTTTTATTGTAATGCAATTTAATGTGCGTTCTTAGTATATTGATTTGTATTTGTATAGGGAGTACTTTATAGGATAGCACCCTCTTTTTTGGACAGGTCATTGTGCCTTCTTACAATTTCTGTTGCCATAAAGTTTGCATCCCGCAGTTGTATGACCATGGGAATAAATACTTCATCTTTGTTTTGCTTTAAGATTGATATATGTCACCAAAGTTTGTTTGGGCTCATAACCATTCTGATTAGCAAAATGCTAAAACTGTAAAAAATAGCTCCCCAAAATATTGAATGCATGGGGCTACTAATACCAGTTCTTTGCAGCCACTTACATGGTCTACTTCCAAACAGAAGACTTTGCTGATTTTAGCCTTCCCTTAAATTGTTATAACCACAGCTTGGCGACAGTAGTAGTCAACCATAGGGTATTAAAGTACTGCTATAATGTATGAAAATCAAAGAACATCTAGGTTAAATAGTTACTGTTCAGCCCGATGAGGGAGCTATTTAAAAAATAATCAAAAGTTATATTTACTTGTCTGTAAGTTCTTTAATTGCCCAGTTTTGATCTATAAGCAGGTCTTGGTTTGAACGAATTTCTTCCTTTCCAGTCTGTAGGGTAAATTATTTGTTATCGGCTTGATATTGAATATTCCAGCACTATTGATTCTGGTTTGATTGATAATCAGTGGTGTTCATTAAAGTGAATTCAAAGTGAATTTAAAATTTAAGGTCATAATTGCCAAACTGAAAAGTTCTCTAAGTTAGCTATGCTGTTAGTTTAGCTACTCTGGTATTATATTTGAAATTCACTTTAGTAAATAACCCTCAATATTTGGAAACAATTGATATTGATAACATATCTAATAGTGGCCAATCCCTATTATTTCCTTAGGGTGCCAAACAGTGGACAAGTTGTTCTTAACAGTAGTGTTGATAAGGATAATGCTACATTATCAAAATTCATAGCAGGAAATTGTGTTATGGAATGGAAGGCTTTTGACATTTGTCAAAACCAAACAAAATTTTTAAAGGGATAGATTTAAATTAATCTGTTACCTACCCATATTTCTTGAATGGTTGTAGTGTTGGACAGACTGATAATCTCAGCCCCCAGTCATAACAGCAGTTTTGTTACAGTATAAAAAAATGTGTAGCATTAAGAAATGTCAGTGTATGTAAATACTTGTGACCACAAAGTGGTTTTGTTAGCTATGTTGTACTAGTATTTAAAAGAGGGTGGGGAACTTAGGAGATTCTATGCATAAAAAATGTACTTGACCTGTTTCAAATATTTTTATCTGAACACTCAGGAAATCATTTTAAATAAGCATTTACCATTGTTAGAAGCAAAACACCACACACATGAACTGGTCATGTCTAGAAATGACACAAATGGATAAAATTGACACCTGCTAATTATTAAAATAAATACATAAACTAATTAGCTGATGGAATATAATATGACTGCATTCATAGCATGACTCCAAGGATAGACATTTAAGCTATGTCTTTAAATATTATGATGTCTGGAGGTAAGCATGGGTTCTTTCAAGTATTAACTACATGTATTATTTATAGTATGCCTATAATCTTGACTGTTAAGTAATGCTCTGTAAGAACATCTTGCCAAAACCTTCTGGAAATGGAATATAATGTATTAGCGGAAGCATAGCGTAGGGTAGCAGGAACATAGAAACATTGATTTTGATGACTAATGAAACCTTGTAGGCTCATATAATATGACATTTAATGTACAATAATAAAGATCTAACTTTAAAAGAATATTCCAAGTGCCATAAGCACTATGGATTATTGCACTAGATACAGTGCGTTTAAGCAGCCACTGTAAACTTAGCTTGTACTTTCATTTTCAGATAAATGTTTGGAACCATTCTTCTGATGCAATTTGGTGAGGCATTGCTTCCACATTCAGCCATTCAAACACTTGCTTGTTCGTACGGTGCAAGTCACTCTCTAGCTGTAGGAGTGCTGTTTTTGAGCTAGACAGGAACATCTGTGGTCTAACCCTTAACAGCATTTTTAAGTGTTTTAATCCAGAATACATATCTTGGCAAGAATAGTCTTGATATATCTCCACCTAAGAACACAGAATTTCTCAAAAAAGCATTTTGGATGGTTGTCCAGTTTAAAAATGTTTTCTGTGCCTGCCAATTCAATTTTTTGTCTGCATAGATGATCTAAAATGCTAAATGATGTCCTATAATTTGATCGACCATTCTTGCACTCATTGTTTTAAACCATGTGCTAAAACATATATTAAATATAAAAAGGTCATGGGACAAAATGGTATACAAAACATATGCTATCAAAATTGTGCACATGGACGACATCTGAGAGATATATAAGAATGCAGAATATATGGATTTCACTTTGCTAAAAAGTGTTAAACAGCTATATTGCAAAAATGCACCAATTATCAGTTACACATATTTTGCTGATATTTGAGCAAGTTATATATTTTACATTGTGCACTCAGTTCTCTTAGACTTTCTTAGAGGATTAGAATAACTGCAATCGGAAAACCATTTATGTCAGCTATGTTAGATTCAAGTTGATAATTAAAGACTGATAATTCTGTGCAGAGAGATATGCAGAATGGACCAGGTGAAAAAAAACCAACAACATATGTATTTTATGAAGGTACATAAAGCAGTTTGCATTCCTGAGTGTATTTTTTGCCCCTTGCTTGAAGGAAGATTTAAAAGGTTAAACTCTAAAGTGAAAAACAACATATCCTATAGGTTATTCATTTTAATACTTATATGTACTAGTTATATATCAACTAGAATGATATTTATTTGACTAATCTTGAATACATGATATTACAGTCATTCTTTTTTTTCAAGATTCAAGGTACAGGTTTAGGCTAAACATCTTTTTTGTTGCATCCTTAATTAAGATAGAGTGAATATATTTGTATTCAATATAATTGAATTCAATTTGATTCAATATAATTTCATTATTAGCTAATGGAACTGGAATGAACTGGTCACAAGCACATCTAGTAGTGCGCTTATAATATCTGATGATCTACAATCTTTGGAAAATGATGTAACTGGAGAGATCATTGGAATTAGCACTCTTCTGGGATGACCAATACGCTTTTAACTTAGAAACTGTTGAGCAGATGGTTTGCTATAGTCGTGGGTCCATATATTTTGTGATTGCTGGAGTCTACCTGACTCATACTATGGTGATCTAGATTGGGTTCTTTTTAAACTATTATATTAAATTATTACATTGATACTAGCATTATTGCAAATCTCTGTACAGGATTTAAATGCCACATTTGTACAAATCTCTGTACATTTGTATTCAAATGTCAAGTTATGTATCAATCTGTAAGTTCTTGCTTTGAATCGTTCAAGAAAATTTTAAATATATTTTTATTTTAGTAGCCTGTAGATTTTATAACCATGTTTGAATTTCCATACCTGTAACTAAATCACGTTTATGTGACATTGCGATATTGATCAGAAGGTCTTCAGATAACGTTTTGATAGCTACTAATAGGGCTTAACATCTTGCAACATTTTATTAAATGTTTAAATATTTGATTAAAAGAGCACTCCATAAAGACAACAAGAGACAATTCACACTGCAAAATTAGACAAGCTAAGGGTTTTATGTATATGTATGACAGGGATTGGAATCCATTGACACTCTAGATGTTGTGGACTACCTCTCCCATAATTCTCTTACAGCCATAATGCTGGCAAAACATCAGGGGAGACGTAGTCCAAAGGATCTGGAGTGCCAAAGGTAGCCTACCCCCAATGTATGATGTAAAACTGTATCTATGTTGGGAATAGTTATTATGGTTATTATGAATATCACTATGATATAATGCAAACTGTGCCAAAAAAATGTGTGCCAGATGTATTATACAATGGAATATGAAAAATTACTTTTTTCTTCTTGGTTAAAAAATATATTGAAAGATTCAGTTGAGAAAATCTAAATCAGAAAAGGATTACACATTGGTGACAATAATGTTTTATTAGATTTTATGAATGTATGGATGAATGGTGATTGCAGGATGCATGTGTGTATTTAACATTTTTTATGTTTTTTTTCTGATTTGAAAATTGTAACATTTTAATTTTATCTTTAATCTTCCCATATTTACATACAATGTGAGTTTTTCACAGTTGATGAACAATTTAATTAAGATCAACCCAAGTTATTCTTAGATTTGTCATCCCAAGAACATCTATTAATGCCAAAGCTACAATTTAACCCATGTTTTCCCTTTAAATTAAACAGGTATTTCTTTTATAGATAATATTTAAGACCCAAGTGATGTATGGCAGAAATGATTGGCTCTTTTGTGAAGGTTTACCCTATATATTATTCTTTCTAGTGCAGAAAGGATTATGTATGTAAAGATATATACCTAATTGTGTACCATTTCTGATATTGCATAGTACATCTTGTCTGGTATGTGCATAATAAGATTTAAATAACCTACTGTTAGCTTCAAGAAGAAATCAGGAGGACTGTATCAATACACTGATAAATAAAATGCATTAATTTATATCCCAAATCCACAGAATACCATATATTCTATTTTTATCTGCAGGATAAACAGCAATGCAGTCAAGTAAATGAAGCTACTAATGGAAAGATCGCATGCATTTCAACTGATATTCAGTTACTGAAGCAATCCTAATAAAAAAAAAAAATTATAGATACTATCATGGGAAAATGCATTTGGTGAAAATATATGATGTAACTAGATAGTCATTCTCAAACTATCACACTTGGTATGTTACTATCTCTGCATCTTACTTGAAGCCACTGATAATATTACTATGCAGAATATTTTTCTTACTTTTCCTAGTGTGCATAACAATGAATTTACCTACCATGGTAAAACATAATTCAGCCTTTGCTAGCATGTTCTCCTAAAATTACACCTTGGGTGCTATTTACCATTCTGTCTTGATTAAATTAAGCTAAAAATAATCACTATGAGAGATCTGGCATAGAGTACTTCATAAAGCCAAAGATCTTTGCCATTATACATTTAGTATTTTTCCAAAGTTCTACACGTAGTTTCTGATATAACGAACAATAAACTCACCATCACGGATACAAGTCAGACTTTATGATTCAATGCTTTATTGAAAGAATTGAAGTGAACTGAAGTACTGTAGATGTCAAAATGAAATGATCTCCAAAAATCCAAAGATATTTATTTAAAATGGGATATATTTTATTTTAAGATGTGTTCCACAATTCATTCAATTTAGTTCCTTAGGGAAAACTAAAAAGTTAACAATATAGATGTTAAAGTAACTAATGGCATTTTGGTCATTTTTTACATTTTCCATAATGATTTTCCCCAAATATTAAATTCCAGAATAATTGAAAATATATTTTTAAATAAGTTTATCTAAAGATTTCAATATTTAAATAAGATATTTTATGCTTAAACTGAACATTTTCCCTGAGAAGATTAATTGTTTTTAAAATATAATTTAAAAGTGTGCCAGCTGGTTATAGAGGATATTGTCATTTATCTTCCTCCTGCTTAAATAAAGTCACAAATAAGGAAATAATTGTATAGAAATATTAAGAAAATATTATATAGAATAAAAAAAGATTATGGTATTTTTCATATTAAAGTATGGTATTTTTTTCACATAATTATTGTTTTACATTTCAGAGAAGTCTTGTGAAATCTTGTATGTATATGGCTTCACATGATACATAACCATTTTTTGGCAGTTGAAGGAGTTGTATATGTTTTGATATGTGGGTTATATATATATATATATATATATATATATATATATATATATATATATGTCTCTTTAACATGGTATCATGTATTCACAAAATGCATATGATGCACATAAGCAATATTCTTTTATAGTTTAAGTACTTCTATAATTGCCTTAACAAAAAAATATTATCCATACAAATTTTAAAAAGGCTATATGTTTCATAGAAGTAGGCAAGAAACTCACCAGAATATCCTTACATTATTTATTAAATAAAAGCACTAATTCACTACAGTTCTGTAAAATGTATACTAGCACAGTATAGCTTGAGATATGTGAAAGCACAATGTGTACTCTGTTAAGAAATTTAAAACTGAATATGCTTTGGTGTGAGTTTAAATAGGTAAGATAAATTACTGGATTGTTTAAATACATTTGGTATTTGGATATAAATATTTTTGTACGGTAATATTTAAAATGTCTAAATGTACATATATATGTATATGTATATACATATACATGCTTGCTTTATGCAAGTCAAATTTTACAGGCATAAACATATAAACAGGGTGTGTATGTCCTGTCAACTTTGTATAAAAAAATGTTTGTTTTTTTCTGATATTTCTCTATCACTGCTTAAATGGAAGATTATGGAAGTTTTAAGTACTCTTTTTTTGTGAACTGAAACAAAATAAAATAATGTGCGTAAAGTGTGTATTCAATTTATTGTTTAAATGTTACTTGACTAAAATATTAATTTATTGGTGCAAAAAGGAAAAAAATAATATTAAAATGCTTTTTAAAATCTAAATTAATTTAAGATGTCATTTATACAATATTTGTATATATTTCCTATTTATTATTATAAATATTATTATTATTATTATGTTATTGACATATCATTTAGCACATATTTAAATAGCTAGTATGTATAGTCAATTAAAATGTTTATGAAAATGAAATAAAAGGTGACAGTTAGTTATTAATTATAAAATATGTTTCAACTTTTAATACTGACACTTGTTAGTGCTGCTAATAATATTAAAAAAATGTTTGTGATATATATAGAGGAAAATTTATTCATACTTACTGTAATTTTCTTTTCCTGGTCATAGGCCATGGCAGCACAACAATGGGTAGCTCCTCCCCATCCCTAGTTAGACAGGAACTAATTAAAACAAGGGTATAAGTACCCCCTCCTACCCCTGGGCTGGATCTTTCTGCTGCCATGGCCTATGACCAGGAAAAGAAAATTACGGTAAGTTTAAATAAATTTTTCTCTTTCCTGGCCATATCCATGGCAGCACAACAATGGGTAATACCCAAGCAAAACCAAGGGAGGGAAAAGAATACACGGATTCAAAATATTTCGTAATGCAAGTGTATTAGCGCATCTATAAGTGAAATCATACAAAAAGAAAGACATTAGTTGTATGCGGAAAGGACACTTTTACCAAACTTGTCCCATTGACCAGCTCTGACATATATTTGATAATGTCGAATAAATGTGTTCACTGAAGACCATGTAGCTGCTCTGCAGATAAGCTCTGGAGATACTCTCGCTGCGGCTGCCCAAGAGGAGGAAAGGGACTTGGTTGAGTGAGCCTTTAGACCGCTAGGTGCTGGAACCCCACTGGCCCGGTAAGCCTGAATGATAGCGGAGACAATCCATCTGCTCATGGCCTCTTTAGAAGCTTGGCGACCTTTCCTAGCCCCATTCGGGATGATGAATAACTGATCCGACGAATGCCAGCCGAGAGATCTGTCAATATAGATTCTTAAACATCTTACCAAATCCAGCGGAGAAGAACCTCCTTCTTGGGAATGTTCTTCTTGTGTCAGGGCTGGAAGCACTATGTCTTCATTCACATGAAAGGCCATGGTTACCTTAGGGCGAAATTCGGGAATGGTTCTTAGAATCACCCTGTCTCTGTGAAACACCATGAAAGGCTCTTTGACTGATAAGGCACTGAAACCCTTCTCCCTGATGCTAACGCCACCAGCAAAACGGTCTTGATGGTAAGAAGATGAGGAGAGACGGACTCCAAGGGTTCGAAGGGAACTGACTTCATGGCTTGTAATACCAGGGGTAGATCCCATGGGGGAGCAAATGGCTTGATCGAAGGTTTAATCTTGAGGACTGGAACAAGAAACCTGGATACATCTGGATTAAAAGCCCATTTGTGGTCAGTGAGAGCTGAAAGAGCAGAGACATGTACCTTTAAGGTATTGTAGCTCAAACCCTTAACAGACCTGTTTGTAGAAATTCCGAGATGTCTTTAATAGAAGGATGCTGTATGTTAACCTGCTTAGGAGAGGCCCAGGAAGAAAATGTGTCCCAAATTTTATGGTAGGTGTAGGAAGTGGACCGCTTCCGAGCCTGTAACAGGGTATCTGTGACTGCAGCCGAGAAACCCTTCTTGAGAAGCCTTTCCCTTTCAACCTCCAGGCCTTCAGGTTGAGTGATGCTGGGTCTGGGTGTAGGCTAGGACCCTGGTGCAGAAGAGAAGGAACTGCTGGAAGATCCCATGGAGGTTCCTGACAGAGGCTCAGAAGAAGAGGGAACCAAGGCTGGCGAGGCCAGTATGGGGCAATTAGGTTCATGAAAACTGGTTCCTGCCGAATCCTTCTTAGTAGAGGAAATATGAGGGGAGTCGGAGGAAATGCATACCCCTTTGTGAACTCCCATCTGCATGATAGGGCATCCCTCTCCTGCAGTTCGTGACCCCTCGAGAAGAATCCCTGGAGCTTCTTGTTGTTGTTGGTGGCCATTATGTCTATCTGAGGAAGACCCCATTTCTTCACAACATCCTTGAAGACTTCGTCTGAGAGGCTCCACTCTCCTGGGTCTATTCTTACCCTGCTGAGGAAGTCTGCTACCGTATTCTGCACTTCGGGTAGATGAATCGCCACTAGCCCTGCAAGGTTCTTCTGTGCCCAAGACATCAGGGGAATCATCAACCTTACCATACTGTGACTTCGGGTACCTCCTTGATGATTGATATGTGCTACTACTGTAGCATTGTCCATTCTCACCTTCACCCCCTTGTGCTGTAGTAAATGCTGAAAGTGTTTTAGTGCTCTGAAAACCACCAGAAGTTTCAAAGGTTTGAGTGGCTCTCATGTGCATGAAACTCCCACTTCCCCTGGGTGACCTCGTTCTGAAGGTAGGCTCCCCAACCCCAGTGACTGGCGTCTGTCATTATAGTAATCCAGGGAATGTTCCCCAGGGGGAACCCTGAGAACAGAGCCTTCATGTTCATCCATCATGTCAGGCTTAGCTGCACCGGGGTGGAAATCCTGATGGGCTGGAGTAGATTCTTCCCTCTGTATTGGGAAAGAAAATTCCTCTGGAGTGTTCTCATTCTCCATTGCGCCCATCTTGTCAAGCCTATGGTTGATGACATGGATCCTAGTAGGCTCATGACTTTCTCTGCCGTGGTGACCTTGACTTGTATCTCCTTCACCTTCCTGATGAGCTTTACTCCTCTTTCTCTTGAGAGCTGAACTGTCCCCAGTTCAGTGTTGAACAGAGCTCCTAGATAAAGCATGGACTGTGAAGGAATAAGGTGACTCTTTTCCCCATTTATCTTCCAGCCGTGTTCCTGCAGGAACTGAATGCAGATCTGTCCATGTTGCTTGAGAGTGTACCTGTCCTCTGACAGCACCAGGATGTCGTCAAGATAATGAAAAATGGCAATGCCCCTCTTTCTTAATTCTGCCATCAGGATCACTAGGATCATTGAGAAAGTGCGAGGAGCTGTACTGAGGCCAAAGGGAAGGGCTCGGAACTGAAAGTGCCCTCCTTCTACTGCGAATCTCAGATATCTTTGAAGCAGTTGAGTGATTGGAACATGGAAGTAGGCATCTTGCAGATCTACAGACATCATCCATTACCCTGGGAAGACTGCTTTGATGATGGACTGAAGCGACTCCATTTTGAATCTTCTTACCTTCAATCGCTTGTTGAGAGTGTGAATATCTATAATGGGTCTCCTTGTGAGGACATCCTTGTGAGGAATAGGTTAGAATAAAACCTGTGTGTTCTTTCCTCCTTTGGAACCTCCATAATGATGCCTTCTTGCTGTAGGGAAGAAATAAACTCCAGAAGAGCCAATCTCTTGTCTCTCTCTCCCGGACATCTTGTAATTTGAAAACTGCGACGAGGTGGGGCATCTCTGAATTCCAGAAGATATCCTCTTTTGATGATGGCCAGCACCCACTTGTCTTTAGTAGAAGACCCCCATCTCTTTTTGAATAGGAGGAGGTGTGCTCCTACCCCTCCAGGCTGGGAGATCAACCCGTCATAAAGCTCTCGTGTTCCTGCTGAATGCAGAGCCTCTGGATCTTCCTCCCCTGACTGAAGACTGTCCCCCTCTCCAAGGCTAGGATCTTCCGTATTCTCTACCTGGTCTGTAGCATTTGAAGTCCCGAAAGGAAGAGTGATCTGAAGGTCTTTTGGGTCGAAAAGATCTCTTAGGCCTACAATCTTGGGGTAGAAAAGCATTCTTGCCATCTGCCACTTTCTTAATGCAATCATCCAGGTTCTTACCAAAGAGCATGTCTCCATAGAACGGTAAAGAGCAGAGGCTATTCTTAGATGAAGCATCTGCTGACCAGGATCTAAGCCACAAAGCCCTTCTAGCTGAGATGGAAAATGCCATGTTCCTGGCCACTGCTTTGACCATATCCACTGAGGCTTCAATAGTGAAATCAATGGCCAGCTTAATGTCTTGTAGACTGCCCATGAGGTTAGATCTGCTTCTGCCCTCTTTGATATCCTCCTCCAAGCCTTCCAGCCAGAACTTCAAAGCTCTTGAGGCCTGTGCCTGCTGCCACATAGTCCCTGGACAGGTTAGAGACCATCTTCTTATCCATGGAGTCTCTTAGAGATCCTGCATTATCCACTGGCAATGTGGTGCGCTTGGCCAGTCTTACCACCGCTGCATCCACTTTGGGGGCTGACTCCCAGTGGCCTGCGTCCTTTTTGTCAAAAGAGTAGAGGCGAGAAATTCTCCCCTGATTGGGAAGTTTCCTCTCTGTCTTGGACCATTCTTCCATAATGATGCCCTTAATCGCCTCATGAACTGGGAAGGTAACCCTCTTTCTTCTGAGGTCAGAAAAGTATCGACTGTATGTAGAAGGCTCTTCTCTTGTTCCTTCATGCTCAGCGGCTTGCGGACCCTGGTAATTAAGTGATCCACTTTGGTTGGGTCCAAAGTGTCAGGAGCGTGCTGTTTTTCCTCATCCGAGGAAGATGACCTCTCCCTGTATGTCTCCTCCATAGATACATCTGAAGAGTCGTATTGGGAGTAGTCGGGAGGATCTGGATATCTAGGTCTTTGGTGGGCTCTGCCAGCCTCTTTAATGCCTTGGGATACAGCATTCTGAATAATTTGCATCAAATCCGGGGTGGATGATGCGGGACATCCTGCAGCCTGTAGGCAATCTGAGCATAGGCGCTTCCCCTCCAGGGCCCTTTTGTCACATGCTTCGCATAGGGACCTTGCGGGAGACTTCCCTTTGGATGTTCCAGTTGTTTTTTTTTCCCTTTAGTACTGCTATAATAAGGGAAAAATATTAGCCAGCACTCTTTTATTTAGAAGAAAAATTGAAGAAAAAATGATATAGGAAATTGCTTACCCCTGAGATTTAGATAGTGACCTTTTACTTTGAACTGATGAGTCTGAATCCATGATCTCAGATGAATTCATCTATAAAAATTAAGCCCATAAAATACTATAAGGCTTAAAGATAAGGTTCAAAAAACATCAACTGAATAAAAAACAAAAAACAGACCAACTGTGCGTTTAAAAGACTTACCTTCAGTCTGCACCACAAAACTGCGTGAAGACCACACTGTACCGCTTTAAGTTAGCAAGGGACTGTGTTGGAAAGTTATATTTCAGTATTGGCGATTTATAAAGGGCGCCCAAACTACTGAATGACGTCATCGGAACCGCGGATGTACCGCGCATGCGCAAACGGCACTTGTGCGAATGCGTGAAAACTGCATGACGCGAACGCACAATGGCAAAAACTGGAGGCCAAGCCAGCAAGGAGACCCTAGGTCTCCCAACCTCTGCAGACCGCCAGAAATGCGACAAAAATGCAGCGAATAGGGACAGGAAGAACCCTAGATCACCAGAGAAGCCCTGTACTCCCCCAGAAGGGAGAAATAAACACCAGGCAGAGAACTGCGGAATCCAAGAGGAGGAATGCCTCCAAATCAGAGAAGGCAGGATTAACCAGGAAAATGAAGGTAGAAGGGGGTATATCCATACTGCTTATGCCTTGCCCATATCTGCTATCCCTAGGGTCACTGCAGTCAGTAGGGTAGTGGCTCCTTATGCTTGCTACCCTAGGGTCACTGCAAGCTTCCCCCGGTCACTGGGGGGTTCTCCAGGGGGACACCTTTACACAGGGCCATATACTGGAGCTTCCCAAGGAAGAGAGGCTTAACTCCCCTGGGGCCAAGGGTAAAAACCCTTAAAGTAAGCCATAAAAAAAATAGTTCTCAGTCTGAAAAGACTAATCTGTCCTAGAGATAGGACAGGAACAAAAAGACTGAGGGTAGGAGGGGGTACTTATACCTTTGTTTTAATTAGTTCCTGTCTAACTAGGGATGGGGAGGAGCTACCCATTGTTGTGCTGCCATGGATATGGCCAGGAAATAAATAAATATATATATACATATATTACATTGCTAAACACAAATACATACACCAGTCAAGCCATAAGACTTACTTTTCCCACAGAAATCTCACTGTTAAAGATTTCTGTGGGGAAAAAGTAAGTCTTATGGCATGACTGGTATGTGTATTTGTGTTTAGCAACATATTAACTATCACTTACTTCAGGTGAAAGGGGTTTTCATCCACACTTTTTCCCACCACAACTTTTTTGGTATCTATCTATCTATCTATCTATCTATCCATATACAAAGATAAATATCTTAAAATTTACTGAAAACATTATCATCTGTAAGAATCAGAGTGAGCTTGAGGTTTGCAGACATGAAACATGTTATTGATAACCCCTTCATTAGAAGAACTTTAAAAAAAAAAAAAATATATATATTAGTACAGAATGTATTTGATTCATGCACTTAAGCATACACTTGAAGCATGTACCCGTAGGAAAACAATGTAGTCTGAAAGCCACTAGAGTCATGGTATTGGACAAATGCAAACTTTGCCATTTTCTGAAACTGTAAGGTTTTACATGTATTAAATTACATAAAGAGTTTAACTTACCTTTTTCCCTCTTGGCATGGTTGTACAGCTTCCGCTGGCTGAGATGATATCAGTCAATCTAATGCTTCTCCATATTTGGCATAGTCAAGCATTGGGAGGTCAGTGTGCATATGTGGTATCCATCCATAAAACCCCTCCCCTCTAGTGGCTATCCGAGTGACATCCACTAAAATTAGTTTAAGACAGCAATGCAAGCACTGCCTTTTCTCAGAAAAGGCACTGTTTGCACTGGTCATTATGCAGAGAAAGTCTATTTGCCCCAGAATCACAAAGCTTTAGTGGTTCAGGTGCCTACAGTCTCTCATTAAATTAACTAAGATAAATGTGTTGAAAAGTCAGTAATGTCATGAAATTACAAATACCTAAAATTACGTTAGTCTCCAAAATTTCTAACAAAGAACCTTAGGGGAATGTTACTATACATTCAGTAACTCAAGACAACTAAATTCAATAAGCATTTTCTTATCAAACCTAATTTAAAGGAACACTTTAGGCACCATTAGAATTGAAAAATGTAATCTCAATTAAGTTTTTATGATACTTGGAAGTCCTGTTTTAGATTAATACTCTCTCTCTGTCTCTCTCTGTCTGTCTGTATGTATGTCTGTCTCTCTCTCTCTCTATTAGTGTATCAATCGTTTCCTTTTGATGAACCTGTTTGAGAAAGGTTTCTACCTTTCTTACTCAGTTTTATCAATGGAAAGCTGGAGATAGACTGAGAGCATCAGCGGACACTGTCAGCTTATTACTGGTGCCCAATCTAAGGCTTACTACTTGAATCCGTGGACTTAGTCCAAAGGTGAGGGGCAGAGGAGATGGCACCATCTACACATCTTTGGGTTAAGTTGTTCCTAAATCATTTAACCCCTTACAGTAAGTGACTAGAACTTCCAGAAACCATAACAATTTCATTGAGATACAGTTGTTATGGTGCCTAGAGTGTTCCTTGGTCCTTGATTCAGGGTGCAAGGACCAAGGCTCTGCCGATAGTCAATTCAATCCAGGAAAATAGGATATTGTTTAAGCACAAACCTTATACAAAATAGCTGTTCTTTTATTGAAGTTCAAAATCAAATGCGTGATGTTTCAGCCCCTAAGATTTGATAAAGGCTTTTAAGAGCCAAAACATCACCTATTTTATTGGCACTCTAAGAAATTAAAACACCTGTTTTGTACAAGGTTTGTGCTGGAAGAATTTTTTTTTTTAATCTTAATTTTTATTGGAAAAGTTTTCTTTTACAAATTTATACTAACAGACTAGCATTCATATGTTGTCTCTCTTGACTAATAATATTATATATAAAAAAAACATCATTTATATTACAAACATAACATGACAAATAGATACTTGTGCCAATAACAAAAGGAGAAAGAGAGGAGGAGGGGATACGCCCCACTCCTCTCTGTGCTGGGATAATTTCTTATTATACACAGAAAAAAATAGACTGACAACTATTAATTATCAATTATATGTATCAACCTCATATAATATGTACAGTGCAAGGAGATACCCATTGTACCTGTACTAATATGCCATAACTATTGAATACTCTGCCAGGATGATGCATAGTCCTTTGGGTAATGCATCTATTATGCTTCTTAAATTCAGTGGCCAGAATGACCCCTAGTATTAGTTACCCTATAGTTAAAATAAGTCCACATGGCATCGCATACTTCTAAATATATGGATTTATTTTTTAATGATCCATAATACATGCTGCTATAAGACCTGTCTTTCTATCAAGTCTTCTTATCATTTTGTTCTTCTTAAGCAGGCTGCTTTTATCCTTTAGGATGACATTTAAAATGACTCTCACCTATAAATGTACCCCATCTTACCTGGTGCAGTTCGAAAATACAGTAATTCTGGTTCTTTTACTTTGTCAACTTTAGTGTAGAATTATATGCTAATACTTTTTAACTTTCAAACACCCTACACTATATCCACACACACACACACAGTCTTATACATGCATTCACCTTTCCACGGCCTAACCTATTTACTATCTAAAACATACATTTGCATTCACACACTGCTTAATACATATACTCATACATTTAAACTGCCTAAAGCATGCATTGATGACTCACTGCCTAACTCATACAGTCATACATTTACACTACCTAAAATGTACATCCATATACCGCCTAATCCCCCCAAAATTCTTATATATACATTTACAACCTAATCCACATACACACTGTATAAAACATATCCATGTGTCCATACATCTGCATTAAACAGACAATAAATAATAAATAAATATAAAAATTATTTTCGAAATATGATTGAGAAAATATTTTTGACTGTGGCCCTTCTAACCCATAATGTCCTAGGTAAATAGTTTATTTTCTTTATGGCAGTACCAGCCCCCCTTTCTCTAAACTGTTAATCTATTACAGTAGTTCCCCCATCATCTTTCCTTTTGAAATTTACTTGTATGTTTTGTTTAACCACTACATAGTTACAATATTGTGAACAATTAAATATTAAATATAGAGTTTGTGTTTTCTCTGACTATTACATCCAAAAATGTATAATTTTATTCTTACTTTAATTCAGTCATTTCAACCAATGTCATTGTTTTTCCATATTTTGGCAAAGTAACAACAACAAAAAAAAACAATTGTGTCGGAATGAAATATTCAGTAAGGCTATAAAGCTTACATTTCAGCACATATCAGAAAATAACGATTGTAGTTGTCTGGGGTTGTCCAGTCAATCATATTGCTCTATTGCTTCCCATTAGAGCTATTGATTAAGATATCAATTGACCCAATAATGGATATTTTTAGGGACTGCACATAGCAAAGTTTGTACAAGTAATAAGATTGGGAACTTGGACCTCTAACGTATTTCTAGGAGGAGTTAGAAAATGATTACATGAATTGCTCAGAGAAGGAAACAAGGAGCTTTATACTGATAATCTTGGTGGCCATTGCATTTTACACAAGGACCTGTTTAATCTCTCTAATGATGACAACGTGAACATGGAAAGGGGGTCTAGACCCTTTCAGCATAATAGAGAATTCCTTCCTTTCTGAATGTCTCTTTTTTTTTTAAGATTTAGACCACTAGCCCAATTTAGATTATGTTTTTAATACCATTGTGAAGAAACAGCCAAAAAGAGAAACAGCCAAGATATATAAGTGCAGATTTCTTAAAATATCTTGTCTCAGTGTTGGATTATTCTTTTGAAGATAAAGATAATATTTCTATAATAAGACAGCTATCTTTGCAAGTATCTAAAACTAATTGGGTAGTATATGACAAATAAAAAAGTACTTTGCTATTGATTCACTGCTAGTGAATAGCAGACTTGTAGATTTTGTTTTCTGAAAGTTAGCTTTTACACCAGACTTGAAACAAGGTTCAACCAAGTTGGTAGGTCCAAGTTGGACTTTAGTTGCCTGATCCTTTTGGTATATCATTTTGGGATAAGGTCCTGTTTTATTTCCCCTTCACTGATATTTCCAGTTTCAGACCCCTTGCCAGATGTCTTGAATCACTTAGTATAAACAAAATATTTCTCCAGATGATTGAGACTCAATTAATAAAACATTTTAATCTCTACATCTGTGCCTTGAATGGTCCTTATATCCAAATAGTTGTAGAAATACATAGATATAAGTGAAGATCTTCATTTTTTCCATAAGTGAATTGTTGGAAGATGGAAGGTGGACGATACATCACAGTATTCTTACATCATATAAACTGTCAGGCTAAAAGGGTTAAAACATACCAACAAAGTGATGGCAATTTCTTCTTCTTTTACACCCTGAGAAAGACTTATGATGAATTAAATTGATATGTGTTAAGCATTATATAATGCTGTTGGCCTTTGACCTTTGACCTTTTATTTTAAAAGATGACACTCCAGACAACTAGAGTACCATCATTACTGTGAGTACTGCTGAATGTATTGCTTCTATATTCAGAACTGTGATGAACAGTTACATCTCTGAAAAGAGACATGCATCCATCAAGATTAGCCTTTCTCACATTTGTTTTGCTGTTAATCCAAATGAATGCAAAAAAAAAGTCTGAAGTTCTTTCAATTTTGCAAGAAACTAGGAAAAAAGTCTGTGTTGACCTCAGAATGACAATCAGATATCTCCATGGATCAAGAAAATATTACCCAACTAATTAAAAAAATGATATCCCTGTATATTATGTTTTTGCAAGTATTTATCCATTTGTTGTTTAATCATCTGTATAGACCCTGTTAAAACCACCACTTTAGGCACTTTGCCTTAGACTAAACCTCCTTTCTTCCAGTCTAAAGGCATGACCTTATGTCCTAAACCATACCAATTATTTTGCAGTTGTTGTAAGCTTCTGATACTCTGCCATATGGGACAGGAACCCACGTTAAAGTTTAAGCCATACTGTGAATGGCCCAGGCTTACATTACTTTTGCTTAATTTTTAATTTTGAAATATCATAAATTATACTTTGTTGCATCCTAATTGAGAATATAGGTTATCACTTGGACATTAAAAATATTACTTTATCATTACTTTATCATTTACATATATATAACGGTTATGGTGGAGAACAAAAATTGTGGTTGAAAACCCCTTCCACCTGCAGCCTATGGGTAGCTAATACAACAGCTTTGCAACACAACTTAGGAAAAGATGCAAACCCAGTGAACCACTCATGGACAGCTGTTTCATTGTTAATGTAAATCATCCGCATAAGGTTGGTTACTGGTTTGCTTCTGAGGCTTGGTAGTGCTTGGGAAGCACAAACCAAAAAGGTTATGTTGGAGAAAAAATTGGGATTGAAACCCCCTTCCACCTGAAGTCTGTGGATAGTTAGTACATTGTTAAACAAATGTTAAACAAACCTTTTTGGCTTTTGCTTCCCAACCACTACCGAGTCTCAAAAGCAAACCAGTAACCAACCTCATGCTGATGATTTGCATTAACAATGAAACAGCTGTTTGTATCTTTTCCTAAGTTGTGTTTCAAAGCTGTGGTATACAGCAAACACAGACTCAAAGGAATCCATGTTTAAAATGGAATGAGGCAAAAAAAATTTCAACTAATTTGCATATGTCCACCCAGAATCCTTTGTGGTAGTAACATCACTGCAAATTTGTGATTTCTGTGGGAAAAGCAAGTCTTATGGCTTGACTGGTGTGCAGATTTTTGTTTAGCATTGTATTAACTATATATATATATATATATATATATATATATATATATATATATCATATATTACATTACACTTGCATTGGTTGTTGCATTGATTCTTTAAAATAAATGGATAATATGTTTTTGCTAATGTCATCAGTTTAGAACCTCACTATTCGAACCTGGGATTGTATCCAAGACTCTTGGCAACTGCATAAATTATCATCTCTATTAACCATTTTATATTTCATTTGCTGCTCCAATTGTTGATGCCAGTTTGGACTAACAACTCAATTTTTTATTTAAAAATTTACAGTGTTCCAATATTTTGGTTTTTAATACACATTGTTTTTTATTTTTTTTATTATAGCATTCACTTTAGATTTTCACTATAACTTATTTGTAAATGTATAAAAGAAGCAAGCACAGTGCATACCTTTTTGCCTATTTGAAACATATCAATAATAAATATCTAAAGCACAGCTGATTACCAATGAAACATTATAGAATAAGCTACTATTATATTATAATATAGAATCATGAATAAAAAAGCATTCGCTCCCATCCAAAATGTGTAATACAAGGATTCCTTTAAATTATTTTAAACATCAACCATAATATTCATTTAGATAAAACATTGCAAATTAGAAAGATAATGATATCTTATTAAGAAATACTGTTGCCTACTTTGACTAGATTTTGACATATTTGCCAGTTGACAGTGCCAAGTGAAAGCAAACATTTTATTTTTATTTTTCAAGTGATAGTCTAATGACATTATGTTTTTACATCATTATTCCATGAAATCCACTTTTATTTAGCTTTAATTCATATGAGAAACAAAGGTGTAATCTAATTGTATGTATGTGTATCATCACAACCCTTCCTTTTTGAATGTCTCTTTTTTTTAGATTTAGACCACTAGCCCAATTTAGATTATGTTTTTAATTACGTAATTAATTTTGAATCTCAAAAATATTTTCTTATTGGTTCATGGCTAAGCAAGTTTCTAGAAAACCGAATATTCACATTTAATAGTGTCTACACATCTCTATTACATGTTAGAACCTGACACTTACAGAATAATGGTGTACAGCTTGGCATGTATTCACAAATGTGACATCTCATCATGGCTGTAATATATGTGAGAGAGCAGAATCGCTGATTAATATAGTCAAACTGATTTTATGTTTATTAAAAAGAAAGCCTATGACAGTTGGCACGTGAGATATAGTATATATGTGATATAGTAAAAAGTCTAATTAGTCAACCCTTAAAATATAGATGTGCAATACGTTTAGCGACATAAAAGTTTCATACTTGGTTTGCTTTCCTATTTATATAACTTTTACTAATCACTTTTGAGATACTGTCTAGGGTTTTGTAAGATTTCAGGTCATCAGCTGCAAATACCCCAATATTTCTGTCTTATATGTTTCATGCATAACAATGTTTTCACAGAACAGGAAAAATTGCTTATGCATAAAACGCATTAGATAATTCTTTCTACTTAGAAACACTGTCCTGTTGGTCTTCTATGGTACTTTTTAAACTTTTTAAAAATATTTGTTTAAAATGTATCAAGCAGCTCAAATTTTATGTCTTTGAAGGAGTTGTTCCTTTAGTCATCTTATGCTCTGTTTATACAGTTATATGGGCCCAGCTCTAGATGCAAACCTTGCAAGAGCTCTCAATACAAATCTAGCAACTGGTGAGTGTTATATGATTCTCATAATAGATGTATGTCCTTAATCAATACAAGATTTAGGCCTCAATTACAATCCAGCCAATAATGTTTAGCTGTGGTTTACTAGCTCCTGACTAGCTTTTTATTGGGCTGATTGGGTTACATTGCCTCGATTAAAGGCTTATTGGGAGCCAATAAATATTGTTTTAAATAATAAGGATTTTTAAAACATATTGAAAATGTATATTATACTATCACTGATATTATACCAGCATTGAAAATATTGGATTCAGCAATGCAGTACCACTAAACAAGGATATAATCCTTGATAAAAGGCTTTGAAAATATGGACATAAAAAAGTTGTCACAAAATTCCTTTTTGTTTTGTTATAAGTTTTTATTAAAGGAGTTAACAGACATTGAAAGGTAAAATTATAATTGTATGGCTCACAATTTTGGTGAAAATGCTGTTAGTCAGATGTATAACAAAATATTACATTACATTACCAACCAGTACAAGAGAAGAGAAAAGAGAAAGTGTTTGGCAAAAGATGAGACCTTGCATGTGTGTTGCCTATAAAGCCTTTTAAAGCTAGACTTTTCCTCACGCTTATAGCAATGGCTCTAATGTCAGCATGAATGGGAATGGTGATAAAGGACTTCCTTGATGGGTGCCACTGCGGATTAAAAAAAGGTCGCGGTAGTTGTCCGTTAATTTTCAGTCTGGCCGAGGGGTTGCAGTGAATGGGTGAAATCCCTCATACTCATCATTTCCCGAATTCCAATGTGACCAACGTCACGAAAGACCAGTTCAGCGTCAAATGTCCTTTCGGTGTCTATCGAGAGTAGTATCAATGGAGTTTTAGTGTGTTTGAAAGTGTGTTTTAAATTGATCATTTTGATGGTATTGTCTTGCACCTCTCCGGTTTGTACCAACTCTGCTTTATCAGGGTAGACTAGAGTACCCAAGAGTGGAGGTAGCCTATTTGCCATCATCTTGGTAATGAGTTTAACATTGATTTTGATCATATTGACCTAAAACTCCCACATGATACTAGATCTTTCTGGTTTGGGTATGAGTGTTATAGTAGACTCTAGGCTAGGGTCAGGAATGCCAAATGCTGTTGATAGTGAGTTTATGGCTTTCAATAAGTGTGAATTCATCTCATTGAGAAATGCGTTGTAATAAAAGTTGGAGAAACTGTCCGGTACTATCTGTCGGTGTAGATAGTATGGCTTTTTCAGTTCATCTGCTGTAAATGGTTCGACTAGGGAATGAGCCATCGCTTGGGTTAAAATAGAGTCAAATTTATTTGTCAGGTAAGTCATTTTGACATGGGAATTGCTATTATTTTGGTCTACATTATATAAGTTACAGAAAGCTACAGCTATTTTGTCAGTGGTGTTTACTAATTTCTTTTGGGAGGTTTTCATTTTGGGGATATATGTTGTTGATCGTTGTTGTTTGAGAGCAGATGCTAGCATTTTCCGCATCTGTTGCCTTGTGCATAAAAGTTGGGTTTCATCCATAAAATTTAGTTTTTAGCTTTATAGTTCAATAAAATCTTGAGTTTGGATCTAAGATTAAGCAGAGAATTATATTTGGTATCCGTAAGGGAAGCTTTACGTTTGGTTTCCAGGTCTGCTATTTGTGCTTTACGTCTGTCTTTTTTAACGTGTGAGCCCCATTTGATTAGTTCTTCTTTTGCTACTGATTTATGGGCTTGCCATTGCATAAAATATTTTGTATCAGCGTTATGTCTAAAATACTGTTGTACATCTTTGGATGATATGGGATTGAAACACCATTGAGTTTGTGTTTTGTGAATAGTTGGGATTTGTACAGATACTGTGATCGGTGCATAGCCAGACCATGTAATATTTCCTATCTCAGTTTTTTAGGAGATTAAAAGAGAGTGATGTGTTAGGAACAGCATGTCAATCCTTGTTTATGTGTTATTTGGTTTGGAATAAAATGTGTAGTCTTGCAATGGGGTGAAGTGCAAATAGATGTGTGGAGTCATGAGCTGTACTGTCTTTATTCGCGTCCAAGAATAGGTTGAGATCTCCCCCTATGATCAGTGTCCCCTCTGCGTGTTTGCGAACCAAGGATAGAATGTGATGGAATGCCACACATTGCTTTTTATTTGGAAGATACATGTTCACCAGTGTGACAGGTGTGATTCCTATAAGGTTGTTTACAATTAGGAATTTACATGATTCAACTAAATGTTTCTTGTTATAAATGAAAGAAGTGTTAGCTCTGATGAGAATTGCAACTCCTCTGGATTTGTTCAGGGAGTAGTTGTTTTAAAACATGGTGGAATATTGTTTGTGATATAATTTTGTGGCATTAGGACATCTGAGGTGAGTTTCCGCCAGAAAGACAATGTCTATTTTTTTATATGTACCTCATCACTAGATTTCTATTTTCTGGTATGTTTAGGCCTCTGACGTTATAGGAATATATGTATCAACCGTCTCCATGGTCTTAGTATATCAGTGGATGGAGCTTTGAGTAGAACTGTTGACAAAGGCTACACCTGACATTTTGGTTAGACATATGTACAATAAGAATAACCATATAAAGGAAAAACAAGCATAACATAAAAACATGTAACTCTACAATATACGATCAATAGGAGTGAGGTTTGCACTTCCAGTAGGAGTCAGTATTCGGACCCATGGGTCAGTCAAAGTATATCTCATGTTAATTATGCACCGCTCAGGGGTTACGTGGGAAATAATATATATTGAAAGGTACGTAATAGTTGATAATAGTATAAAGATGGGTATGATGAGAAGGTGTGTAAGGGTGGTGAAGTATACTGCCCCGGCAGATCAAATATGGAGCCATGCATCTATATATATATATATATATATATATACATACATAAATATATATATATATATATATATATCAAAGTATATGCTGATTATTACAGAGTTTGGTTACAACACCTTTGATATTAAGAGACAACATAAAAATTGTGAGTTTTTTTCCCGTGCTGACTGATAAAAAGCTGAGTAGTGTCTCTGTGGGGAAATAAATGAGAAATTGTATGTAACCTTAAAGTACTCTTGGAGTGAGTAGGAACATAGGACTGGTATCGTGTAAGTTAAGACACTGTTTCAGTCCAGGAAATTGGCTGAAATGTTGCCAATCAAGGCGATAGCAAAAGGAGGTGTTGTGAGGAATCAATTACATTCAGTAAACTCTAGCTAGTTTGTGTATTTTAGGTAGTAAATTGTGTCAAATAGATAGTTATCAGGGTTTCATTAATCTCTGTTAGGATCCCTCTATAACAATATGTGTTAACCCATCATGTGGACCAGACATTCCCAGTAAATTAAAAATAGAAAAATGTTAACAAATAAACCATATTGGATGTACATGTAACAGTGTGCGGGAATAGTTGGTCATGTGTGCATAAATATGACCTGGTATGTGTGTGGCGAAAGTGACCTCACCACTGGTTTTTGGAGGGGCCTGTTTGCCAGCCTCCTGCCCTGTGACTATGGCCCCTGTAATGAACTTTGGGTTAAAGACTCTGGTTGTGCCTCTTGGACTTACAACAGGAACTCCCGAACTCCCATAGCCACTCAAAGTGACATTCGAACATGTAGCAGCGGCTATCTTGTTTAGTCGAACACATCCAGCGGTGTTTGGTTGTCGAGTGCGTGGAACTCAAATCGTACATTCGACGGCGTGAACACCGCTAAACCTTTACCTTCCATGGATGTTCAGCTATTCGAACGGGTGTCGAACGGCGTTTGGTAAGAACAAACTCCTGGACAAGAGAATTTTGAACATTATTTAGAATTCCCAAAATAGACCGACCGCACAGCGTAATTCTCTGCAACTGTTTTGGGCATGGAACCATGCGTACGGTCGGTCAAAATGTGACTTCCATAAAATTCCTGAACCCCTGAACTGATCTGGGTGAAATTTTGGATATGTTGGTCACCCAGGTCAGGGCTACAAGTGGATGCAACATTTGTGGGGATTTTATGTGTTTTGGGTTACTTTTGGGGTTTTATAAAAATATATGTGTTTTTCTGCCTGGAGATAATTGAGTTAATACAGTATCTGACTCAATTATCTCCCAGGCAGAGAGGAGTGATTGTGTGTTTGTTATAGGAGTGTCATGTATTTAATCACTGTTCTTATTGGCCTGTGTCTTTGTGTTGGAGGCCCAACAAGGCCCATGTGGGTGTACCCCTTGCATGGGGATTGTCATAAAAGACCAGTGTGGCACCATTAAAATTCAGTTCCTGCTTACCCTCAACACACAGCCTCACCTCGTGATTGAGGGAACCGCTATACCTGCTATAATCCCTGCTTTTGGAATTGCTCTTTGGAGTGTTATAATCACTAGCTCTTTTAAGAGCTGTTCCTGCTACGCATTCTGGAGTAGGAGAGGTTTGCCCATTGGAAGCTGAATCCTGGTCTTGGGCCCAAGGTGGGTGGAGGAAGGCGAGTTCCCAGTCAAGCTATAACGCTGGACGTGAGGACTACAGTGCTGATTGTGTTGGGTGTAGTGCTTGGAGTCCTCAGTGAGCACTAGGAGCATCAGTTGGTGGAGGCAAGTGGTCGGGCTGCCAGGCGGTCCATCACAATGTGCATTCACAAGTCAGGGGTTCCAATTTTGCCAGCATTGATGCCATGTCCATTCTGGAAAGTAGGTGTTGGAGTAATGCGAAACAATAAGCAGACAGTGGCTTTCATTGTCATAAAAGATTGGAGACTGGGCAACTATTGTTGCCCATAATAACATATAGTGGCTAACAAATGATCGCTGCTAAAAACTTGCAGAGTAATTGCAATTGGTTAACTCAAGACAAGGTGCTGCAGCAACTAAAGAAAGTTAATTTAAACAAAGCTCCAGAGCCTGACGGTATTTATCCACGAGGAGTTAAGGAACTAAGTGTAGAAATAAGTGAACCTTTGTTTTTAATCTTTCAAGATTATTTTCTTTCAGGAAGTGTTCCGGAGGATTGGAGGAAGGCAGATGTGGTTCCTATATTCAAAAAGGGTTCCTAATCCTTGCCTGGAAATTATAGCCCTGTGAGCTTAACTTCTGTGGCTGGGGAAATATTTGATAGGGTTATTAAGGGATAATATTCAAGAATTCCTTGAGAAGAACATAGTTATCAGCAAAAATCAGCATGGTTTTATTAAGCACAGGTGATGTCAACTGAACTTGATTGCTTTCTACGAAGAAGTATGTAGAAATATAGATCAGGGTGTTGCAGTGGATGTGGTCTATTTTGATTTTGCCAAGGCATTTGATAGAGTTCCACACAATAGATTAGTGTTCAAACTCAAGGAAATCGATCTAGATCAAAATGCTTGTTCTTGGGTAGAATATTGGCTTAAAAATAGAGTACAAAGAGTTGTCATTAGTGATGTCGCGAACCCGAAATTTTCGGTTCGCGAACGGCGAACGCGAACTTCCGCAAATGTTCGCGAACCGGGCGAACCGCCATAGACTTCAATGGGGAGGCGAATTTTAAAACACACAGGGACTCTTTCTGGCCACAATAGTGATGGAAAAGTTGTTTCAAGGGGACTAACACCTGGACTGTGGCATGCCGGAGGGGGATCCATGGCAAAACTCCCATGGAAAATTACACAGTTGATACAGAGTCTGGTTTTAATCCATAAAGGGCAGAAATCACCTAACATTCCTAAATCACAATCAATATGGATTGACACCTGACATATGACATATTGACACCTTGACATATGGATTGACACCTGTCCTCAGAGCCCCTGATGCACACGGACACAGAGCAGAATAGAGACTGGTCCCCCTACATAGGGTCACTTGGCAGATATGGATTGACACCTGTCCTAAGGATCCCTGATACACACTGACACAGAGCAGAATAGGGACTGTTCCCCCTACATCGGGTCACTTGGCAGATATGGATTGACACCTTGTTACAAACTTCTATTTGTAACGGGCCCTTTAAATGGCAAATTGCCCTGCTTCCCTGGGTTGTGGAGAAGCCTATTTGCCAGCCTCCTCCCGCATGACTATGGCCCCTGGGAAATTGTGAAAATGTATGCACTTTTATTTGGTGTGTATGGCCCTTTAAGACTGTCGGTGGGCATATTGGGCTTATGGACTCTTTATGTGACTGGTGCTGGCCCTTTAAACACCTTTTTTGGGACATCAGGAAGATTGGGACACTGCCCCTTTAAGGCCGTGTCCCCAGACTTGTTGGGGACACGGCCCCTTTAAGACGGTGTCCCCTGTGTCCCCAGACCTGGTGCAAACCCTTTGTACCTGCCTTGCTATTTCCCACTTGGTTCAGTAAATGGGAAATTATTTCAGCTGCAGAGACTAAGTCCCATTCGGCGATGGGACTTAGTCTTTTTTTCAGCCGTTTTTTCCAGCCTTATTTCAGCTGCAGAGACTAAGTCCCATTCGGCGATGGGACTTAGTCGTTTTTTCAGCCT
>OW240912.1:96777872-96823174 GCA_933207985.1 Pelobates cultripes | reverse complement strand
GTCATCTCTTCGAAGGTGTAAGGTGAGTTGCCGTGCAGTCGCCCCCCTAAATAGTCATTTTTAAGGTGTTGTTTGTTTTGATTTCAAATGGAAACATATCCAATGTGTCGGAAAACTCTCAGAATTTTTTAGCGTCAATGGGTTGTCGTTTTGTGGGTTTGTGATCTTCTAATCGTAGGATACCTTTCAGAACGTTTGTTATGGGGTTTGAAGAAATGAAAGTCCTGGGATTAGGGTATGTTTAATGACATGGTATTGTATAACAGTGAGATATAGCTTTATCGTATTGTGTGCAAGTTTTAGATGCAAATGGCAAAAAGATGTAAACGCTACCATAGTATCTAATGATAACGGTTTAGTGACTTTGTATTCTGTAATGAACCTGTTGAATATGGTTAAGGCTCGATTGTACGAGCGTCTGGTGTTTGCTGAGGGTGCTGACTGTGCCAGCATTATCCCATGTGCCATGAGTATAGTTAGTCCAGGATTAGTTCCTGGAATAGCGTTGATCTGTAAGGGGTTTTCTCAGCTGTGGGATGTTCTTGATGGAACACCTATACATTGGAACGAGAGAGGGCATCAGCTGCTGTGTTGAGGTGGCCCGGTATATGTTTGCACATGAAGTGTTAGTCTTCTGGCTAACCTCATGATGGTAAGGGTGGAGGACCTGCCTTTGTTAATTATGTCTAATGTTGCTGCGTTGACTGTGTAGCACTTTACTGCTTGTCCCTTCCAAAGGTGCCCCCAAAGAGGGGGCTTTCTTTCCCACTATCTACTTGAAGAAGCCTGTTAAGGCGAAACGCGTTTAGATATTAATAGATTTTGTTCTTAATTTTATAATAAAGATATTTTATTGGCATAAAATACTTTATTGCCATTTGCTTTCTCCTTTACCTGATTTTACATACATTTTCTTTTATTGATTTTACGCATACGGCTCACCCTGCAGGAAGTGCAAAGAATCCATAGGTGGGGATTATACCACCCGAGCGCCTTCACTGAGCAGTTTTGAGTCTGCTCTACTTTACGTGAGTAGTATACTTTACTTTCTTTTAATTTTATTACATACAGTGAGCACTACAGGGAGTGCAGAATTATTAGGCAAGTTGTATTTTTGAGGATTCATTTTATTATTGAACAACAACCATGTTCTCAATGAACCCAAAAAACTCATTAATATCAAAGCTGAATATTTTTGGAAGTAGTTTTTAGTTTGTTTTTAGTTTAGCTATGTTAGGGGGATATCTGTGTGTGCAGGTGACTATTACTGTGCATAATTATTAGGCAACTTAACAAAAAACAAATATATACCCATTTCAATTATTTATTATTACCAGTGAAACCAATATAACATCTCAACATTCACAAATATACATTTCTGACATTCAAAACAAAACAAAAACAAATCAGTGACCAATATAGCCACCTTTCTTTGCAAGGACACTCAAAAGCCTGCCATCCATGGATTCTGTCAGTGTTTTGATCTGTTCACCATCAACATTGCGTGCAGCAGCAACCACAGCCTCCCAGACACTGTTCAGAGAGGTGTACTATTTTCCCTCCTTGTAAATCTCACATTTGATGATGGACCACAGGTTCTCAATGGGGTTCAGATCAGGTGAACAAGGAGGCCATGTCATTGGATTTTCTTCTTTTATACCCTTTCTTGCCAGCCACGCTGTGGAGTACTTGGACGCGTGTGATGGAGCATTGTCCTGCATGAAAATCATGTTTTTCTTGAAGGATGCAGACTTCTTCCTGTACCACTGCTTGAAGAAGGTGTCTTCCAGGAACTGGCAGTAGGACTGGGAGTTGAGCTTGACTCCATCCTCAACCCGAAAAGGCCCCACAAGCTCATCTTTGATGATACCAGCCCAAACCAGTACTCCACCTCCACCTTGCTGGCGTCTGAGTCGGACTGGAGCTCTCTGCCCTTTACCAATCCAGCCACGGGCCCATCCATCTGGCCCATCAAGACTCACTCTCATTTCATCAGTCCATAAAACCTTAGAAAAATCAGTCTTGAGATATTTCTTGGCCCAGTCTTGACGTTTCAGCTTGTGTGTCTTGTTCAGTGGTGGTCGTCTTTCAGCCTTTCTTACCTTGGCCATGTCTCTGAGTATTGCACACCTTGTGCTTTTGGGCACTCCAGTGATGTTGCAGCTTTGAAATATGGCCAAACTGGTGGCTAGTGGCATCGTGGCAGCTGCACGCTTGACTTTTCTCAGTTCATGGGCAGTTATTTTGCGCCTTGGTTTTTCCACACGCTTCTTGCGACCCTGTTGACTATTTTGAATGAAACGCTTGATTGTTCGATGATCACGCTTCAGAAGCTTTGCAATTTTAAGAGTGCTGCATCCCTCTGCAAGATATCTCACTATTTTTGACTTTTCTGAGCCTGTCAAGTCCTTCTTTTGACCCATTTTGCCAAAGGAAAGGAAGTTGCCTAATAATTATGCACACCTGATATAGGGTGTTGATGTCATTAGACCACACCCCTTCTCATTACAGAGATGCACATCACCTAATATGCTTAACTGGTAGTAGGCTTTCGAGCCTATACAGCTTGGAGTAAGACAACATGCATAAAGAGGATGATGTGGTCAAAATACTCATTTGCCTAATATTTCTGCACTCCCTGTATATATTTTATTTCATTTTTTCCTCTGGGTCGTATTACGTCAAATTGAACGCTGAACCCACTTCAGATATTCAACTATCAAAATTTACTCCATATATCCTTGAAGTGGGGATTATTCCACTTTACGCGAGCAATATCAGTGCTGATCCTAGCTCTGAAAAGTGTGAGTAAGACTGATTTTATACTTTTATATTTATTTTATACACCGATTTACTGTGCCATTGGAGTCCTGTTTTTATTTTTCTCTCCACATATGCTGAATTCTCAACATTTGAAGATACGATCCCATCTACACCCTAAAGAATATTCCTTTACAAGTGGGACCTACCCTCACGGACTGTGATAAGCCTATTTTATTGGACTATTGTTTTATTACTTATTTTATTCTGTATTTTATCTGACTAATTTAGTCTTTTATTTTATCAAGTTTTAGGCGCATCCTTATATCTCTGTTTGTTCTTGCTGTCTGTTACCATTAGGGGATTATTGGGGACTCCCCTTTGAGGAGTGCTGCCTTTCTTATAATTTTATTGTGGCAATTTAGCGCTGTTTTTTTCTCTTTTTCCAAACCTCAAAAAAGGGAAGAGGTGGTCTTAAATGTTGGTAAAGTTGCTCTCTCTATTGGCCATGCATATCTGAACCATTTGTTCCCGAAAATTGCTGCATAACCTGAGTGGAATGCTGCGTCTGTCCATATTACTGGGGAATTCTCTATCAAAGGTGGTATGAACATGTTTGTGCCATTCCATTGAGTAAAAAATTTACTCCACATGGACAAATTTGCACTGGTTTGTTCGTCCAGTACGCTTTGGTTGTTTGGTAGTTTAAGTAAGAGTCTGAGTAG
The DNA here is from genome assembly GCA_933207985.1 of Pelobates cultripes. NCBI lineage: Eukaryota > Metazoa > Chordata > Amphibia > Anura > Pelobatidae > Pelobates > Pelobates cultripes. Next base: position 96,819,689 of record OW240912.1, on the reverse strand, counting down.
TCAGAATATAAAGGCTCATTCTTGTGGGATAATTCTCATGGCAAAGTTCAGAGAACCAAGGAGGGATTGTTGGTCTTTGTGATTCATAGTACCTTTTTCTGAGGAACAACTCTACCTCTGTCCTGATTTTCTGAACTTTGTCTGCGGAGAGACCTGCCTGCATGGTGGCTGAGTCTAGATATATGCCCAGAAATAACAATCTAGTGATGGGTCCTACAGTTTTTTCCGTGGCTACTGGTACTCTTAACGTTGAAAAGAGTGCTATGGTTTTTGTTATGCTTAGTGGTGTGTATTCAGGGTTTTCTGTAGTCAGAAAGTCATCTAGATAGTGAATTACGACTGGACAGCCACATACATTCAACGATACCCAGCACAGGATTTCCGCGAATAAGTGAAATAACTTTGGACTGCTCTTTGCACCAAAAGTTAGTCGGTTAGCAAAATAGTATAGGCCTTTCCATTTTATTCCGTGCAGATAATGGGTGTACAGTGACGGGTGTATGGGGGGCAGTGTGTGTGTTTGGGGGGCAGTATGGGTGTATGGGGGCAGTGTTTGTGTATGGGGGCAGTGTGTGTGTGTGTGTGTGTGTGATATAAGGGTATGGGGGCTTTTTTATATATTTTTTTTATTTAAATAAATATTCTATGTCCCCCCTCCCTTCTTACCTTTATTGGGGGAAGGGGAGACATTTCCCTGGTGGTCCGGTGGGGATTCATTGGTGGTCCCAGTGGGGAGAGTGAACTCTAGCCCCTGCTCCCGGGCTAGAGTTCACTCTCGCGAGATTTGGAGCGTTGCCGTGGTAACCGTGGCAACGCTCCAAATCTCACGAGAGGAGGACCCGGAGGAGCTGCAGGCTGAGCTCCGGGTCCTCCCTCTCACTCCCGCTCACTCCCCTGCCGGCTGTCAGGACAGTGCGTGCGGACCGGGGAGGGAGATCTGTGATCTCCCCTCCGGTTCGCAGGCACATTGCAGGGCTGGCAGGGGAGGGAGAGGGAGACAGTCGGTATTCTCGGGGGGGGGGAATTGCCCCATTGCCCCCCCCTGGATCCGCCACTGTGCGGGTGTGATAATATGTGTTGCTGAATCCTCTGTGGTTGGCGTGACGGTGACATTACCCTGTTTGACAGTTTGTTCAGTGGTTAATGTGGGTAAAAGAACTGCAGGGGTTACAGTAGCTGATGTTGTTGATTCCAGCTTCTCCATTCTTTGGTTTAAATTGTTAATGGATGCCAACATAGCCAACATTGTGGCCTGTTTCCCAGTTAAGGTATCGTTAATGATGGCTTTCGTGCTTGTCCCTGGTTGTGGATTATCTGTATTGGCCATCAGGAGTCCATATAATTCCGCCTTCCTGGCGGTGGCTGGGTATGATATGCCTCTTCACCTTAGTTCTGTGGTGATCTTAGGGATGGTCCATGACCTCATGGAACAGGGGCTTGACGTGTCCTGGTTCTCACCTGTAGTGGGGGCTGCCGTTGGTGTGGGTGGCCTACCTGGTGTACTGGGCAGTGAGAAGTCCTCTCCTTGGTCAGACATGCCCCACCCACGATACAATAGGACGGACATCACAATTCCTGCCACACAGTTTAAGTTGTGCAACTCATGTTTAGGCTTAATTAGGAGATTGGGCTTGTCCAAATATCATAAAATGAGGCTTAATTATTAAGCTGTGGGTAAGTATTAATGTTTCTCTTGGATATGATACTGGAACCTATTGGTCTTCATGAAACTAATACCATTACCATATCAAAGGATTGAACTATCCATTGATAGTTTCAAGCTATATGGTCAAAGTCAATTAGTTTACATTGAAACTAGACCTACCGGCGGCTTAAGTGTAAAATGTCTCACCTTGCTTTGATAGATCACAAAGGGCAATCTGTTTCACACCTTGCAGAAGCCCCTTTTGATGATCAAAATAGCAATTTCTCTCTGCCATTTGTCCTCTAGCCAGGGGTCCATTTATTGATGCACTGAACAAGTTATATTAAATAACCATATTCCATAGTGCAATAATAAATTATGTACCCTTGCCGTGACAGTACATTTGAAATCAAACAATGTCAAAAAATGTGCACACTAATTTTATATATATATATGCTGAAAAATGTAATGCTGATCATGATAAAAAGGTGTCAGAAAACACAGTGCATCACAGTTTGTAGCCTAGCTGCAGACCAGTCGGAGTGTTGATGACGTCCTCTGTCCACCACCGAAAGTACCTTCAATGGGGATGTGAAAATCAGAACTGGACCATGGAGCAATGGAAGAAGGTTGCCTGGTCTGATGAATCATGTTTTCTTTTAGACAAAGCGGATGGATGGCTGGGTGTGTGTCTCGTTTACCTAGGGATGGCAGCAGGATGCACTATGGGAAAAAGGCAGGCTGGCAGAGGCAGTGTTTTGCTCTGGGCAATGGTCTGCTGGGAAACCTTGGGTCATAGAATTCATGTGGATGTACCATCTACCTATAGAGATACAACCTTCATAGCAATGGTATTCCCTGTTTGCAATGGCTTCTTTCAGTAGGATAATGCACCCTGCCACACTGCAAACATTGTAGTGTGGCATGTCTTTTGGAATGGGAAAATAATAACAAATTTGTAGATGCAATTATTATTTCTGTGGCAGGTACGTAAAAGAAGAGAGCCAAATGTTTTCATTTGGATTGACTGTGGTCTGGAACAAAGGAGGTGGTCATTCATTATTTCTGTAGGTACGCCTTAACTCCACCCCTGGGCAAGACTTGATAATCCACAGGGTATATATCCAATGATTGGGAGGGGTGTGGGTGTCCTTGCTTGGGGGTCAGAATCTAATTCTAAGTGAGTCCCTGTAACGGATCACCTGGCACCCCGACTGGGTACCTCCATTGAAGGATGCTCCTAGCGCTTCCTGAGGACTCCAAGCACTGCAGCAGACACCAAAACCACCGAACCGTAGGAGCATATGAATGCTTGCAAGCATATGAATGCTATAAACAGCTGAATAGGCAAAAACCATATGGATGGGTTTAGACTCCTAGCAGTCAAACTGGAACAGCATACAATAAATCCTCCCCCAATAATGAGACGACACTTCACTTTGAGGGTTAAGCAGAACTGGTGCTGGCACACCCAGCCTGGTTTTTATTACAGCTTTCACATACAGGACCGCCCACAGGAAGGTATAAAACAACCAATCACATACAGTTACATCCCACATATTCCCTCCCTTATCCTGATAGGAAACTCAATTACACATACAGTTAAAACATACTTTCTACCCAACTTTCATAACTTTAAAACCATACATCACATTCACATAAAATTACATATTCACAATCAATCCATTCAGGGGAACAACATATTAAAAAATGGTGAATCCGACCAGGGGTTCAAAAGTTAGTAAAAGTATCTTTTGGGCCCTGGCTGGCACATGGCTATCTGGCTCAAACAGGTTTTACAGAGCCCTCTATCCTGGAGACAATGGGGAAAAGTAATCCAATTATCCAGGGATAGAGGCAGACTCCATTGAGCACATGGTTGCAAAAAGACATAAAACACTTTAAAATACATAAAGTCCCTTTTACCATAACACACAGACATTTCACATATCCCCAGATAGCTGGGATCTGAGCGCACAAAACTACCGAATAGCGCTCAGATCCTATTCACATAGTTCAATTGCCATGGAGCCGAAGTCTTTAACTACACGAATGGGCTCCATGGCATAGCTATCTGGGTTAACACATTCACATAAGTCTGGTCCATAGTCCAAAGGCAAGAGGCGGGCAAGCAGCCCCCTCCAAGGACACGTGGCGAGGTCGGTTTTGCCACATTTCTCCCCTTTAACATCCAGACTAACAGGGTATCTGACCTCCTGCCGGTCAGTGCCCTGGTTAGTCCAGCAACCCACCCACGAAGTACAAACAGCAATACAGCCCACCCACAATAACTGGTTACTACACCTCGATAAAATAGCAACTTGTCCATGTCCAGGTGCCTCACCACGGCTGTGCGGGGGGCTGGTAGACTACCTTGGTGGGTTGCTGAGTGGGCAGAGACCAGCGGTACTCTACCCGGGTGCCAGCGCTACCACTGAAGTAGCCTGGTTGGAGCCTGGTTGTGGGAGGGGGAGACAGACTGTCTCCCCTCTGGATACACTGCTCTGTGGCTGGGGGGCAGGACCGACCGTCCCTACCCCTGTGCTGCAAGTGCAGAGACTACGGTCCCATCTGCATAGTTGTGGGGCTTAACATCTCCCCTTGGTGGGTTAGGCTGCTGCTGGAGAGACGGTGTAACAAGCTCCTGTCTCTGAACTGTAGACTGCCGCTGGGGAGAGGGGGTAACCTGCTCCTCTCCCTGACACTCTCTTTGCTGGTGGAGAGGGGGACCAACTGTCTCCCCTTTCAATATTTTGTCCTGTGGCTGGGGTGCGAGACAGACGGTCTCTGCTTCCTGGGGTACACACTGCCGCTGGGGAGGAAGGACGGCACCTTCTCCCTGGGGTACACACTGCTGGGGAGGAAGGACCACCTGCTCCCTGGGTACACACTGCTGCTGCACCTTCAGCTCCCTGGGGTACACACTGCCGCTGGGGAGGAAGGACAGCACCTTCTGCTCCCTGGGGTACACACTGCCGCTGGGGAGGAAGGACTGGCTCCCTGGGTACACACTGAGGAAGGAGACGACACCTTCAGCTCCCTGGGATACACACTGCCGCTGGGGAGGAAGGACGACCTACACACTGCCGGGGGAGGAAGGACGACACCTTTGGCTCCCTGGGACTCACACTGCCTGGGGAGGAAGGACAACACCTTCAGCTCCCTGGGGTACACACTGCCGCTGGGGAGGAAGGACAGCACCTTCTGCTCCCTGGGGTACACACTGCCACTGGAGAGGAAGGACGACACCTTCAGCTCCCTGGGATACATACTGCCGCTGGGGAGGAAGGACAACACCTTCCGCTCCCTGAGACACACACTGCCACTGGGGAGGAAGGACGACACATTTGGCTCCCTGGGACTCACACTGCGGCTGGGGAGGAAGGACAACACCTTCTGCTCCCTGGGGTACACACTGCCGCTGGGGAGGAAGGACGACATCTTCAGCTCCCTGGGGTACACCTTTGAGTCCCCGTAACGCCCTCTGCCACCAGATAGGGCGGCCGATACCTTTGGATGGATCTGCCATGAACTGCAGGTACTCTGCTGTTAATTTCCTCACGAACTGTACGTATTCCTCAGCGGGGTTGGGTCCAAAGAAAGCCAACCGCATGGCAACCTCTCTGTCAAACCGCTTCTGAGTGTAGCCAGGCGCCATGCTTGCTCTGCCGCCATTGGTTCCTTTGTAGATAGGGGCGCTATACGGATACTAGCGTTGCCCTCACTTTGTAACTCCAAACGAACTGTGTCTCTGAGCTGCTTTACCTTGCACTAGGACGCCATCCCACCGCTTGCCACCAATGTAACGGATCACCTGGCACCCCGACTGGGTACCTCCATTGAAGGATGCTCCTAGCGCTTCCTGAGGACTCCAAGCACTGCAGCAGACACCAAAACCACCGAACCGTAGGAGCAAATGAATGCTCGCAAGCATATGAATGCTATAAACAGCTGAATAGGCAAAAACCATACGGATGGGTTTAGACTCCTAGCAGTCAAACTGGAACAGCATACAATAAATCCTCCCCCAATAATGAGATGACACTTCACTTTGAGGGTTAAGCAGGAACTCTCCTGCTGGCACACCCAGCCTGGTTTTTATTACAGCCTTTCACATACAGGACCGCCCACAGGGAGGTATAAAACAACCAATCACATATCAGTTACATCCCACATATTCCCTCCCCTTATCCTGAGAGGAAACTCAATTACACATACAGTTAAAACATACTTTCTACCCAACTTTCATAACTTTAAAACCATACATCACATTCACATAAAATTACATATTCACAATCAATCCATTCAGGGGAACAACATATTAAAAATGGCATGAATCAGACAAGGGGTTCAAAAGTTAGTAAAAGTATCTTTTGGGCCCTGTCTGGCACATGGCTATCTGGCTCAAGCAGGTTTTACAGAGCCCTCTATCCTGGAGACAATGGGGGAAAGTAATCCAATTATCCAGGGATAGAGGCAGACTCCACTGAGCACATGGTTGCAAAAAGACATAAAACACTTTAAAATACATAAAGTCCCCTTTTACACATAACACACAGACATTTCACATATCCCCAGATAGCTGGGATCTGAGCGCACAAAACTACCGAATAGCGCTCAGATCCTATTCACACAGTTCAATTGCCATGGAGCCGAAGTCTTTAACTACATGAATGGGCTCCATGGCATAGCTATCTGGGTTAACACATTCACATAAGGTCTGGTCCATAGTCCAAAGGCAAGAGGCGGGCAAGCAGCCCCCTCCAAGGACACGTGGCGAGGTCGGTTTCGCCACAGTCACCATCTTTCCTTGCCAGAGACCCCCTGGACAGAAGTTGTACTTTGAAAACCTAAGTGAGTAATAAGGACGTCTGTATTTTAACTTTTTTTTTTATCTGTTGTTGGTGTAAATAATTTGCTTATCATATATTTTTATATGCACTGTGACTATTTTTGCTCATAATAAACATTCATTTATTAAGTTCTGCCTTTGTCTGGTTAAGAATCACGTTACCTAAAGAGACTAATTAGTATTTTTGCAGCTCCTTAAATATTGTGCTAAGTAATATTTGGTGGGTTTTATTATTGATTTACCTGGGGGACCATGGCACACCACTTATAAATTGTCTTGGTGGTGACAGCATTAAAATAGTAATAGTTGTATTATTATGTTTAAGTGTGGGTGGTGTTAAAAGGGGGATTTTTTGTCATTATTTCTGGTCTAGTGCAGACAAATAGTGAACTTAAACCCTTTCACCACCACAACTACGTCACACACACTCTTGGAGTAGGGTGCATTAGTGACATGTACAGTAATCAGTAACAACATTAAAAGAACCTGACTAATATTGTGTAGGTCCCCCTAGTGCTACCAAAACATTGTGGATGCATTAAGGCATGGACTGCACAAAACCTATGAACGTGTCCTGTGTTATCTGACACCAAATCATTAGTGAGACCTCCATGGATCAGATTTGTTGTTGCAGCACATCCTACATATGCCCTATGGGATTGAGATGTGGGGAATTTGGAGTCCAAACCAATACCATTGCCATGTTCCTCAAACCATTCCTGAGCAATTTTTGCAGTGGGCAATGTGCATTATCCTGTTAAAAGAGGCCCCTGCCATAAGGGAATACCTTTGTGATTGGAGGGATGTATGTGGTCTGCAACAATCTTTAGGTAGGTGGTACGTGTCAAAGTAACATCCACATGAATTCCTGGACTCTTGATTTCCAAACAGAACATTAACCAGTTCATCCTGCTGCTATCTCTTCCCCAGGTAAACAACCCGCACTCACCCGGCCATCCACCTGATCTTAAATAAAATGGAGATTCATTAGACCATGCAACCTTCTTTGGTTGCTCCTCAACCTTCTTCCATTGCACCATGGTGCAGTTCTGACACTCACATCCCCATTCATGGCACCCTCAGCAGTGGACAGCATCCATTATGAGCACTCTGAACAGTCTGTGGCTATGCAGACCCATACACAGCAAACTGTGATGCACTGTGTGTTCTACCACCTTTCTATCATGGCCAGCATTAAGGTTTTTAGGAATTTGAGCTACCGTAGCTATAGTTCTGTATGACCAGATATTAAAGGTACACTCTACAGAGTACCTTTAATATCTGGTCATACAGAACTATAGCTACTGTACTGTGTTTCTCAATGAGCAGACTTTTCAGGATATGGTAAATAAACGACTGGTGTATATATTTTTGTTCATTCAGGGAATTACTTTGAGGGAATATGCAGTGGATGGCATGACATGTAGAAACCGCACTTCCCAACATTTCAAGTGGACAAAGAGGTCTCTTTTATTATAGGGGTGTGACCATGGGGTGTGCGCATATAAGAGAATATCTAGGTGAGTTCCTGATAACAATGTATGCAATTAAGATGTAATTTTTTAACTAGAGATCTATTTTATTTACATATATTGAATTCTAAACACATTTAGTGTACTTTAAACACATTTTTATTATTATTATTATTACTGCCATTTATAAAGAGCCAACATATTCTGCAGCTCTGTACAAGTAGGGAAAAGCAAAATGTATAATATAAACAGACCAATACAAAAGATATAGAGGGCCCTGCCTGCTAGCCAAGATCTAGCCATTGAAGCTATTTTATACAAAGCACTTAGACAGCCCATGAGCTTACAATCTACATAGCAGGGACAATTTGGAAGGGATGGCCAGAGTAAATTAAAACAAAGTGGCAGTTACTAGTAAACTGTAAATAGAATTAGAAGGTAATTGAGTCAGATCTCAAACAGCTGTAGGAGCGTGCCATAAATGTATAAGGAACCTGGTTGTGAATGTGGGGAAATGAAGTATCACTGAGAGCTGGATGTGTGAAATGAGGCCTAAGGAACAGGAATGGAGATAAGACACAGTAATATAAAGGCAATTACAGCCAGTAGGAGCAAAGTGTGGAGGGAAAGGGGTTGGTGGAGCTAACATTTGTGTTTTCAATGTAAGGTTTACCAACCCCATTCTATCACCAAAATAGTAATATTAATAACTATATTTACATGAAATATTGGTGTAATACATCCAATTAAAATGGCAAAGAAAAACTGCATGCACAGAAAATTACAGTGGCAAAATATAAGTATAAATGTTAATATTGTTATAGTTAAATTGAAATATGGTGACAAAAGTAGATTAACTTTATACACACTGAGACACATGAACAATATGAAGCGTCTAGCAAAAAAGAGACATTAGCATAGAAAAGATGGACAGAGGGATTTGGTCCAAGTAGTGACTGTATCTTCTAAATAGGGACACTTCGGAGATGTGAGGAACTGTTCTGGGTATAGGTGGGCACCTGGTTCTATATATCAACTGTTGGAGTATGTAGAGGAAGGAAAATACTGTAATGCATTGAGGTAGTATGCAGTTGCCCTTTTAAGCTGTTAAGTAGTGTAAATTTGATCAGATTGGGGATTGCACTTTGCAGGGGCAGCATTTTGTCCCTGGACCAAAGCAGAGCAATATCTTCAATATATCTACATATGTACAAGTGCACCAACTATGTGATGCAGACTTACAGAGTCTAAACTCTCATGAATGAGTTTAGAAAATGTGTTGGTTTTTTTTACTTTTTTTTTTTTTTTAAACTAGATTACTGCACAGAGAAGAGGTAGAAACACACTAATTTATGGACTTGGAAACTCATTATGAGGTCTATTTATTAGAGTCAGATGCTATTTTTTTGTAGTTATGCCAAGACTTACTTCTTATCTAGGTGAAACCACTCAATAGGAAAAAATAAAAGTACAATTGCCATTAGCTATTTTCCTGATTGTGTTGCAGTTTTAATACCTTAAAGAAGATTGCTTTTTGGCATTAAGTTCTACTAGCTGTATGGTGCCGGTGAAAATAGCCTTTCGGTGCCATGGCGGAGAGCAGCATGGGATCTGCTAGTAAATTTCACTGATTTAAAAAAAAAAATGTATTTACTAGAGTAACTCATTTTAACACAGACAAGTTTTAAACTCTATTAGTAAATCAAGTACTATGTTATGGTACATTGATACATAATTTATTATTCTTGAGAATTTTTTCATGGTGTTGTAATTGATGCAAACAAAAATAATATTAAACAATTTGTGGGTTTCATCTTGAACAATAAGGAAATATTTATCCCACAGCAGACTGCAAAATCTTAAGAAATAAAAGTTGTGGCAAGCATACCTGGATGTATATTTTTTTCACTATAGACCTTGTTGACCCCTCTCCAAACATAGCGCTTATGGTTGTGACCATAAAGCTCTGTTTTGGTCTTGTTACTCCAAATTACAGTGTGCCAGAAGCTGTGAGTCATGTCCTGATGTTGTTGGGCATATTGTAACCGGGCTGTTTGTGGCATTGGTGCAGTAAAGACTTCTTTCTGGCAACTCGACCATTCAGCTCATTTTTGTTGTATTGTCGTATTGTGCTCCTTGAAACAACCATACAGTCTTTTTATATATATATATATATATATATATATATATCTATATATATATATATATATATATATATATATATATATATATATATATAGATATATATATATATATATAAAAACACAATGTTAAACACAAATACACACACCAGGCAAGCCAAAAGACGTGCTTTTACCATAGAAATCTCCCTTTAACAGTTCTCTCACTACTGCAAAGGATTCTGGGTAGGCGTATGCAAATGAGCGCAACAAAGAACCCCATTGTTGTCTCATAATTCCACTTTATCCATGGATTCCTTGGAGTATGTGTCTGCTGCATTCAACAGCTTTGAAACAACTCAGGAAGAGGTGCAATGCCAGTGAACCACTCATGGGCAGCTGTTTCAGCTGTTATTTCAACCCGTCTGCATGAGATAGGTTACTGGCTTCCTATGGAGGCTTGGTGTTACTTGTTAAGTACATACCAAATAAGCTGTGGTGGAATCCATGTATAACGTGGAATTATGAGGCACAAATGTGGTTCTTTATTGAGCAGGGTCATTTGAGCAGGGTCCTCTTCAACCTATCGTTCCTATACATTTTCTTGTAATTGTACAATTTATAGTTAAATCCCCCTTCTTATAATATTATAAAGTGCTACGGAATCTGTTGGTGCTATGTAAGTGGCAATAATATTAATAATAGTGTGTGAATAACTTGTCAAGGGGTGGGATATATTTTTAGCTCAATGGGGTGGTGAGCATCTGAATTGGATCATGGAGTAATGGAAGAAGTTTGCTTGTTCAGATGAATCACATTTTCTTTTAGATCAGTTGGATGGCCAGGTACGTGTGCATCATTTAAGTGGGGAAGAGATGGCAGCAGGATGCACTATGGGAAGAAAGGAAGAAAGCAGGCCAGCGGAGGCAGTGTTAGGATCGTGTAAATGTTCTGCTGTTAAACTTTGGGTTCTGGCATATACGTGACATTCAAGTGTCATTGAAATAATTGTATTTTAATTGTATTTAGTGGTCATTGGGTTGTTTTTTTTTGTCAGTCTTTGTTTTTATTGAGGCAAAGTGTTAACAAATAGTACAACAGTGCAGTCATGTCAGTTGCAGAACAAGCAATAATGCACCTTCATGTAAGCAAAAACTTATGATTTGAGGTAATGTTAGGTAACCGTGAGTGCGCATTCATTATAAGTTTCGACAAGTGTCTTTTTTAGAATATTGAAATAAGATAAGAAGTGGTGAGATCAGTCATGCAAACAATTAATCGAAGAACAGGATACTAGCATGAAAGCTGAGTTTCATAGAGTAGGCAATATGAAAAAAGGAAAAAGAGGAAATAGGAGTTAAGACCTCAGGCATAATAGAAGGCCATACAGCACTATACCACATTAATATGAAGTAAATTCATGTTAAACATAAAGAAATAGACCAAAAATAAAGAAAACAAAACATTTGACATGTGTCAATAAAAGAACATCCACTGCGGTTTATTGGCAAAATGGCTTAGTCTTGTGTCCCATAATCAAAATCAGACAATTTCATTCCTTATAAGAGTTGCCAAGCAGCTGACGTTGACTGTGTACTGTGTGAGCCCTTCCAGCCCCAGGCCTGAATTAGGGCTGGCATCTATGTACCACAGACTTGGGCACTGCAAGAGTGCAATTCTATTCTCTTTATAATGTTGGATGGAGGATTGATGTGACCCTCACCACTTGTTGCGGGTGATCTTCCATCCCTGTGGACGATGCAAGGCAGTCAAGCGCTATGTGGTGCTCAGTTGCACAATCTTCTTATCCAGCATATCACCTTGGTTAGGCACTATCACCTCCAGCTGCTCATCTCTCACATCTCCCCTCCATAATTTGGCCTTGATAGCTGTAACACAGAGCTCTATCATCTGCCAAGATTGTTGAAAGATTTGGTTGAGGCGCAGCATGGAGTTGGTATTAAAGTCTTGGAAGACTCTCTGCATGGATTCCAAGAGAGTGGTGTCCTCCATTTTGGATTGTCTGAGATTGGTGCATAGAGCCTTGTTGGAGTGGTAAGTGTGAACAAAACCTCTCAGATCTGCCTTGAGGGGACCAGGAAAACCCCCATAGGTCCTGAAGGGGGGTAACTGGGCAATGAGGAGATCAGCCACTTCCCCCCGACAGGCCAAAGCACCAGGCTCTACTTCCAGGGATCGTTACTACAGGCTTCAAGGCACCATGATAAGCTCCAGAGACAAGCAAATTAAGTTTTGCACAGGACAAGCTTAATGGATTGAGATGTGCGGGTAAAGCAAGAACTATGTGATGGAGTTCTCCCAAAATGTGTCTGGCCATCATGCAGCTTAGGCTCCGCCCCCCAATTGTGTTTATTGGTAGTCATCAATATTTTATTTGTTTTTAACTAAATTGCTGGTAAGGTACCTATAAGCTGACTTTCTATTATTGGCAATAAGGTTCACGAAAATCTGCAGTACCAAAATTAGCTATCGACTGAGCAATAAAAATGCAGAGTGAATAAGAGGGAGTAATATTATTATTTGGGAAGTTGTTTGGAATTGATAAGTTAATTAAATAGTGAGATACAGTTAGTGACGATTTAGACTGTAGATCAGAGGTGTGTACACTAGATGAATTTGTAATGATGTGATCACTGCTCATTTTCAGGAAAATGATACCTCTGGCAAAGGATTGAAAATAACAGGATGCTGAAAATTACAGTGGAGTTTAATGTGCAAACAAATTGTTGGTGGGGATATGTAATAAATTGCCAGATAGCATGGGCATTAAAGTGCCTTGAATTGTTATATCTTTGAAAATGACTACAAGAATTATACTAGTTAAAAAGCTATATAAAAGAATAGAAAACATACACTTTTTTTATCAATAAAAATCCAAATGAATGTAATTTGGTTTGCATTATGTAAGATGCTTCAGAAAATATAATGAATATTCAAAGCCTAGGTTTTTTTGATGGTTTATAGAGTTACATATTTTCTACTGTGATTTCTCATTGCTCATTTATAATTCTGATTACAAGACACATTTTAATATTAAAGGTACACTCCAATGCCCAAATACAAAAGAATATAATTATTTAGTATTAATAAACCAATGAAAACATGGACTTATACTTTTTTTTAATTTGGGGTATAACTAAAAATGCTTGTAAAAGCTGTAGTTCTCTTGCAAGCTTTTACCTTTTTCAGTAGCGCAGACTTTCTGCAGCTGCCCAATCATACATTTCCAATGTAGTTTGAATGCCTGCCTCTTGAGTTTACCCCAACTTTGTTAAACTACCAGGAAGTAACATACTTGATTGTCTGATTGACAGTGATAGGGGTGTAAAAGGTTAATTTATAAATTTGTCTGCACTTTGTAAAATGAAAAAAAGAGGACTCACTTTTCACATATAAAGCATTTCAACATCCTAAGGTCCTTTAATCTAACCCAGTCATGTCCAAAGTTCGGTCCACGGGCCAATTGCGGCCTGCGTTCCGGTTTAATACGGCCTCACAGGTAATTTCCCTAATCTATCTATTGTAGCCCCCATTGAATCCCCGAGCGCTGCTCAGGATCCCTGGATCTTTGAACGCTGCAGTCCTGGGTGGCGCACGGGGATTCTCTGGGGGCCAAGAGATTGCGAGAATGCAGTGCAGTCACTGCTCGTCCTCAGTCTGCGTTCTCACCATCTCTGGGATGTTGCTGGATCTCTTGGACATCGACGTTGCAGGATTTGGTTCCTTCTCCCTGAATGAAGGGGCAGAATAAAAGAGGTAAGGGGCAGAGAATGAAGGGGCAGAAAAAAGAGTGAAGGGGCAGAATAAAAGAGTGAAGGGGCAAAAATAAAAGAGGGAAGGGGCAGAGAATGAAGGGGCTGAAAAAAGAGTGAATGGGGCAGAATAAAAGAGGGAAGGGGCAAAAATAAAAGAGGGAAGGGGCAGAATAAAAGTGTGAAGGGGCAGAATAAAAGTGTGAAGGGGCAGAATAAAAGAGGGAAGGGGCAGAATAAAAGAGATAAGGGGCAGAGAATGAAGGGACAGAATGAAGGGACTGAATAAAAGATAGAAGGGGCAGAATTAAAGAGAGAAGGGACAGAGAATGATGGGACAGAATGAAGGGACAGAATAAAAGAGAGAAGGGACAGACTGAATGGACAGAATAAAAGAGAGAAGGGATGAATGAAGGGGCAGAATAAAAGAGAGAAATGACAGAATGAAGGGACAGAATAAAAGAGAGAATGGTCAGAATGAAGGGGCAGAATAAAAGAGAGAAGGGGCAGAGACTGAAGGGACAGAATAAAAGAGAGAAGGGATACACTGAATGGACAGAATAAAAAAGAGAAGGGACAGAATGAATGGACAGAATAAAAGAGAAAATGGACAGAATGAAGGGGCAGAATAAAAGAGAGAAGGGACAGAATGAAGGGGCAGAATAAAATAGAGAAGGGACAGAATGAAGGGGCAGAATAAAAGAGAGAAGGGACATAATGAAGAGAGACAGAATAAAAGAGAGAAGGGACAGGAAAAAGAGAGACAGAAGAAAGAGATGAAATGAAAAGTATGCCGTTTGCAATACATTTTGCATAAAATAGTTAATTTGCATTTAATTTTAATGGTTCAAAGAATGTCAGGCAAAATGGTCAGCCCTCATGCATGTTCACTTCATCAAATCTGGCCCTCTTTGAAAAAACTTTAGACACCCCTGATCTCACCCATTAGTAAACATACATTTTCAAGATGTATTTCTAATTGATTTTATACAAAGTTACAAATACATCTGACAATGTTATAGTCATTTGTTTTTAGGAGTCTCATGTGAGGTGGTAGGGAGCGTAAGACTAGAAAATCAAATATAAGGAAGAATAGTATGGCATGCCACAATAGTGAAAATGTACTCTAGTTTATTGAGATCAAGGGCTTTGTCAAGATCAGTGTGAATCAGTGCAACATAATTTAATGATAATTCTCATATTTACTAAAACTAATTCCAGTTGGAATTTGGCAAACCCAACACAATCTGCTCCAATTGACTGGACGCATTTGGTGTTTGGTTTAAAATCAGTTCTGCACATATGAACCCTTTACAGATTATAGCAGTGGTTCCCAAACCTTTTAGGTTCAAGGCGCCCTTAAAAATTTAATATTTTTACAAGGCGCCCCAAGTAAATTCTAGGTTATATATCTGTAAAGCACCGTGGTAGCATATACTGAAGCTATAGTATAAGGTATAGTGTTGGTGTTTGACTGAAGGGGTGCTTGTATGTAATTTTAGTGTTTTAATACAGGGGTGTGTTTGTATTAAATGGTTGCGTTTAAATACAGGGGTGTGTTTGAATGTATTGTACTCTTTTAAATGTGGATGTATATTTGTGTGTGGTATTTGTGTTTGAGTGTAGAGGTGTATTTCTGTGTAGTGTTGGCATTTGATAGTGGGAGTGTGTTTGTTTGTAGTTTTGATGTTTGAAAGCTGGGATATATGAATATTTACAAACATATATCTAGATACCTACACAGACACATACATACAGCTACAAATATATACCTTCACAGACACATACACTGGAACACACAGATACACAGGTACACACACACTGGTACACACAAATACAAACATATATCTTCACAGGCATACACACACACTGGCATACAAATGGCATATGGCAAACATATACCTACACACAAAAACAAATACATGCACAGACAAATACACACAACCGGGCTCCTGTTCAGCAGAAATGCTTCCCAGTGTTATCATTTTGATGTGCTCCCCCCATGTGCCTGTTGTTGAGCCCAGTGGTGTATTTTGGATTTGTGCTGCCCTAGGCATGACTAAATTTGGGCACACCCAAAATCTAAATTTGCCCCCCCAATTTGTGTCAAGGCCACTTTTTTGACTGACAGACACATGCCCTCATTGATACATGCACTGATATACACTCACTGACAGATACACAGTCATTGGCACACACATACAGTCATTGGCACACACTGTTTAACCAACACAGACTTCCACTGACAGACACACACTCACAGGCACACACTCTCAGATACACATAAAATGACATACACAAACTGACACACACTCACAGGCACACCCATTCTCACTGAAAAACGCACACTTTCACTCACTCACAGACACACATTGACAGCTACACTCACAGCCCCAGAACATGAGGCAAACAATGCATTTGTCTGGGAGCTTAGGGTGGCATTTTTTGGCGCCCCCCCCCGTAAGTGCCACCCTAGGCAAATGCCTTGTTTGCCTTGTGGTAAATACATCCCTGGTTGCGCCCCAGGGTGCAGTGGCACAGTTTGGTAAACGCTGGATTATAGGATTCAGAAAATATGCAAAGCACTGATTTTAAACTAAATATGGACCAAATACATCCAGCAAGCTGCACATTCTTAAATTATTGTGCACTTTATTTTAAGTACAATCAAATTGTCAAAAAAAACAAAAAAACTTGCAGTGTGCAGTTGCTGTGGCAGATTGACAGAGTTTATTAGCTAGCCACCTCATTAAAAAGTTAAAAAAGCTTATGGGTGTCAATATGAATTCTTTATTAGAATAAAGGAGATTTTAAATCTCCTTTTTCCCCCCCACCTGATGGGGCATGTATGCCAAACTTCCATTGCTGCCCAGTTCCTCTGTAAAAAAACAGAGGGGGTCTGGAACAGGATCTCCAATACCGCACCAATGGGGATTAGTCTTTAATAAAGGGGAATGGGCAGGTTAGTGTACTTTAGGTTAGTGCCCTGCTCCCATCTGTGGACAATGTAAAATAACATGGCAACATAGAAACTTGGGTTGGTTATACTAATCTAATAACCTGGAACGACATTCCACTGCTCCTCCAAGCACTACTCTTGCAGATGGTGGATATTTAATGATGATGGTCTTCTGGTGAGGCTATTTATTATGATATGGGTATGTGGACATAGCACCCCACACACACACTCTTTACGACACTCACCTCCCACTCACATCCCCCTTCACTCATTCTGTTACAGTCATCTTGTCACCTTGTCACACTTACCCTGCCACATTCACCGTCACACTTACCCTGCCGCATTTACCTCAGTTATCATGTCACACTCAACTCACAGTCACCCCTCACACACACAACACAGCCTCGCCATAAACTAACCGCACACATCAAGACCACCATACAGCCCCAATACACAAGACCACAAGCAGCTCAGATTCACAGAATACAATGCAGCAAACACACACGTACACTTCCAGATGCGGTATACATTTCAGGCACAGAATCGGACAGACAGACATACAAACAGGACAAACACTCAAAGGAGATGCAATGGTTTTATTCCCTTACCCCAAGTGTAAAATTTCAAAATTTCAAAAATAGAGCAAATAAGCAAAAAATAAAATAAAAAATTGAATGGAAAAATTGCTCACAGCAATAAGTAATATTGTGTAATACTGTTTTCTCATACTATTATTGCTTAAGAGTAGCACAGTTTGTGTACATGAGATACATTGAGATATTTTTCACATGGTGTCCCAAAACAAATAGGTCTTGTCTTTCCTTTTAATTAAATAACCAATAAATATAGAAAGATGCCTTGCTAGGATATATATTCAAATAAGCATAATACTTCTAAAGCATTGTGTAAGTGGGCTTCAGAAGCATGAGACTAAGAAGATCTGTCAATGGTGGCCATGAGATCACTTAAAGTGAAAATTGGAAATATGATTTGATTTATGATACAATACATGCCCCCCAAATGTCCCGATTTTTAGGATCTGTTCTGCCATCCCAACTTAGTCCCCCCAAAAATGGGAAACAGGAAAACTGCGCCCAACTGTCATGGCACATCATGAGAGCACTCTCGCTATAATCACTATGACCCTGCTTGGAGCACTGAAACAGTGCTTCCTACAGATTTTGCCCTCTGTGGGATGGCTTAAATGATGGGAAGGCAGCCTGGCTTGCATTTACGCCAGTGTTTGTTTCTGCCCATTTGTGGTGGAGCTAGTGATGCAATTATTGGTCCATCCCTTTTGCCTCCCTCCTATCATCATCTCAATTCTCTGGATGCTGGAGTTGGGAGGCATGTGCAAAATGTCACGTGGATGTCAGAAGTTGTATTCAATCATTTAAATCCATACATTTGTCCTTTCTTGTTTCAATAGTTCATGTTGATGGTGATATTTGAAAGGAAGGGTTATAACTTTATTGGCACATGTTAAACAAAAGTCACAGCACCCTAAAGCTTTGTTGCGGACCAATTGCATGCCTTATTGGTAATCCATTTTATATATAATTCCAGAATAATTACTTTACAAAACAGACAACTATTTATATTAATTACAATTTACTGTAATGTCCCGTAAATTACAGAGATTTCACACTGCAGTGAAAATAGGAGTTTGACAGCATGGATGTGCAATAAATAAAATGGCAGAAGCTGCTTTATACAATAGAGTAAATATGGCTCAAATTACCTAATGGCATCACAAATCTTTATGAAATATTTTATGCATCTAGCTGTAGTAGGAATAATTCAGCCTGTTTTGGTGTAGGAAAAAGTGGTTCCTAACCTCAAAAGGCTTGCTGTAACAAAGTGACTCCTGAGAGTATATGCACGTTTTGGCTTTTCTATTTAATGGGAAGATAATATTTTTAAATACAGAAAGAAAAAGAAAAAGAAAAAAACAAGCAACCAATAATTCACAGTGTGATACAGCACTGCCAAGTGCAGGTTCATTACAGCATGGTGCACCGTTTTGACATATATTTCCTTGGTATCCTGACATTGATGGGAACAATTTTCACAGGCAGCAGCTGTAGCTCCAGATAATGTGACTTCCATCAATCTTAATCAGCTTGGTATTTTCCCTGCAGTGCTGTATTAAAGCATTGCCCCAGGAAGCACCTTTAGTAGCCATCTGAGGAGTGGCCAGTAAAGGTATTTCTAGGCTGTAATGTAAACACTGCCCTTTCTCTGAAAATACAGTGTTTACAGCAAAAATCTTGAAGGGAATGATTTTATTCACCAGAACATATACAATAAGCTGCAATTGTTCTGCTGACTGTAGTGTCCCTTTAAGATTTACTGATGTGTCTCTTCATGTGTCTGTTTGTCAGCCTGTATGTCTGCCTGTATACATATGTTGTCCTATTCCACAGCATCTTCAATGACTCAGAATATTCTCCAGTATTCCAGGTATAGTGGAACAAAACATCAATGAAAAAATACTTTCACACTTTCAAAAACATTAGTGCAATAGAAGGTGCATATAATCCACTCCTGTGTGTATTTCCAATGCCCTGACTTTGACTTTGATTAATGACCATGCCTGCTCGTCCTTGCCTCTTAAGAGGTATAATGTTAAACACACGCAATACTTAAGACTGGTAATGTAAATGTCTGTTCGTGTTTCTTTTTGCTATGTATTTTGATCAAGTTTATAGTTATGTAACACATTAAAAACTAAACTGTTTATTTACTAAAGGGAATTCAAAGTCAATTTAAGATTTAATTCCAGAGTAGCCAAACTGAAAGCATATAATGAGAAGAGGGAGTAGCATCTTGGTACATTGTCTGAGGTAGATAGATTCTTAGTTGTGGTTGGATATGTGAAAACAGAAGAGTACAACAAAATATAGTGTAGTATATCCAGGGCAGGTGCAAGTATTTTTGGGTACACAGGTGAAAATGATTTTGGCATCCCCCCAGAAAAGTATATTCACCTGTGTGCCACTTAACCAGCCTTTTGTTTCTTATCCCCTTTTTTTAAATGTCGTATCCCATTTAGTGTATCTTAGCTCCTTATTCTTACCCATTGTGTGTCATTCTCATCCCCAGGCCCATCTGTGTGTCACCTGTCCCTTAGTGTTTCTCTCCCCTCGCCTTTCTGTCCATTAGTGGTCCTCTTCTTTGTCCCTTAGTGTTTCTCTCTCCTCCATGTCCCTTAGTCTTCCTCTCCCCTCCATTTCCCTTAGTTTACCTCTCCCCTACCTCACCCTTAATGTTCCTCTTCCCTCCCTCCCTTGTCCCTTTGTGGTCCTTGCCCCTCCTCTTCCTGTCCATTAGGGGTCCTCTTCCATGTCCCTTAGTGTTCCTCTCTCCTCCATGTCCCTTAGTGTTCTTCTCCCCTCCCTCCCCTTCATGTCCCTTTCCCCTCCCTCCCCTGTCCCTTAGTGTTCTGTCACCCCCTAACCTCTTAGTGGTCCGCTCCCCTCCCTCCTCACCGTTAGTGCTCTCCCCTCCCTGGTCTGCCTCCTACCTTTCTTGTATCGTGGCCGAGGGGAGCGGACCATGGTACAGGACCTCCACTTTCCTGTACCTGGCTGGACTGACAGGAAGCTGTGAACTTCCCTCCTGCCGGTCACTCGAATCTAGTGCCTCCCGGGCTGGTGTGCACTAAGGCGGACGCCTGTGCCATCTTATGGAAGTGCCAGCCCTGAGTATATCCTGCACATGTTAATATATAAAAGAGGAAATGCGCTTACAGTTTATAGAGCTTGATGCACTTTGTTGGTATAATGCATACCTAGGGATGTTTGGTGTCTTCTTTTAGTAAGGTGCAGAGTGCGAAGGACCTTAAGTCATGTATGGTGGGTCAGCATGGTATGCATCCTACCTAGGGGTCTTGCAAGCTTGTAGGGAGTTTTATAGTATATATATATATATATATATATATATATATAAAAATATAGAGTTCACTGATAATACTGCACAAAAATAAAAAAAAATTGTAGAGGTGCTCACATGTGAGGAGCAAAAATAAGTGTTTTGTTCAAACCACAGGGCTCAGGTGGTATGTTCCCCACCAAAGGTGTGTATTCAAGCTCCAGTAGAAAGATCAGGGTAAGTTCAAATGTGTATTAAAATGTTAAATAAACTTGTAAATAAGAATTAATAAAACAATAAAGCAGTACAAAACATTAATAAAACAAAGTGTTTTTACCTTCACAGAGGCTTTTTTCTTTTGAAAACTGAAAACATAGCTGACCAAAAGAATGTTTCTAGTTTGGCTAGAATTAATTCTCACTACAGTTAATAACGCTGACAGTGTTTGAATTATGAAAATCA
This sequence comes from Pelobates cultripes, assembly GCA_933207985.1. Classification (NCBI taxonomy): domain Eukaryota; kingdom Metazoa; phylum Chordata; class Amphibia; order Anura; family Pelobatidae; genus Pelobates; species Pelobates cultripes. The sequence goes on along the minus strand of OW240912.1, from coordinate 96,798,533 downwards.
AAGAGACAGGCTTTCATCTTTTTAAATAAGTGTATATTAAGTAGGTGTGCGTGTGTGCACGTGTGTGTGTATGTGTGGGTGGGTGTAAATCTATTGAGAAATCTGGTATCTGGCATTACACATATTGATTTCCATTTGGAAGCATCCAACTAGTCTTCAAGAGATCTTGACTTTTCATTTAAAATGAATGTAATGTCTTTAAGTCTTTAACCTAATGAGGATTAATCATTACTAGATGGAAATTAATGCTTAGCTTGTCGCTTGTGTTGAGGTGACCTGAAATTGTATTAAAACATGAAATGGGATTGCATTTTCTAACTGTAATTTACTCAATTACATCAGTAAAATTATGCAGAGAAAATGTACTTATTCTTTACTTACAAATTTTATAGTAAGGGAGTACAAGTTAATGAGCATAAAAAAATTATGTTTAATAGTGCTTTATTCGAACACAAACAATACATTATATATAAAAAAAAACACAACACAAAAGGTATTAGTAAGTAAAACAGCAAATTATAAAATAAAGTCAATAGCCAACAATAATACCCCCCAAAAAAGGACCAACAAGCATCTGTGTAGTCTAATAACAGTTTAAAACCACAGATCTGTAGGAAGCACTAATAGGACACACCAACTAGGCAATTACACCTGGTAAAAAGTCACACCAATGCCATCCAAGCATGGAAAGTTTTACAGTTTTAAGTGACTGCTAGTATCAAGGTTCCACGGCGAGCCATGTTTAAAAGTCGCTGCTAAGTGTATAGTGAATAAGCTAAACTAATGCAACCAGAAGTTAAATAAAAGTCATGTAGGAATGTGGGCAAAATAGGTCTTACATGTTTTGTTCCTATAGGGACTGTACATAAGGCAAGTACAAAGCCCAAATATTAAACATATTACAAAAGTAATACTGCCATTCAAAAATAAAACAAAATGAAACAAATAATTAACATTTGCATCCAGGAGATAATTTAAAAATCATGAATCTATTTGTGAGGATCATGTGCCTATAGAAAAAAATACATATTTCCAGAACTTGTTCTGATTATAAAATAATATATGTAAAAATGGTTTAAAATTCTGCATTTACCCCTATCGGTGCAAAGAATTTAAAAGAAAACAAAAAATCAGTTTAGCTTGTGCTTTTAAAAGTCATTGTTAACTCTTTATAAATGGTAGATAAGTAGATATTCACTCAGTTGCCATAATCGTAAGGCACCAGGGAAAGGGCACTGCTAGTTCTCCAAACAGCTTGCGCTTGAGAGAAAGACATACTTTAACTCCATTTTCAGAATAATCCATTCACTTCACACTTGTTGTAGATGTAAGGTTGCTACACTTGTATGTGGTGCTATGCGGTCGCAGGGACCGCAGTTGCGACTGAGCCTGCCACTCCAGGACACCCGGCACCTGTTGTGTTGCTGAGGTAGAACCGCCGGGGGTTGCACATTCAGGGGCCCATCGGGTGGCCCATGCTGTTAGCAAATCAATTTCCATCAATTTGGGCTGTGTGCTGCTCCCCTATATATTTTTTTATTTTATTTCACCACCCAAAAAAAAAAAAGATGTAAAGGAAGAGAGGCTAGTCATTCATCTTTTTTTTTTTGTAAATATACTTTTTATTTCGTTATTAGGTAACAGTGAGGCCCGCAGGCCTCTGAATAGAGCAATAATATAACATTACATTGGTTAGCATTAGTTTTAAAGAGTGCGAATATGTGTTCGGGCTCGCAGGCCCACAAAGTTGATGGACACGCAGGTCCCTTGTATCATATGCTTTTGTAAGTAAGTTTTAACCTTTGGGATGGGTCTCTGTCAGCCTTGCCATCTCTATAGTGCGCTATGTCATCTCTTAGTGGTGGTGGGTTAGAGACCTTCAGTTCTGTCCATGTATGTTGTAATATGGGCTCGCAGGCCCCGGGTCTAGGGAGGATTTGCAGGTCCCGGCTAGATCACTGTTCCGTTGTGGGGTCTAGTAGGGTGTCTGTTTCCCTTCTAACTATGTGTTTCTATCGTCATTCCAATGTCATCTCCCCCCTATTAGCTAGAATCTGTGCGGGGTGTGTGGTGTCCTTTGTGTCCCTATCTATCTATCCTTTAATATGTGTCTAGGGCTGTAGTAGGATCTCATTTCCCTGTCTCTCACCCAATTCTCAGTTGGTGGTGGGCTTTGACGTTTTATTCCTCCTGGTTTGTCTTTTTTGTTGTGGTTTCCTGCTGGTACCTATCATGTCTTTTAGGTTGCAAACTGTAGGGTGGGGTGGTGAGGGTGGTAGGGATGGGTGGTGTTGGGGGAGGGAGGGTATTAGGGTGTCAAGGGTCTGTCCTCTTCTGGTCCCTGTAATACGGTAGGCTCTGCCATCTTTTGTGTTTGATTTCTATCAATCTCTGTTGTTGTGAGTGGCTTATTGAAGTCTTTGCTGGAATTCGCCCTTTGCTGTCTCTAGGATCCAGTGTGTCCATGTCCGTGTATGTCGTGGGGGCTACCAAGGCTATCATGGTCAGTTACTCTATCGATCTGAGTTGCTCCATTTAGTCGAACCTGATTTTCAGAGGGGGGGTTATCTTTTGCTTCCAGAATTGGGGGAGAGTTTGTTTGGCTACATTTAGTATTCTGATCGTCATGGATTTCTTATATTTTGATCTGGAAATGGTTGTATGGTGTAATAGCATTTCAGCCAGTTCCAGGGGGGGCGGCACATCGGAAAACTTTTCTAGTATCCTGTGTATCCCCCTCCAGTAGGGTTTGATCATGTCACATTCCCACCAGATGTGTTTTATGGTGCCTACCTCCCTCTCGCATCTTCAGCATAAATCGGTGTGGTGCGGATCTATTTTGTGTAGGAGATGTGGTGTCTTGTACCAATGTGTTAGTAACTTATAGGCCGTCTCCTGAGTTTTAACTGAGCAGTGATGAGTAAAGTAGCAGATGGAGTCCCATTCTGTATCTGAGAATGTTCTATCTAGGGCCATCTCCCACTTTACCATAAATAGGGGCTTCTCTGTGGGGGTCTCAGTTTGGAGCGTGGAGTACAATAGGAACACTCTGTGTGGAACTGGGTCCGGGTGTTGGCAGATCTTTTCAAATACAGTTCGGTCCCTAGTGAGTGCTGGTTCTTGGGGCAGGATGAGGACAAAATCGGTCAATTGAGCATGTTTAAATTGTTGCATGAAGGTATGGGGGGTTGTGACGGAACGCTGGCACTCCAGCTGAGTACCTCCGCCAATCGATGCGCCTAGTGCTCGCTGAGGACTCCAAGCACTCCAACCGACACCATCAGCACTGCAGACCCCACTTCCAGCGATACAGCTGCACCGGGGTCTCGCCGTCTCCACCCACCCTGGATCCACGACCAGGATCCAGCTCCCAGTGAGTGAACCTCTCCTAAATCCAGAGAGCGTAGCAGGAACAAATCAAGCTATTGCAAGAGCTTACTCTGGGGAGTAAGTGATTATAGCAATCCCCAGAGTGTAGGTATCCCTTCCCCCAAACATGAGCCAAGGCTTCAAGAAAGGTACAAGATGATCTGGTTTTAATGACCACACACTGGCTTTTATGCAAGTCCCCATGCAAGGGGACATCCCACAGGGTGGGACACAGTATAACCAATCACAGACAATACAAACAAAACACTCCCACAGTGACATCACAATCCCTCCTCTCTATCCTGGAGATAATTGGGAAGTAATCAAATTATCTCCCAGGACAGAGGCAAGACTCCATTAACCACATGGTTACAAAAATACATACAATTACATAATGTTACAATTACTACATAAAACATATACATGCGACATATCCCCAGATAGCTTAGATCTGAGTGCACATTATTATTGAATGATGCTCAGATCACATACATACAATTCAATTGCCATGGAGCCAAAGTCTTTTCCATAGTCTTTTGTTACACAAATAGGCTCCATGGCATAGCTATCTGGGATAGCACTACTCACATACTGAAAGTCCCGAACAACCCGGCAGAAATACCCAAATAAACCTTATTGCAGGGTAAAATACAGCTATCAGCACAGGGGTCATAGTCGGAAGGCAGGAGGCTAGCCAGTAGTCCCCTTTAGGCACAAGTGGCGAAGGGCACTTCATCACAGGGGTCATCCCCATCATGTCTCTTAGTGGTCTGCATCTCCCTAATATATGGTGTAAGCGTGGTGAGGGGACTGGGAGAATATCTTTAAATGCCTTTGGGTCTAGTCCAGGTCGGATGTCATCGTTGTGGGTCAGTGGCAGCAGAGGGGAGGGGTACGGTGCAAGGTTCCTTGCTTTCGCAGCCCTCCGCCATACGCTTAGGGTGTGTTTTGTGTATATGGACATTTCCCCCCTGTCGGCGGTGTTCCAGGGCGGTTCCGAAATCAGTCTGCCCACCTCCGTCTCCTCCACTACCTTCCATAGCTTATTTATTCTATCTTTTGACCCTCAAGAGCTGTGTGACTACATAGTACAAGTGGAAGTCTGGAAGGGCTAGGCCCCCTCTGTCCTTAGGTTGCGTTAGCGTGGTAAATGTAACTTGGGTCGTTGGTTATTCCAGATATATTTAGTCATTGCGGTTCCAAGAGTATTGAAAAATGTTCTGGGTTTTGTGATGGGAATGGCCTGGAGGAGATACAGGAGGCGTGGGAGGAAATTCATTTTTCTATAAAAAAGAAGCACATGGAGAGACAAAATACACAAAAAAAGCTAGGTGCAAACCATATAAACACTCCCTCACGTGTTGAAAGTGTCCAAATAATCATAAACTACAGAATGCACACTATAATCACTGCAAGTAAAAAAAATGCAATTTATTAAATACAAAAACAGTACCACATAAGAATAATACAAAAACAATTAAACAAAATGACAGTAACAAGGGCAAATATAATAGTAAATAGTACAATAACAGCAGAACTCCACATAGCCCTAGGGCAGAAACACGAGCCACAACAATCCCCAAAGTTTCGGCAACCAACTGCTGCCTTTATCAAGGGTGTCACCCTTGATAAAGGCAGCAGTTGGTTGCTGAAACTTTGGGGATTGTTGTTGTAGATTGTTGTCCCCGATACCTGATCTTGTGGTTGGACCATTGGAATGGGTAGCTGTGATGTAGGGGTCTGGTTTGGTTAGCCGGCACACTGACGTTCAGGATGTATGACTTGGCGTGGTTTATTTTCAGGTTGGAGATGTCTCTGAATATCTGAAGGGCTTTCATTATGTTGGGAAGGGAGATCTCCGGGTTGGACACCACAAACAGGAGATCGTCCACGAACGCGGCTACTTTATGGTGTATTGTGCCTGTTTTTAATCCGGTGACATCTTTGTTGCGTCGGACATGCGTTAGGAATGGTTCAAGGGCCAAAACAAACAGCAACGACGACAGGGGGCAGCCCTGTCTGGTGCAATTGTGTATGGTAAATGTGTCAGTGAGTGCCCCGTTAACAAGTATATGCGCCGTAGGTTCGCGGTATAGTGCCTCTTTCCATTGTCGTAGGTGGGGTCCCAGTCCTATGTGCTTCAGTGTTTCAAATAGGTATGTCCCACGAACCCTGTCGAAGCCCTTCTCTGAGTCTGTCGACAACAGGAGAAGGCGATCTGATGGTATTGTCCCTGGCTTCGCGTCCCATCACGAATCCCACCTGGTCCGGATGGACCAGCGAGGGGATGTGCGTTGTCAGTTGCGTCGCCAGGATTTTAGACAGCAGTTTGATGTCGCAATTTATAAGTGACATTGGCCTATAGTTTCCACAGTATTCGTCATCTTTACCTTCCTTGGGAATAATGGTGATATGGGCTGTCAAGGCTTGTTTAGGTAAATGGTGTCCTTCTCTTACTGCGTTAAATGCCTCCACCATCGGGGGTGTAACAAACCACCTCTTTTACAGGTAGGATTGTCACAGATCTTGCAGTAACCACAGCCTTCTAGGGTATACAAAGTCCAGGACACATTCAGCTCGGTTTTCCTTTTTATTTGATAAGAAAAACAGGTGCTTTAAATAATAATAAACAAACAAAATTCTTTGCTCTTACTTGAGCTCTTACTAGACAGAAATCGCTATCTGTAATTGGGTGGCTTTCCCACTTACCAATTTTCCCAAAAAAACGAAAATAGCTTTGCAATAAACACAAGTTTTGTTCGCTCTCCTAGCTGGCTTTTTCTCCCTCACTCTGCAGCAGGCTGCTCTCTTCTTTTAAAGGCCTGTCTACTAATTGAGTAGCTACAGGTGAGTGCCAATTAGTTAACTCTTAAATCAGATCGAAATTGTGGTCTGTTACACAGCAACTAGTGCTGTTGGAGCATTGGCCCACCCTGCTCTCCAAATACTCCTGCCCAGGGACCCATACCATGTTTTGCAGAGCATCAGCTATGCATATTGCAAACTTTAACATCTCTCCCTGGGACATTTAACTGAAAGTCCTCTGGTTGCTGTTTAGCAAATCAGGCCTGATGTTTCTTCCATCAACCACTATTCCACTTTTACGCTCACAGGGGGTATAGGTCCTCAGCGAAGGTCTTGTTTGACGGCCAGTGCAAGTTCCTCGAGTGTAATTGGTTCATCTATGTGTGCGGAGATTTCTCTATCTAGTGTTGGCAATGGGTATTTTGTCAAATATGTCCGAATGGACTCCCGTATACGCGATTTTGCCGTTTCGGTCTGTGGTTGAGGCAACGTATATAAGTCTGAGTAGTAGGTACGTATTGCTGTCAGAATGTCAGTCGGGAGGCGATGCAGCTTCCCCTTTTTATCCCTAATTTTATCGATGTATGTTCGTTGTCTTTGTTTTTTCAGCATTGTGGCTAGGAGTTTTCCACTTCTGTTTCCATGCAGGGCAAAGAAGGTCTTGTGTCTGAGTGCGTCCCTGTGGTGTTTAGAGTGTAGTAGTGTTGTCAGGTCTCATCTCGTAAGAGTCGGGCATTTTTGATGGGGGTTTGCGTGAGTTTGTTTTGTTCGTCTACCTTGTGTATGTCAGTCAACAATTCGGTTAATCGGGCTTCGGCTTGCTTCTTTATTATTGCCCCTTGTTGTTTGAAGTGGCCCCTTATTACACTCTTATGGGCTTCCCCCCATCTAGTTGTCGGGGATGTCTGCTCTACGGTGTTAGTTGTAAAATATTCTCTAATTTTCTCTCCTATGGTGGTCGTGGTATCCGGTCTAGAGAGCAGGTATTCATTAAGTCGCCATTTCGATATCGTGAGGCGAAAGACCGGGGATTTAAGTGTAAGTGTTACTGGGGCATGGTCTGACCACGTTGCCACCCCAATCATTGGTCTATAACCTACAGAAGGTTGTAATGTGTTGTGTAAATGTGGTCTATTCGAGTGTAGGAGCCGTGCGGGTGGGAGAAGAAGGTGTAATCTCTTTCATCAGGATGGTGGGCTCTCCAACAGTCAATAAGTCGGTGTTCTCGTAATAGGGATTTGATGAAGCGGAGTTGTTGGGTCGGGGTATGAGAGGTGCCTGTTGAGCAGTCCCAGGCAGGATCTAGTGTGATATTAAAGTCCACCCCTAGTATAAGGACTCCTTCTGTGAAGTCTCGGAGCTTGCGGAGTGTCTGTTGGAGGAAGCGATAGTGTTGTTTGTTTGGGGCGTATATATTCGCGAACGTGTACTTTCGACCCACGATGTCTCCCTTGAGAAATAAGAACCTGCCCTCCCTATCAGACATGCATCCCCCCTCCTGGAACGGCACCCTCTTGTTTATAAGTATTGCAGTCCCCCTGGATTTTCCCCCCTGGTAATCACTGTAGTGGCCTTTCGGGTATTAGTGGTTGGTCAGTTTGGGCCTGTCCCCCTCCCTGAAGTGTGTCTCTTGGAGGCTCTTTTTTTGTGGAAGTCCCTCAGGGCTCCCGTTCATTTTTTTGGTTTAATCAGTCTCTATGCGTTGATTGTGAGTATATGTAGGTGTTCTGGTGTCAGTGCCATGTTGTTTGATTAACTTAGTGGGGGGGAGGGAGGAGGAGTTATGGTCTCTGTGGTTGTCTACATCTGGGATCGTCTGTTATCGGGGGGGAGGGTTGGGGTGTTTGGGGTTTTTATTGGTTAGCTGGAGGTTGGGGATGTAAGGTGGGGGGGAGGCTGGGGCACGGGAACAGGTATGTGGAAAGGTAGTGGAGGTAGCACAGGTCCTCCACGGGTTCCGTCACTGTCAAGTGGCGGCTAGGTATAGGCGTCGGGGAGCCTCAGCGCACGATACCACCTGTGGTTCGTGTGTTTTGCTCACCTTATGTGTGACGCCCTTGCCTGTGAGGCATTGGAAGGGTATCCGGTTGTTCTCTATGATCTGAGGTAACGCCTGGTCTCCTACCGGCAGTTCTCTCTTGTGTCTAGAAGTGAAGCAGGGTTCCACGGCCGCCCCTTGTGGCTCCTTGGTGTTGGTGCAGTATTTGTCTGTCTGTTTTACTCACCTAGAATTGTGGTAGCCCTAGGGTCAACATGGGTATTAGTATATATTCACGTGTTGCGTCAGTGAGTGTCATCTTTGCAGGATATTGGTATAAACATATCAACATATTTCGTAACCGGTTTGAGTGTAACTTTTGAAAACAGTAACATTGAAAAGTCTCTCATATAACGTCTATCCCCTTCCCGTATTGGTCAGTTTACCTAGTGTTCACGAGCATGTCCCCCGAGGTGAGCTATGGTGTCCCTTTCCCTCTTTCACTCTTTCCCTCTTTCCCTTTGCTTTCAGGTGTCTCACGGCTTTGCTAGTATATACATGCTCCCTCAATAGGTTATGGGGTGTGGTGGGTCCATCTCTCCGGGGTGTCTAGGTATCTTTTTTTTTTTTTTTTATCAAAACCGTTCTTAAATGGAGAGAGACTGGCGTAAATGTTATCTCATATATTATTGTTGATTTAATTTTGAATTGTGGTTTTTAAACAAAACAAAAACATATTCCGGAACTGGTAAGTTATGCATAGGAGTCATGCCATAAACCATTTATTAAAAAATGCCCTTTTTTTTTTTACTTCCAAGTAAAATTTATTTTCTTTGCTATATGATTTTTCATTACCTATTAAAATAGCCCATACATTGTTGACTGGGGAATTCAAAAGCAGGGCCAAAAAGCCAAGCTGCTAATGTTTTTTTAGATATGGCTATTTTGGCCTTCAAAGTGTAATTCCTTCATTGATACAATGCTATTTTTATTTTAATGAATAGCCCTGGTGCTTTTTGTTTAATCAGCTATTTTAGAAACTGATTATCCCAGATTATTTGAATAGATTTGTTTGATATCACCACTGTAAAATCATATTTTAACCTCAATGATCTCAAACTCAGCTGACTACATGGTTTCTTAATTCCTAAGAGTACACACATTTCTTTTCACAGTAGAATTTACTTACATAAATCCTTAACAAAAGTATTGTGTTAGTAAAGAAACAAGCACAAATAGGGCAAAAAAAGCTAATTACATTACATTGACTCTGCTGAACCTCTTGGCTTTCAGACTCTATAATGGCTGATTTCACATCCAATTTAATTTATCATAGTGGTGCCAGTTTGTATTAATTTACAGATCTGTTTGCATTCGTATGTCCCAGTGCTCTGAGGTCTTTGTACTCTCAATGTTAAAACAATACATTGATTACATGTATGTGACCTGTATGGACAGCACTTCATCTTGAAATACCTTTACAGAAAGCTTTTTCCTGATCCTGATCAGAAGTCAAAGAATATGAAATAATCTTAATCATCAGCAAAAGAATATTGCACTGAACACAAATCATACCACAATCTTCCAATTATTTGCTGAGAGCCTGAAACGTTTTGAATCTGGCAGCAGCTAACGTCTTAGTTTATATTGAAATGTATACTATTAATTACATTTTGTATAATTAAAATATGCAAATCTTGAAAACATGAATTATAGAACAATATATTTAACCAGCCACTTTTGTACGTCATTCGTACGTCATAAGCAGCAGATTTAATTTGATTTAATAAAAAAAAAAAAAAAGTGGAAATGTAATTTACAAACTCTTCTTTGTATGTATTTTGTTACAAGCAAGCAATACTGTATTTAAAGTGTTACTCTAATAACTATAACTACTTCAGTGATTTAAGGTGGTTATGGTGGCAGGATTCTGGATGTGCAGTGTTTTGCCTTAAAATAACTTTTGTTTGGGGCTAGTTACATCTCCAGCACACATGACTTTAGGCAGCTCTGAGCCAGCTAAACAGTCCAAACAATGTTTCTCTATAAGAGAAGGGCAAGGCCCTTGGAGATGTTAGAGGGAGGTGTATATATCAGGGAGTTTCACCAAGAGTTTGATTTCTGGTAACTTTTAAAGACTTTTTTCCATTTTTATAGGTAGCTAGGAATGCATTGAAATTTTGAAAAAAATCTATTCGTTCAAAAGGTTTAGAGCAGTGATTCCCAAACCAGTCCTCATGCCCCTTCTATCAGTCCAGGATTTATGGATTTGTGTCTAAGGTGTATTTTGTTTTTCTTTCTAAAAACACCTGAGACACCTGAGCCACGGCTGCATCTTCCCACGGTATTAGGGAGCTATCTCCCGAAAGGTTGAAAGACTTAAATTAGTCTTTCAGCCAAATTTACTAATACTTAGTAAAGATTACTTAGTATTAGTAAATAATCTGCCCCTACTTGCTATACTGTGAGTAGGGGCATGTCTAGTAAACAGTGAGCAGCCTCGTCCCCGCCCTGGCCCAACCCCTGTGCGGCGGGTGGTGGCCCTAAATGAAAATGTAGGGGTGGTCTATTGTCCCCCCCGTGCTCCCATCCCTGAGTGGCAGGTGGGGGCCCTAAATAACAATAAGGGGGGGACCTATTGCCCTCCCCATGGCCCCCACATAAATAAAAAACCCAAGCGCCAAAAAAAATATGATGAAAAGGAAAAAAAACGCTAAAAAAAATAATACATCTTCACCGATCGACGGCACGGCGCAGACTGAAATCCGCAGCGCTGGGAAAGGCTTATGAAGCCTTCCCATGCCCTGCAATTAGGCTCATAACGCTTTGATTGGTTGTTTGATAGCAACCAATCAGAGTGTAGTTATGAGTCAAATTACACAGCATGGGAAAATTCCAGAGAACTTTCCCACACTGTGTAAAATGACACAGAGCACTCTGATTGGTTAGCCTGCCAGTCTCTTCATTTACCTGTCCCTACTTTGTCTTATGTTTTAAAGGAAACTAGAGCAGACAGGAAGAAATGAAGAACAGATCATGACAGAGGGAAAGAAGAGGAATCGATTGGGGAAAGGTAAGTTCGGCATGACAGTGTCGCTTTAAATCCTGGACTGGTAGGGGGCTATGAGGACTGGAATTTGGAACTACTGTTTTAGAGCAGCTCTTTAATTGTACAATATTATAGTACTTATTAACCTACACTATGTTATTTGGTTATCCCTTATAATTTCACATATTGTGTTTATTAGCTAGTTTTAGTTAAAGCCTCCAAAAGAAATACACCTCTAAACATCTGTTTTTAGCTTTGCTCACATTTATTTCTTCCTGGACTATCTATCTATCTATCTATTTATCTGTATGTCTCTCTGCCCGTCCAAACAGTCAGGCGTCTACAAACCATATTAATACCTTAACCCTTAATTTACTTCAAATATAAGGTATGGAATATGTGTATACTTATTGGCTTATGTATTTATTCATGCTATCGACCTGACCTTAGGACAAGTTGACCTTACTGGCCCCAGAAAAGTTATTGAGACAACACCAAAAAGTTTATGAAGCTGGATGGCAACCTACAATTTTCCAAAGGACCCCTCATTTAGTTAAAGTTGTCAACGTACCAATTGCTAGTAAAAGAGGCAACTGCTTTACTACAGGAATTAAACATCAAGTATTCTGCTATGGGTAAAGGGTTCTGTCAGACAGGGTTCATTAACTGGAAACCGGAAAATCAATAGTAAGTGTAATGTCATTTCTATAAAAAGATTTGGTTAGGGCTACTTGCATTAAGGGTCTAGGCACTAACTTCATAGCTGTCTCTTCTAGAAATGTCCAGGACAATTGCGCATATATAACAAAAGGACAGTCATACTGTAGACATTTTTTTGTAAAACATTTTGCTTGTGGTTGATTTGTTGTTGTTTTTTGCTTATTTTGTTAGATACCCACTTTATAGACTTACAAATATCCCTCTTATTCATTTCTTCTAATGACATGGTTTCTAAAGCACAAGATGCTATTAGAGTAAAATGTAAACACAGGTAATATTTGGAAGGTATTGCAATTACATCTTAAGAATTTGTGACAGACCCTCCGTCAATCAATGCTCCTAGTGCTTACCAAGGACCATCAGCACCAGACACCATTATCACTGCAGACCCCACGAACCGCGCAGATTGGTTGGGGTCTCGCCGTCTCCTACCCACACTGGACCTACGACAAGGCTACAGGATCCAATGGGTGAACCCCTCTTCCTTCAGAGAGCAGAGCAGGAACAGCTCTTAGAAGAGCTGATTAGAACCCAGGGGAGTATACAGAGTATAGCAATCCTCAGTGTGATTATAGCAGTTCCCTACAACACGAGACGAGGATGCAAGTTGAGGGTAAGAAGGTCTGAGAGTTTAATGGGTCAGTTGGATTTTGACCTGATTTTGACCTGGTGGAGCATTGAATTACAAGATGCACAAACCAATAAAAACAATGTGCAATGTCTGACACTCCCACATACAGCACACAATCCCTCCCCTCTGCTTGGGAGATAATTGAGCAAGATACTGTAATTACATCAGTTATCCCCAAGCAGAAAAAAACTATTTTTTTACAAAGTACAGAAAACAACCCAAAACATCACATATCCCCATAAATGTTATATCCCCCTGATAGCCCTGATCTGGGTGACCAACATATAAAAAAATCACCCAGACCAGAGCAGAGGTTCAGAAAATTCCTGGAAGTCCCTTTTGACCGACTGCACGCATGGCTTCATGCCCAAAATAGTTCCAGAGAATTAGGCTGTGCGGTCGGTCTATTGTCAATGATTAAAATGCACTTTGAATATTCGAACGGGACCGTTCATGCACAAAGTCAGAGTTTAAGTGTTACTTTTACCGAACGGCACTCTGTTCGTGGGGATTTAGTCAAAGTTAGCTGGAGGTGGAAGTTCTAGTGGTGTTCATGCCGTAGAGTGTCCAATTTTAGTTCCATGCACTCGACGACAAAACACTGCTGGCTGCGTTTGACTAAACAAGATGGCCACCGCCACATGTTCGGCTACACGAACGGTGACCACTCAACTGTCCGTCAATTAAGCTGCGGTTAACCACAACTTCTGGGAGGTTAACAAGCAGCACACTTCCAATTATGGGTGGTCCAGTACCTTGGCTGTTCGACAGTTCGAAGTACCTCTTCGAATTACTTCGACAGGTCGAAGTGGTATTGGTAAAAGTTCCAACAGGCAGTAACAGTGCCTTAGAACCAAATAAATTACAGGGGCCATAATCACAAAGTAAAATGCTGGCAAGTAGTCCTCTCCAAGGCCCAATGGAGAAGTGGTTTTCGTCACAGTATTAAACTTTTAAAGAGAGAACCTTCACCAGAAGCATTAGCAAAGACAAAAGCAGAAATGTTTTGGAAAGCAAACCAATAAGTGACTTGGCATAAGTAAATTAGATAAAGGGAAAGTGTCAATGGACTAAGGTAAATTAAGACAATGATAAATTACCTTTGTTAAGTGCAAAGGGATTTATGCTTCTGTATGAAAAGCATTTTGGACATAATCCAGAAATTGAAAACCCACACAAACATGTACTGTCAGAGAATTTAATTAGAAAATCCCATATCTCAGTTTCAAGTATTCTTTATTATGTCAATTTTAGAACACAGTTGCAGCCCAATAAACTAGCTTTTATCAGGCTAATTAATTTCACAGAACACTACACTTTCTTTTAAAATACTTTATAGAAAGAGATGCAATTCACAAGTGTATGTTTCTCACTAATATGAGAATATTTCCATCCAGTTCTGTATTGATATCCTTAAATTTTAAATTGCAAACGACCACTGCTAAGGTAGCAGAAATTTGCTAATTACCTCCAAATGGTTTGATTACAGTAAGAAGCAAGTGTCTACTGTCATGTCCACTTGATCACAAGATGAATTATGTCAATGTGTTTTGACCATATATAAAATAGAATTACCCAATTTATGTTCGTAGACTTTCCATAACAAAAATGAAGAGAGATAAAAGTAACTAAAATGTTACTGTAATATTGAAATCTCAATATGTAGATAATGCATTTAATTATACAATTAGAAAATTCCCCTAAAACAAATAAATACAAAATGCATCACTCAATGATAAAAAATCCCCCCCAGTCTCTGATGTTCTTGGTCATGCACCCCAGGCAAGACATTGGGAGGTGTTCAAATAAACAATAGCAAGCGGTGTGCACAAAGATTCTGTTCACTATTTGTTTGTTCAAAAATATATATTATGCAATAATCTTTTAATGGAAATTACATTGGACATACAGTGAAAAGCCCCCTCCCATAGGACAGGTCTTGGTGATCTACATGTTTCGTGTTTTACAACAGTTTTTCAAGTTCACTAAAATCAATGGAAATCCCCCATCCTCAGATAGTGTGATAAATGAAAGACACCTGAGAGATTACATGTTATTAACCACTATATCACTAAACACACCCTCAAGTGAAAAATAAATATTGAGATGTAACCGACATAATGGTATAAACAGATAAAATGAGACAGATACACTGATATAGTAAATCTAGAAATTAAATGAAATTAATTAAAAAGTGGAAATACAAATAATAATACAAATGAAAAAAAAACTAGACAGACAATTGTAGTGCAAATACAAAAACCACAAATAATTCAGAATATTAACATGTGTATCTTAAATAAATAAAAGCATGATTATAAACAAACATATGAATGCATAAAATACAAATTAGGCAAACAGTAATCCAGAAGCCTAAAATCACCCTTTTTGATATTCATATTCTATGGAGCACACAGTATGTCACTAAAGGAGCACTATAGGGTCAGGAACACAAACATGTATTCCTGAACCTATAGGGTTAAAACCACCGTTTAGCCCCCCTGTTCCCCTCATGCCTCCCTAAATATAGTAAACTCTTACTTATATTCAAGTCTGCAGCTGCTTACTTTGTCCCTGTTTCCTTTAGACCTGCCCACTGCCTGCTGACATCAGCAGAAATGGTAGCTTGATCCAATCACAATGCTTCCCCATAGGATTGGCTGAGACTGACAAAGGGGCAGAGACAGCACAATTCAAACACAGCCCTGGCCAATTAACATCTCCTCATAGAGATGAATTGAATCAATGAATCTCTATGAGGAAAGTTCAGTGTCTGCATGAGGAGACACTGCATGTTTGGATGCATTTTAGACAGCCATGACTCAGGAAGGATCTCTAACAGCCAGGGCCGGTGCAAAGAATTTTGGGTACATAGGCGAAGATGCATTTTTCCGCCCCCCCAAAAACATCTTCACCCATGTGCCTCTTAACCTCCCTTTTGTGTTTCTTATCCTGTCTTTTAAATATCTGACTCCCTTTGCCTTTGTGTGTCTCCTATCTCTCCTCTTTGTATGACTCTTACATCCTCCCACATTTTGTGTCTTACTCCTCCCAGCCCCTTTGTGTGACTCCTTTTCTCCCAGCCCCTTTGTGTCTCTTTCCTTCTCAAGCCCCGGTGTGTGTTTCTTTCACATCCAGCCCCTCTCCCTGTCCCTTAATGGTCCCCTCCCTTCTCTGACCCTTACTGTACCTCTCCCCTCTCTCCTCCTTTTCCTGTTCCTCAGTGTTCCTTTCCCTTCCCCCTCCTTTCCCTGTCCCTTAGTGTTCCTCTCCCCTCCCCCCTCTGTTCCCTGTCGCTTAGTGTTCCTCTCCCCCTCCCTCCTTTTCCTGTACCTTAGGGTATCTCTCCTTAGGGTATCTCTCACAGACACTGTCCCTTGGTGCGCCACCCACCCCCATAGTGGTCCCCTCCCCTTCCTGGTGTGCCTCCTACCTTTCTTGTAGGGTGGCTGAGCGGAGCGAAGTTCCTGTACCATGGTACACTCCGCTTGGCCACGCTACAGTCAGGGGTGTATAAACACTGACAGTCACACACACTCAGTGACAAATACACAGACATCTCTGACAGCCAGACTCACTTATCTGACACACTCATTCATTGACAGACACTCACACGCACACTGACAGGCACACAAACACTGACAGACTCATTGACAAACACACACTGACACACACACACACACACAAACTCACAGACACTGACAGACACGTACTCACATGCACACACGCACATACTGACAGACACACTCACACACACTGACAGACACACATACACACACACACATACACACTGACAGACACACATACACACACACACTGACAGATACACATACACACACTGACAGACACACATACTCACACACACACTGACAGACACACATACACACTGACAGACACACTCACTCACACACACTGACAGACACACATACTCACACACACTCACTCACACACACTGACAGACACACATACTCACACACACACTGACAGACACATACTCACACACTGACAGACACACTCACTCACACACACACTGACAGAACCATACAAACTCACAGACACACATACACACATTAATAATCTAAATTAAATTTACATTTCCCACCCAGCCTCCCTACCTGGAGAACTGGCGTGGGTCTCTCATTGGTGGTCCAGTGGGGCTGCTGGGAGGCGTGCGGCTGAATTGGATTCCGAGGTGGCGAGGGAGCTCTGATCTCTCTGATCTGCTCCCTCGCAGGCTGTTTACTGATGCCGCGGGAGCGGGAATATGACGTCATCAGTAAACGGCCGGCGAGGGAGCACATCAGAGAGATCAGAGCTCCCTCGGCATCCAAATAAGCCGCACGCCGCGCCGGGGATCCAGGAGGTGACCTGGCAGGAGGGAGCACTTCCCTCCTGCCGGTCACTGGAATTTTGCGCCCCCAGAGCCGGTGCGCCCTAAGGCGGCCGCCTGTGCCGCCTTATGGACGCGCCGGCCCTGCTAACAGCTATCTGAGGAGTGTCCAGTAAAGTTATCACTAGGCTGTAATGTAAACACTGCATTTTCTCTGAAAAGACAGTGTTTACAGCAAAAAGCCTGAAGATAATGATTCTACTTACCAGAACAAATTCAATAAGCTGTAGTTGTTCTGATGACTATAGTGTCCCTTTAACCATTAGCAAATAATCAGATTGTCCCACTAAAGTAACCAACCTCAAAATCTTCATATAGGCTTTCATATGAGACAAAAAATAAATAAAATAGAAAACATTTAGAAACATAGAAAACCCAAGCCCTGCACAGGTATAAAAATGCTATTAACCCACATTGACAATCAGAGATACTACACTCAAGTGATATGCATTCCTTGTTTGAAGAACCCATGAAATGGATAGAATTAGACAAAATGAAAATGTATACAGTCTGCAAAACAACAAAGTATTCCCTTCATTTTAGCAGATGATGGTTATACAACTTATCAGGGCCACTATGGATCTGAAGAAACAATGCTTTCTCTAAATTAACGGAAATATGGTACTGGATCCATTTAAACGGGAATTACACTACCAATACTCTCAAAGTAATATACTTCAACAAGGAAGTGGTTGATACACGTGGTTATGTTCCAGCTCCAATGCTTTGGGACTACTCTGGACCACAGCAGTGCCTAGAGCCACCCTGACTCGACAGGGCTTGGTCATGGACCCTGAGCATGATATCAGGATATGGCCTGGCATATTGGTCACTGGGTGTGGGGTCCCTCCATACAATCTGCCCTGCTGAAATACCAGCTTTGGGGCTTTGGGGTCAAAGGCCGGTTACAGCCTATCAGACCTAGAGGAGGGGTATTTAAGCCCAGTTCTCATCCTGCTCAGCGCCCTGTCATGGTTTCCCTTGTGGTTGTTCGAGAGTTATTGATTCTGGTAATTCTGGTTATTTGACTTTGGCATTGTTTTTGACTTCCCTGTTTTCTGGCATCCCTGACTCCTGGCTTTTCCTTATCGTTGTGTCTCTTTCTGTTTCCCTTGACCTCGGCTATTCCTGACTATTCTTTGGTACGTTAGTTCGACCATTCTAAAGTCCGGTATACGTTACCTATCAGTCCTCTGTGTTACACAAATCTATGTGCTGGATCATTCTGTAATCCTGACAAGACTATTATTTGCTGTTTTCCTATCTTTGGCGATTCAGAGTGTTGATGCAGGTTGCTACAGAAATGATCTGATACTGTAAGGGCTGAAGCTTGTGAGACAGTTGTTCATGGTCAGCACCCAGTGGACATACAGACCAGATACTCAGCCCCACTGTACCACCAAGGATAGGTATCCCCCCACTCCCTGCAAGGTAACAGCAGAGAGGAGAAAATAGATTATCTTTAAAATAATTAATACATTAATAATATTAACTTAAAGTCTCTTTATCACATTTATACACACACTACACTCAACTATACACAAAAAAACACTATTCCCCTAATCTATACACACTATACCTCTATACACAAAGTGCACTCCTATGCCCATTCACTACACCTGATATATACACTATACCCCTGTGATAGAATTTACTTTGAGTCCAAGGTTCAAGCTTATAGGTTTCATATCCGCTATCCTATATTAAAATTGGCTAACTTGGACTCAGGAAATGCCTAATGCTTAAAACAACACTTAAGACCATATATGTCTAGTTCGGGAGCAGATAGCCCCCACCTGAGCTGTCTCTCCTAAATCAGTCTGTTCTTTCTCTTTCTCGGAACTTATCTGTTATATGTACATGACGTTCATCCCTATGTCTTATCTGTACTCCTTTTACCCTTTCACTCCCTTCCTACTACTGTCCTATGAGTATTTGCACATAAGCACTTACATTTTAAACCAAAGGTAGGAGTATGTTACATAGTTACATAGTTACATTGCTGAAAAGAGACTTGCGTCCATCAAGTTCAGCCTTCCTCACATTTGCTTTTTGCTGTTGATCCAAGAGAAGGCAAAAAAAACCAGTTTGAAGCACTTCCAATTTTGCAACAAACTAGGAATAAAATTCCTTCTTGACCCCAGAACGGCAGTCAGATTTATCCTTGGATCAAGGAGCTATTACCCTACATTGAAAAATTATATCTTAAAAAAATTCTGTTTTTGCAAGTATGCATCTAGTTGCTTTTTGAACATCAGTATGGACTCTGATAAAACCACTTCTTCAGGCTGAGAATTCCACATCCTTGTTGGTCTTACAGTAAAAAAACCTTTCCTTTCCCTTAGACGAATTCTTCTTTCTTCCAGTCTAAACGCATGACCTTGTGTGCTATGTAAAGTCCGGTTTGTGAATAGATTTCCACACAATAATTTTTTTAATGTTATCATATCCCCTCTCAGGCGACATTTTTCTAAACTAAAGAGATTTAAATTTGTTAACCTTTCTTCATAGCTGATATGTTCCATTCCTTTTATTAAATTTGTAGCCTGCCTCTGCACTTTTTTTAGTGCCATAATATCCTTTATTAGAACAGGTGCCCAAAATTGCACCGCATATTCAATATGTGGTCTTACCAGTGAATTATAAAGAGGCAAAATAATATTCTCATCCTGAGAATGAATGCCCTTTTTCATGCATGACAATACCTTACTGGCCTTAGCCACTGCTGATTGACATTGCACATTGTTGCATAGTTTGTTGTCTATAACAATTCCCAAGTCCTTTTTGTGTGTTGTTATCCATAATTCACTTCCATTTCAATATAATTTATAAACATGTTAAATAGAAGGGGTCCCAGAACAGAACCCTGGGGGACACCACTTGCCACCTCTGTCCAGCTTGAAAATTTACCACTAATGACAACTAGTGATGTACCGAATGGTTCGCCGGCGAACGGTTCCTGGCGAACATAGCATGTTCGCGTTCGCCACGGCGGGCGAACATATGCGCGGTTCGACCCGCCCCCTATTCGTCATCATTGAGTAAACTTTGACCCTGTACCTCACAGTCAGCAGACACATTCCAGCCAATTAGCAGCACAGCCTCCCTAGCAGACCCTCCCACCTACTGGACAGCATCCATTTTAGATTCATTCTCAAGCTGCATGCTTAGTAAGAGGAGGGAAAGTGTAGCTGCTGTTCATAAGATAGGGAAAAGCATAGCTAGGTTAGGATAAGGGTATGCTTTTTTTTTATTTATTTTTTCTATGTAATGTAAATGCACTTAGTTGTTCGCCACTGCTGCCAGCTTTCTGTGTCAGGCTCATTAGTGCCTGGCTTCAGTCAGTGCCACCACCATATCTGGTGTCACAATATTGGATTTAAAACAAAAAACTTTTTCATCGTTATAGATTGAATAGCAGTCAGTTGTCTGCCACTGCTGCCAGCTTCTGTGTCAAATTACAGTGCATGCTGTGCCCATTTCCCCAGTCAGTGCCACCACTTATATCTGGTGTCACAATAGCTTGGATTTAAAACAAAACTTTTTTCACTGTTATAGATTGAATAGCAGTCAGTTGTCTGCCACTGCTGCCAGCTTCTGTGTCAGGCTCACAGTGCATACTGTGCCCATTTCCACAGTCAGTGCCACCAATTACATCTGGTGTCACAATAGCTTGGATTTAAAAACAAAAAACTTTTTTCACTGTTATAGATTGAATA